>JAYESA010000004.1:260043667-260524513 GCA_036927795.1 Iris macrosiphon | reverse complement strand
ATAGAGTTTTAATGGAAAATATATATATATCTTGCATAATATAACGTGTTTCAAGTTCTCATATGATACGACATTTATTGCACAATAAAACATGCTTTAAGTTCTCATATAATATTGACTACTTATTTAAGTTATCATTCTTATATTTTCGCATTCAAGTCACGAAGTTGACATGAACAAATCCAAATCTAGGGCATGGCGTGTAGTGCCCCGTCTCCGATCCGGCCGAAAGACGTACTATGTAAAGGCTTGTGGCTAGTTTGACTCAAAATCTGAACTTAATATAAAAATAATCCTTTCGGCATTGAATCGTGGCGGACGAATAAAAGAGAATCATTCCAACTCATGGTTTGGCTTCTGTTGGAATAAGTCCTAGATGCAGCGGACTGCGTCTCGGCGAGTGAGCTCCATATAAAAGTCCCTTCGACGGGACCTGTAAACCCCCTCGACCAAATTTAGGTCTACCTGGCTTAGATAGAGAGACTAGGGTTAGTTTTGAGCCATTTAGAATTAGAACATAGTGTTTTAGATTAATGTATAATATTCATATCACTTTGTGCACCTTATCGTTGCTTCAATATTTGTAGCGCTACTCTAGCTTTTGCTTTTAAACAAATTTCACACACTTTTTTTGCCAGCCTTCCATTCTGACCTTTATGTAACTCATAAATACCCTCTCATGTGCTTCATTTTAGTCGCATAATATTCGTTACAAACGTCTATTCTTAAATTAAAATAAATCCAACTTTACATCTTTGTCCGTTCCAACCGAAATTGGAGACACAACCTCGACCCATTTTGTGCAACCCAATTTATGATAATATTCTATTATGAGTCTTCTACGTCCTTGACACTTGTGTCCCACCCAATTTTAATCCTATGTACTTCCAATTAATTATAGAACACCATTGACAATAATTTTAATTAAATTGGTGTAATGACCCAACCTAACCCAAAACTAGATCCAACACCAACCCAAACCCTAACTCACACCCTCAAGGTTCATACTAAACACCACACACCATTTTAATCTACTACATCACATCAAACATTATATTTTTTCTCATCCAATCCCAATCTCACTTGTTTGTGCAATGTCCAAATTGTTAGGGGCTTTTGTGCAAATAGGCAACTAGGTGTCACCATCCTATTGGTGTAAACAAATGAAGAAGACCCCCAACCTCATATGTTTGGTCATTCTCCCCCATGCTATGTACAATTCCCTCATGATTGATCATGACCCTTGATTTAATTCCCTACTCCATCACAACCATACACTCCCTCTATTTTAATACACACACACACACATCCCAAAGTGGCCGACCCTAATCCCCATGCCTGTCACGTCCCAATCTCCCGCAAGCTCAATAGTCCCCGCTGAACGTGAATCACCACGTTACAGCTCTCCCGCAGGACAATCGTTCTCATTGGGACGTGATGCCGTACGAGCCTGGAGTTGCGCTCGTACAAGGCGATGTTGTCAAACACCAAAGTTATCATCGAAACGACCAAGTTGCAGCGGAAGTCAAGTATTGTGTACCAAGCACACATCAGAGTAATACGCAGCGAAGTTCTCGATAGGGTCCAAATAAAATGCCACAAAGGCGATTGCCTCAAAGGCGATGAAATACTCTTGCTCTTTCTCTAGCCCACAAAGGTACTTACAGTTCATACATCATGTCTCGTATATCCAAGCAGCGCCACTACACCTGCGTACCTGAAATAATGCCCATAAACGTGGGTCAGTACACAGCCATACTGGTGAGCAGGATAACCTACTCGTCTAAGCCGACACTAAGTAAAATAGTGAATGCAAACAGTTATATGGTGATCTTTTTAGTTGAATCCTAGATTCATTTCATGGCATAGGGATGACATGTTAAGGAAAGCTGTAAAGCAGTTTAAGCATGCAAGCATTCAACTCAATTCAATCGATAAGCAATATATAACCAACTCGAAGAAAACTAGCATGCAAACCGTCCTACTCAAGCCCAAGCAACACGATAACATATCGAACCATCATCCAAGCCTCAATATCCATCCTCAACCAAAACTTATAATCCAATCTCATAGTGCACACTCTTATCGAGGCAAGGTGGCGGCGCCTACACGAAGCACAAACCAACCAAAGTAAAGCAAATCAACTCTTATCTATATGAAGTCACTGGCCAAGCCATAAAGGACGTTGATCGGACTGATCAAATGCGGTTCTACTCGAAACAGCGCTAAGTAGCTAACCCACCTGGATCGCATCCAACCGCCGGCACCGCACCCAAGGCACGTTACCAAGTTGTCTCCTCCATGGCCGAACGGTCCCGGTGTCACGCCCCGATCTCCCGTAGGCTATTTCGGCCGTTCCCGCTAGGCAGAAATCACCCTCGCCAGCGTTCCCGCGGAACGATCGCTTTGACCCATCCAGGCGTGATGCCGCACGAGCGTGATCCACGCCCGTGCAAGGCCATAGTTCATTGGCTGGCGGCAAAAGTTCTAAGCCACAGAGTCGCACAGATTGTCCGAGTGCAGCGGAGTCATGAACGCATAGGCGATCGGTAACAGGTTCACTGAGTCGACAATATAGCGGAAGCATTGAAACACAAGTTGAATTAATGCAAGCTATTTTATTGATATGAACAAGTGTTACAGGCGACGTATAGCCGAGATTACAAGTCGCTCAAGCCTCTCTCTCTGAAACAGTAAAAGCGTGCCAAGTGGCTACAATTGTGGAATGATTGTACAGGCGATGTTCAGGCGATGTTCAGGCTACGTTCCAACATTATGTCTTGTATATGTGCTTCAGTTCCGGACGCACCGTTGTAAGACTTCAGAGGGAACTTTTGGCCTTAGTACGTACGAAGGAGGCATCCGCACCGAACGAGGTTCTTCCGCACCCTGTATACAAACTGGTGGATTATCAGTACATTGAATGCACTGGTGGGGAAGCTACTCGCCCGCTCGACAAATCCGAACACGTAATACAGGTTCCGTGCATAACTATTAAGTTGTATTTCTAGTTGCCTTAGGATCAGTTTCATGAAAATATTGAATAGCCTAACTCGTGTGCCAGTGCGCCGTGCAACATGAGAGGAAACACGGCGAGACTTACCAACTTACCATCTCCGTCCCTGTCCAAGGCAAACATTGTTAATTCAAGCACGGGCAAGTATAAGCATTCGGGAGGCATAGCATATGCAAACACGAGGGTCATTTTAACATGATCGTTCAGGTGTTTAATTGTTCATTGATGCGATGCAGTGACTCGCATGCGGATAGCCGCTAAGCGAGGATGACTTATCTATATGAACAGTTGTCGCTGGCATAGCTATAAAGGACCAATTTTAGTCTCTAACGAGAATGGGGTGCAGCGAGAGTACAGGATGCGCTCCACACCATTCCGTCTTTGCACATGATGACTAAACAGGAGAGTTACCAATTTTAGTCTCTAACGAGAATGGGGTGCAGCGATAGTACAGGATGCGCTCCATACCATTCCGTCTTTGCACAGGATGACTAAACAGTAGAGTTTCATCCGGATCGGGTCAGCCCCAGTGCCCCGGTGACCGCCCATGAAATGGTGCCTCATTTTCGAGTTGTCCGCGACATGCAGGTCTGTATTCAGGTCTGGCTAGGCACAGGATCAAGTTTAGGATAGGACATATCATGTTCAATGTACAGGCATGATTGTTCACAGTAGTATATCGATTGCCAGGCCAGTTGATTCAGTAGTTTGCTCCACGAGCTGTGATTCAGTGATTTATTCATTCAGGGTGCAAATTCCATGGTTCGGGAATTGCCTTGGTGACCTAACGGTCCCGGACACTTTCAGGTTCTTCCATGCACGGTCGACTACTTAGTAGTCTCCGGGGGTTTGGATGAAAACATGGCAACATTCAAGCAGACAAGCATGCGTTTCTAAGGAACGTAAGCAGACACGTTTGCTCAGACCCAAAGGTAAGCCGAGAGATGAAACCTTAAGGGACTTAGCATGCGAGGGTCTGAATATAAGCAGTATTTCATTTCCATGTTCTAGCAAGCAATACAAGTTGAGATTATTCCCTTAGCTAGGTGCGTTGGATTTATTATTAGCATGCATGGGGTGAATCACCTAGCGACTAGCATGAAAATATCCAGATTTTATGTGTGCTAGCTAAGCAAAGACAAGTTCACCGTAGCCACCCACCTTAGCGATGATTCGTCTCTGTAGAGCGATACGCCTGAGCGAGCCTCTGAAAGCCTAAGCTGAAATCCTATAGGGGCAAGTCTGGATATCCTTTGCTTCTCCTTTGAAGCAAAGCGGGTCGGAATAGTTGCACTTTTGCCGTTTTGAGTCGGCAGTCCGCTTGAGCGGAACGGGGTGTTACATCCTACCCAACTCAGAAAAAGTCTCGTCCTCAAGACTTACTGAGGACAAACAGTAATCTAGGGTTGAGGCAATCCTAGACAAGTCATTGTACTTATTCATTTGGATATTCATTTGCACAAGTGTCGAAATCAGCATATCGCTTAGACTGGATCGTGCGCACTTTCGAAGTGCACTTCTAGCATGAACACGTCAACCAGCTCAGTGATAGCGAAGTCTTAGCACTCGAGTTTCACCTTTTCTTAAGTCTTGGATGGTACACTACTTCAAGGCGTCCCTCGAATAGATGCATTCAACCAAACTTAGAGTTAGTGAAAATCGGACAAGCTACTAGCGATACTCTCAAGGGTTCGCACAGGTTGGCACAAAGGCCACTCGCAGCACACAACCAGATAAGCAATCATATCAATCTAAACGCATTTTGAAAGTATTTAGACTTATTGTTGAAACATCCCATCGAGGCATTGAGAGAGAGCGTGCACATAACCCACGAACGAGCTTTCGAAACAGAGATATCAAATCGAAGTCCAAAGGCGTAGAAGCCAGGCTCTGATACCAACATGTCATGCCCCGATCTCCCGCAGGCTATTTCGGCCGTTCCCGCTAGGCGGGAATCACCCTCGCCAGCGCTCCCGCAAAACGATCGCTTTAACCCATCCGGGCGTGATCCACGCCCGTGCAAGGCCATGGTTTATTGGCTGGCGGCAAGAGTTCTAAGCCACAGAGTCGCACAGATTGTCCGAGTGCAGCGGAGTCATGAACGCATAGGTGATCGGTAACAGGTTCACTGAGTCGACAATATAGCGAAAGCATTGAAACACAAGTTGAATTAATGCAAGCTATTTTATTGTTATGAATAAGTGTTACAGGCGGCGTATAGCCGAGATTACAAGTCGCTCAAGCCTCTCTCTCTGAAACAGTAAAAGCGTGCCAAGTGGCTACAATTGTGGAATAATTGTACAGGCGATGTTCAGGCGATGTTCAGGCTACGTTCCAACATTATGTCTTGTATATGTGCTTCAGTTTCGGATGCACTGTTGCAAGGCTTCAGAGGGAACTCCTGGCCTTAGCACGTACGAAGGAGGCATCCGCACCGAACGAGGTTCTTCCGCACCCTGCATACAAACTGGTGGATTATCAGTACATTGAATGCACTAGTGGGGAAGCTACTCGCCCGCTCGACAAATCCGATTACGTAATACAGGTTTCGTGCACAACTATTAAGTTGTCTTTCTAGTTGCCTTAGGATCAGTTTTATGAAAATATTGAATAGCCTAACTCGTGTGGCAGTGTGCCGTGCAACATGAGAGAAAATACGGCGAGACTTACCAACTTACCATCTCCGTCCCTGTCCAAGGCAAACATTGTTAATTCAAGCACGGGCAAGTATAAGCATTCAGGAGGCATAGCATATGCAAACACGAGGGTCATTTTAACATGATCGTTCAGGTGTTCAATTGTTCATTGATGCGATGCAGTGACTCGCACACGGATAGCCGCTAAGCGAGGATGACTTATCTATATGAACAGTTGTCGCTGGCATAGCCATAAAGGACCAATTTTAGTCTCTAACGAGAATGAGGTATAGCGAGAGTACAGGATGCGCTCCACACCATTCCGTCTTTGCACAGGATGACTAAACAGGAGAGTTACCAATTTTAGTCTCTAACGAGAATGGGGTGCAGCGATAGTACAGGATGCGCTCCACACCATTTCGTCTTTGCACAGGATGACTAAACAGTAGAGTTCCATCCGGATCGGGTCGGCCCCAGTGCCCCGGTGACCGCCCGTGGAACGGTGCCTCATTTTCGAGTTGTCCGCGACATGCAGGTCTGTATTCAGGTCTGGCTAGGCACAGGATCAAGTTCAGGATAGGACATATCATGTTCAATGTACAGGCATGATTGTTCATAGTAGTATATCGATTGCCAGGCCAGTTGATTCAGTAGTTTGCTCTACGAGCTGTGATTCAGTGATTTATTCATTCAGGGTGCAAATTCCCTGGTTCGGGAATTGCCTTGGTGACTTAACGGTCCCGGACACTTTCAGGTTCTTCCATGCACGGTCGACTACTTAGTAGTCTCCGGGGGTTTGGATGAAAACATGGCAACATTCAAGCAGACAAGCATGCATTTCTAAGGAACTTAAGCAGACACGTTTGCTCGGACCCAAAGGTAAGCCGAGAGATGAAACCTTAAGGGACTTAGCATGCGAGGGTCTGAATATAAGCAGTATTTCATTTCCATGTTCTAGCAAGCAATACAAGTTGGGATTATTCCCTTAGCTAGGTGCGTTGGATTTATTATTAGCATGCAGGGGGTGAATCACCTAGCGACTAGCATGAAAATATCCAGATTTTATGTGTGCTGGCTAAGCAAAGACAAGTTCCCCGTAGCCACCCAACTTAGCGATGATTCGCCTCGGTAGAGCGATACGCCTGAGCGAGCCTCTGAAAGCCTAAGCCGAAATCCTGTAGGGGCAAGTCTGGATATCCTTTGCTTCCCCTTCGAGGTAAAGCGGGTCGGGACAGTTGCACTTTTGCCGTTTTGAGTCGGCAGTCCGCTTGAGCGGAACGGGGTATTACACCCGGTGCCCCAGAGCCTTCCCGTTCGAGGAGATCAAACCCCGTGCAACACAGGTTGTCCGTGACATGCAGACACCAAGTAGGTATGACGAGAGGATCGAACATTCTTGCCCCACCAAGCGATCCTAGACTATATCCATAAATTATCCAACCAAAACATCCATAACCATTCTTCCAACATATTGTCCAAGGCACAATCACAAGTGATTCCATAGGCATAATGCCTCTTCTCAACAATGTGTTTCAAATTGGTGCAACACCCATGCTCAAAGTAATCCCGTGGCATAATGTCCCAACAGTGGCGCAATGCCCTCGCCGATGCAGTTGTTCGGTTTCGAACCACAACTGCTCGCTTTTCTTGACAAAGCGCCCAAGTGATACTCGTGCACGGATGCACGCTTGTTCATCCGAATTCCCGATATTCCCGATGCCTCAATGTATCATTCCAATTGTCCAAGCATAATCCCAATTATTCAACCAACTGCCCCAAATGCAATCCAACCAAATAGCTCCAACTATCCAACGCGAAAACCAATTCAAGCCACAATCCTATCCAAGCAAACGACGTACACTCTATGCACGCCTCAGTGTAGTGATTCCCAAGTTTCAGTCCGAGTGTTCAAGCCTTTACGTGTTTTCCATATTATTAGGCATGAAGGAGTAGAGAAGAAGGGACATAGCCCACTCACTATGTTTGATTTCGTTAAGCATCATGTCCTACCGATACGACCGATCCCTTGAATCCGTGGTCTGATGCAAAGCGCGATCTACTCAACTGGTATGACCGTACGAGCAGGCCGTACTCTCCAAATCATCTGACCGATCGGACTAAGGAAGACGATATTATCGCTCCAATCCAGCTATCTCAGTACTGTTCTGAACGAACACCTGATTTCTATCGAACTCCGCTAGCCATCTGCACATGAAACCAACTCAATCAATACTTTTTCCCAAAATCCAACAAATCAAATGTAACCAGCTATTGTTTTATTCAATCCGACTCAGCGTAATGCACCGTGCGGTTGTGGGGCGTTACATAATATACCACATAGAAATTAGGTTCGTCCACGAACCATGCTGGTACTCATTCCTATCATATGTCGCTTGTCCAATTCTAACTCTGCTCTATGCAACTCTCATACTCACGATCCTGACTCAGCATCTCGCTCTGCTGAACGCTCGTACAAATTTCATATTCCCACATCCTTTTTGCAGCTCAATACGAATTTCTCGTATCGCTTAGTTTTGGATCGTACACATATTTAAGGCGTCCCTAAAATACATGCATTTCAGCCGAGCTTTGCGATAGTAAATTTGAACAAGTTACAAGGGTATCTTTATGTCCGAGGCATCCATTTGCTTTACTCCCAATTGAACCAAATCCTAATTTCCATTCCAATATATTCGCTTGAGCACCAGTCTCAAATACGATGATTTCCCACCGACTCAATCAGTCCGTGTTCCGACTCTATCCATCCAACTATTTCTGAATCCTCACTAGCAACATCTCCAAATATATCTCATGCACCGAATGATCATCTCAACTGATACTACTCCAACTAGGCGACTTACCCAAATATCAAACTTTGCTTAGATCATCTCAGCCAAACACATCTTTCTGCCATCTCAATACCTCACTGGGTGAACATCTATGTTGAGGTTCGTGTGATCCACGAAGATCTCGTCGCCACCCTCAAAGGGATAGTGTCGCCACGATTTCAACGTGGACACACTCGCCACAATTCCTAGGTTGCGCAAAGAATAGTTCTTCGTGCTGCTTCCACTGCCTCGAAGCATAGGATATCACCTTTGCCTTCCGAACAAGCACGCTTTCCAGACTAAGTTCTGATACATCTTGTAAATCTGAGGCACATCTGTCCCTTCTAGTATTGCAATAATCTGATTCGAACGAGCCGCTGCTTTAACTTCACGAGCTAGTTTCACAGTCGTCAATTCATATGAATGTTATTCCCTTCCAGGGCACGATGAGTCAGAGGCGATGCCATCTACAAAAATCTATGACTCTGAATCTCATCAGTTGACTTAGGCCAATCCCACTATCGCTTCGGTCTTCTGGCTGCATCTTCAGCTGAAGGCTATTCCAAGGGTCTCTCAAATCCAACACTCAGACATATCTCCAAATATTATCGCTCACATCCACCCTCGACGCATCCCCAAATACGTCGCCGCAAGGGTCGTTCTATGGGACTACCATATTCAATCTTTGATCTGACGGACAAGTTGCTAGGGTCAGTTGTCCCGAAGCTATGCTCGATAATTGTAAGTCATCACGATGGACAGTTACTATGAACCATGCTATATCTCCTCTGCAAATCCGAACCATAATCCAATCATTCCATCCGAACGAACTTCCGAATCCGAGCACTTTATGCACTACCTCTGATGATCTGTCAACCAATGCCGCTTAACCACCTAGAGTCTTGCTATCTATCCAAGCCACAATTCGAGAACTGCGCTTGTTGAAACCGTCTTCCATCAATCCGTCGCTCTGTCCTGAATCCATCAAATTTTTCGAACTGCCAGGTTTGACTCATCGCACTACCACTTGCAATTATTCTCGAAACCAAAGACTTGCTCAAATTCTTATCCGTTTGTAGTGTTTTACAGTACACGTCCGACTTGCTCGGCAGTATAGTGTTTTGCTCCAATGTTGCTCTTTTGTTTAGCTATCTTCAAAAGTTTGTCCGCCATAATCTTTGCTCTCGTTTCAAATCCTTCAGCCCATCTCGATTTCTCTATTGTTCTGATTAGTCCACACACTCTCAATGACTCGTGCATCAGTTCCAACATAAATCTTAAATCCATATTACCTATACTTGTTGCCTCAATCCGCCTCAGTACTGCAAGTTAACTTCTAATCTGACTATCTCAACTATTTTAAATACTTGGTCTACCTCAATCCCTCAAATTTCCAAACACTCATTCCCATAGTTCGTTCCGATCTCGTCCATGCTCTCAAGTCCAACGAGACTTCTATTTGCACAAGTCCGTTCTTGATTGCTCAACTCAATATTCGTATGCTCTATTTTTCATTCTTTCCAACTCAACCGACGTGCACCAACCAATTTGTATTCATGTTACCCGAGTCCGTTCAGGCAATTTCCATTGATGTCTAACCAAAATATTTTAATGCCTTGCTCACTATGTGGTATCCCATATACCACTCCGAATCAAGTCACTACTCGCCTTATGATTCCTTTGCACTAATCCAAAATTTGCTCGAACCATCCCTTATGCGTGATCCTGTCATCCCCAACTCAAGTCTGACATGAAACTCAGCCAATGCCTGAATCATCCAATTCTTTCTCACTGTCTGATACTTTCGCAATACGAGCAATCTCGTGCGTCAAGCTCTCTTTCGAGTGATCCAACCCAATACCCAACTGTTCTCCACATTTGCTGTACGAGCAACTCGTGCAAACTATCCTGACATTTCCAAGCCAAACTCAAACTCCGTCCAACAATTTTGTAACACGAGCAATTCGTGCAACGATCCATTCTCATCGAATGCTTCTACTCACAACATGCTGCATAACCAATCTCGTATGCCAACCAACTGATCTACTGATGCAATCATAAACTTCCTGAATGATAAGCCAAGCCAACCCAACGACAGCTCTTAACTTGTTGTACAAATGCAATAACGCCACTCAACTTGCTGCACGAATGCAACAACGCCTAACGAGGCTAAGCGATCTAACGAAAACCAACAAAAGCAACGCAACAAAGCACAACATGCAGCCACAACCAGCAATATATAGACTTATTGCATGAAACATCCAATGCGGCACTGAGTAGAGCCAAGAGCTAAACGAAATACGGAAGCTATTTAGAGTTTGTGATGAAGCGAAGGACAAAGTCCGAGGAAATGAACCAGGCGCTCTGATACCAATATGTCACGTCCCAATCTCCCGCAAGCTCAATAGTCCCCGCTGAACATGAATCACCATGTTACAGATCTCCCGCAGGACAATCGTTCTCATCGGGATGTGATGCCGTACGAGCCTGGAGTTGTGCTCGTACAAGGCGATGTTGTCAAACACCAAAGTTATCATCGAAACGACCAAGTTACAGCGGAAGTCAAGTATTGTGTACCAAGCACACATCAGAGTAATACGCAACGAAGCTCTCGATAGGGTCCAAATAAAATGCCACAAAGGTGATTGCCTCAAAGGCGATGAAATACTCTTGCTCTTTCTCTAGCCCACAAAGGTACTTACAGTTCGTACATCATCTCTCGTATATCCAAGCAGCACCACTACACCTGCGTACCTAAAATAATGCTCACAAACGTGGGTCAGTACACAGCCATACTGGTGAGCAGGATAACCCACTCGTCTAAGCCGACACTAAGTAAAATAGTGAATGCAAATAGTTATATGGTGATCTTTCTAGTTGAATCCTAGATTTATTTCATGGCATAGGGATGACATGTTAAGGAAAACTATAAAGTAGTTTAAGCATGCAAGCATTCAATTCAATCCAATCGGCAAGCAATATATAACCAACTCGAAGAAAACTAGCATGCAAATCGTCCTACTCAAGCCCAAGCAACACGATAACATATCGAACCATCATCCAAGCCTTAATATCCATCCTCAACCAAAACTTACAATCCAATCTCATAGTGCACACTCTTGCCGAGGCAAGGTGGCCGCGCCTACACGAAGCACAAACCAACCAAAGTAAAGCAAACTAACTCTTATCTATATGAAGTCACTGGCCAAGCCATAAAGGACGTTGATCGGACTGATCAAATGCGGTTCTACTCGAAACAGCGCTAAGTAGCTAACCCACCTGGACATGCAGACACCAAGTAGGTATGACGAGAGGATCGAACATTCTCGCCCCACCAAGCGATCCAAGACTCGTTCCATGAATTATCCAACCAAAACATCCATAACCATTCTTTCAACATATTGCCCAAGGCACAATCACAAGTGATTCCATAGGCACAATGCCTCTTCTCAACAATGTGTTTCAAATTGGTGCAACACCCATGCTCAAAGCAATTTCGTGGCACAATGCCCCAACAGTGGCACAATGCCCTCGCCGATGCAGTTGTTCGATTTCGAACCACAACTGCTCGTTTTGCTTGACAAAGCGTCCAAGTGATACTCGTGCACGGATGCACGCTCGCTCGCCTGAATTTTCGATATTCCCGATGCCTCAATGTATCATTCCAATTGTCCAAGCATAATCCCAATTATTCAACCAACTGCCCCAAATACAATCCAACCAACTAGCTCCAACTATCCAACGCGAAAACCAATTCAAGCTACAATCCTATCCAAGCAAACGACGTACACTCTATGCATGTCTCAGTGTAGTGATTCTCAAGTTTCAGTCCGAGTGTTCAAGCCTTTACGTGTTTTCCATATTATTAGGCATGAAGGAGTAGAGGAGAAGGGACAGAGCCCACTCACTATATTTGATTCCGTTAAGCATTATGTCCTGCCGATACGACCGATCCCTTAAACCCGTAGTCTGATACAAAGTGCGATCTACTCAACTGGTATGACCGTGCGAGCAGGCCGTGCTCTCCAAATCATCTGACCGATCGGACTAAGGAAGACGGCATTATCGCTCCAATCCAGCTATCTCAGTACTGTTCTGAACGAACATCTGATTCCCATTGAACTTCGCTAGCCATCTGCACATGAAACCAACTCAATCAATACTTCTTCCCAAAATCCAACAAATCAAATGTAACCAGCTATTGTTTTATTCAATCTGACTCAGCGTAACGCACCGTGCGGTTGCGGGGCGTTACAATGCCCTCCTCTTCTCTCTCTCCTACATTAATACCCCCTCCCTCTCCAAAAAAATTTAGCAGCCACCCATCCAAAACCGAACCCTAACTCCCTCCTTCTTCTTCCTCCTCCTTCTTCCTCCTCCCATCCAACCAAATACCACAGCCACCACCTGCCGAACTCCTCCCTGACCCCCACCTTCAGCATCTCCACCACCTGCCATTATCACCAATGCCACCCTTGCCTCCACGACCACCACCTTCAGCATCTCCACCACCCGCCATCATCACCAATGTCACCCTCGCCTCCACGACCACCACCTTCAGCATCTCCACCACCGCTGCTGTTTCTGTCTCCCCCATTTCGACCACCACCTACACCATCACCCGAACACCACCATCATCCCCGACCACCTCCACGACCGCCTCCACCTCCACCTCCACCTCCACCAATTCCCCTTCCTGGATTCCCAGGCCGACTGCCACCGCTACCATGGCCATTAGTGCCGCTGCTGCTGCTGCTGTTAAAGCTGCCTCTAATGCTGCTATTCTCGCCATTGTTGCTGTCTTTTCGACCCCCCGGAGAGCCCCAACATCGGCGAGCCACCCTCACCTCCCTCGTGGCCGAGCCACTGCCACCAGCAAACCCGCCACCGCCGCAGCAACTGCTGCCATTGCTACGCCTACTGCTGTTGTAGCTGCTGCCATGTTTCTGGCCGGAGCAGGCCGTCGATCACCCCCCGACGACCGACGAAACTCCCCAGGGCTTCCCCGACCTTCGACGAACTCCCTCGCAGCAGGCCAGACCACTGTCGCCTCCTGTACGGCCGCCCCGAACCTATTCGCATAGACCACTGCACAGCTGCAACCACCTCGACCACCTGACTTTGCACGGTGTGTTCTTCATCGTCTCTCGACGAAATTTTGATCCATCTTCGCAGGTGTGTTCACCACATAACCCTCATTAATTTCCTTCAATTAGTTTAATTTATTTCGCATTAAAATCCAGTTTATTTTTATTTTAATAATCGAAGAAAACTATTTTATAAAACATTAATTTTCTCCGATACGGAGTTGGTCCCGTCAATTCGAGCAACCTCATCGCGTGCCGATTGTACCAAAAGGAGCGTATCGTCAACATGGATGTGTGAGCTTTCGCAGAACTTGATTTGGATATGCGTGCACACCGAAATTAACGTGTATCCGTCGAAAAGTACCGTATCGACATGTTCTGACACTCGTCCTAATTTCGTATGTGTCTGTCATTTTGTAACAAAAATTACGCCATCAGATTCACAGCATTACGCTGGTCCCGTGACCCAAGTTTGGTTCGATTCTGAGAACGTTGATGAAACATCGTTTTGTGGGACCCACGGTTCCACATGACGGGCGATTTCATGATCGGCTCATCGAAATCTAGTTTTGGGCATTCTGGTGGGATCGTATCACCATTCTGGACTCGTAGACACTAAGTTTGACGAATTTGGAGAACTTTATCTCTGGCACATTTTTCGGTGCAAGACGGGCTCACTTGTGGACCTCGTGTTGACCAGAAACTGTATTTTTGCTCCTGTGTCCAAATTGGACGAATGTATATGCTTTTCTGAGTATCTCACTCATTTTGGGACTATTGGTGATATTTTTGACAGCATCCGGGGATATCAGCTCCAGTTTTCATTGTTGCGCTGCTACTTCCATGGTGAGTCGTGTTCGAATCTTCGCCTGGCTTCCAAGCAAGTATGCCTTGCCTTGTTGTACTGTTTAAAATTCAAGTTAATATTATATATTATGCTCTCTATATTATATAACTGTGCGCGTTCGAGAATGACTTGGGTGCAGTCGACGATGGCGTCGACGTTAGGACTTATGTTTGACCTAGCGTCTAGTGGACGTACCCTAAGTGACGGAGTTATCATTATAACTCTGAGGCCTTGACACGTATAATTTTACGTCACAGAGTGAGTTCATGATAGGACATGGGTTTACGCACTCGATTGGCCATCGGTGCGAGTAGCTCGTGTGTTGGTGCTTAGCATAGGTGTATTATTTTAGGTGACTTGCATTATAGTTATGAGATGTCCATGTCGCACACAAGACTTGTACATTAGCATTGAGCGGGGAGGACGACTAGTAGGCGTATGGGACACCCACCTCCCTTATATAGATACCATATTCTTCGGAGCGATACGGACGTATATATTTATGCAGATACCGCATTATTTGGAGTGTTGGACGTTACATGTGCAGATACCACGCTCTTCGGAGTGTTGGACGTTGTGCAGATACCACTCTCTAGAGAACGTTGGACGTATTTACTTATGCAGAAACTACGCTCCTCGGAGCGTTGGACGTTATTATATATGCAGATTGCCCCAAGATAGGGGGCATATATGGCATATACTAGCCAGTCACGACGATTTATGAATTACGTCAGCATATGTCTAGCCTACCACATCCCATACGCACTAAGTTGTCCTCAAATTGCATTCACTTAGGAGGATAGTTCACCCTGATTTACTTTACTCAGTATTTACATTATGGCATGTACTTTTTGTATCTTGTTACGTCCCTCTGAGGACCTGGTTCCCTTCCAGGTTATTTGTACAGTTTGCATGATGCTTGATCTAGTGGAGTGTGGACATCGTTGCAGGTATCTTTACATTTTTTAGCTATTACAGTCATGTACTACTTTCTATTTTTTATTCTGCTTTTATAGCCTAGTGTTTATAGGCCTATATTGTTCTTTGGCCTATTCGAACGGATGTATTATTGGGCTGCAGACTGATGATGCGTATCGTTCCTTCTTGAGATTTATTTACCGTGGATTGAGATTTAGTTTAGTTGTTGCATATTTAGAATTAAATTTTTGCTTGATGACTTGACCGTGGACAACGTAAGTGCACTTCGCCACGTCCATTAAATTGGAAAGCCCTACAGAGTCATACTAGCTGGCCATTTCCACGTGGTCTGGTCCCGTATATTTTAGGACGGGGGCGTGACAGGACCAGTAAGATGTTGCTTTTCTTGAATATTTTCGTTGCGAGATTTTGGATGAAGTATTTTCGTGCCATTGTCAGCTTTTTGTTTTATAAAGAATTTGCTATGACAGATTGAGAACGGATTCTAACACGATGCTGGTGCCATTGCAGGAACGCGTGTAGTTGACGTTTGATCGTAGCAAAGCGAGTCTCCTTCCTCGACACATTCTTTAATTAGTTGGTGGTTCGGTCCCTTCTTCTCTACTCAGTCGCGTAAACACTTACTTTGTCTCGAATACGTTCATATCGACGATGTCCGGTTGAATGTAAATATATAAATGTTAGCCATAATGCATGCTTACCACTAAGGAATGGAACATGGGATAACTATAAATCATCGAGCGCATCTATGCACGCGGCCTATAACTTAAGCTTCATACGCAGAGCTGGCAGTTGTGGTTTGAACCACAAAACTGTTGAAAGGAAATACTACATTGAATCATCGATTGTGGCATGGTGCCTCAGAATAATTGGTGCCTACGGGTCTACCAAATCGGAACATACAGCTTTAAGGAAAGATTGAATCGGTCGCATGAGCGCCTAAGTAATACTAAGTACTTGAGTAATACTGCTTAATTCAGCTTTGTGTCATGCATATGTTTCATAAATAAACTGTTCACGCATTTGCATGGTCATGGACAACTTGTGCACAAGGTTTAATGTTTCCTTGAAACGGTATATGGGGCACCAAAATAGAATCGACCTAGGGAGGAAATAATGAGCCGTGTCTTGAGGCGCGGGGCATTGCGGGACCCCAGCGGGGCTCACAACTCTAGAACTGAGGGGCGCACCGTAATGCCATATAATATTTCATCATGGTGTCTTCAATATCACCAATGACCACATATAAGATAATACTCATGCTAATGTATTGTCTTATGCAGGGGTAAGTATTCTATGTTTCAATGCAGGGACGTGCGCGTCGGGTGAATGAGCTATCATCGATGCGTGCATCATATATTCAACTTACTGCTTTTAAATGTGCCTATGATATGAACTGCAAATTCACTTTAGTTCCTGATAGCAAAATAATATTCAATGCATGCGTCCCTTTAATAAGCAGCATTGGTTTCGGCGAGTGGGCTCGTCCCGCTCACTAGTACAAGTAGGCGTACTGATACCCAACATCTCAGGTGTCAAAAATGGGGAGGGCGCACGGTACTAAGCTGAAGCTAAAGATCGAAGAGGCGACTTGAAGCTCTTCATATTTTGAAGTATAGATGAAGCCCACTTCATTTTGAAGGAGTTTTGTAATAATCTATACGAAGGGTGTAATGTATGGGACAACAAGTATTATTCATGGCAGCTTGTTTGTCTTTTATTATTTCAATCAAATGTAGCCGACTTGACATAAGCAATGTACTTCATTTTGAATGTAATATATATTTCAAGTTATGAATGAAAAAACAAGTTTCTTCCTTTCAAATGATGCGTCTCAATATTTCTGCTGCAATGTGACTTATACTATGTGTTTCAAACAAATTATAAAAAATACACGTTATTGTCTTGTGTGTTGCGCAAACTAGGCACGCACGACATCACGCTTGGGTAACGATTTTCGACTTTACGGAGTCGGGGCGTGACAGGGCGTTCGGCTTATTCGGTTTCAACAGAACCGAAATAGTCAAAACCGAATAAACCAAAATTATAAAAATCTAAAACCAAAAACGAACCGAAATTAGAAAAAATTGAAACCGGACCGAATCGAATAATCAATTCGGTTTATTCGATTTGTTCGATTGAAATATTTATATTGTTTAATGGGTCGAGTCCAATGTTAGGACCGTGGTTAAATTATAATTTTTAGATACACGTTTGTTGTATTTCAAATTTACGTCCAAAGTTGGACTAGTTATTAAATTGTCAAAGTTGGACTTAAAACATATACATATAATTATTGTTTTCAAAATATACAAATTTTTAATCACAAAACATACATAAAATTGAGGGTATTTACATAATTGTATAAGTCTTATTCAGTTTTCGATTTTGGACCGAAATTGAAATCCAATAAGAAAATTATCGATCGAACCGTAATTTTTTAAAATCAAACCGAATCTTTTATTCGGCTCGGTTAGGTTCGATTTTCGGTCCAAAACCTAATAATGCTCACCCTATCCAAATCCCTAATTTGTATTGTCATGGGCCGGGTAACCACACTGGTCCAATAACATCTCTACTCGCAGAACCCCATCAAAACCCGAACACCGCTCCTGAGCGCCAATTATCGATCACTTTGGAGAGAGAGAGAGAGAGAGTAGCGGAGAATAATGGCGACGGCGGAGGAAGAAAGCGCAGTGAAGGAGCCGCTCGATCTCATCCGTCTCAGTCTCGACGAACGCATCTACGTCAAGCTCCGCTCCGACCGGGAGCTCCGCGGAAAGCTTCACGTACACTCTCAAACCCTAATTTTGTTTGGGTGATTCCTTACTTTCTTTGTTCTTTATGTAGTTGTTGTCATCGTCGTCGTTAGTTTTTTTTTGGCTACATGGGTGGGAATCGGTGTTTATTTTGGCTAATTTAGATTCGATAAAAAAAATAATGTGGGTTTTCGAATATATTTCCCCAAAAATTCCGGATCTAATTAAATATATTGCTATATTTGATTTTAAAAAAATGGCTCCGTCATTTGATTATACTAAGACAAGTAGAGGTAAAGTTGGGAACTTTTGCTATATGCAACTTTCGACTATTTTTCTTTGCCAGTAGGAACGTGGCGATTAATTCTCGGGAGATGTGCTTGTTTTTTTCGCTCTTTGTCATGTATTGAAAGATAAGGTTCCTCAGTGGTTGCAAGAAATTCTAGGAAGCGCGATACTCCAAAAAATGGGTGCTCAACCAAAAATAAAATAAAAATACCGCTCCGCCCTGCCCCGCCCCGTATTGGCCGGAATTATCGAACCGGACACGAATCACCGTGTCTCGGCGCGCCGGACGCGAATCACCGCGCCCGTCCCGCGGGTGCGAGGAAGGAAGGTAGCTAAGCGAATGGCCCATTCGAGCTTTCGGGGGACGTGATGCCGCACGGGCCTGGGGTTGCGCCCATGCAAGACCAATCGTTTAAGTTGATAGTTGGCTATCATCGCATCAATCGAGTAAGCAGCGGAAAGGGACTTGTTGCATTGCAATGCATTTAGCCAACTGAGCATTCGGGACAATCGAGGCAACTTGGGTTCCTTTAGCAAGGCATACGTTCGTTCCATACATTATGCCCCCTTATACGATAGCATTCTCGGGACAACAATCGAAACCAGGATTCCGGGTCTTAGGGACTGTGGCACGCCTATCGCTCCCTCGGACGATCCAGTACCTGCAAGCAAGTAAACTGTTGGTGGGTCAGTAATTTATACAAGTACTGGTGAGATAAAACAACTGAACAGAACAAGCATTCACTCAGACCAACACTAAGTAATCATGTTATAAAACATTACATTACTAGTAATCTTTCTAGTTTTACCTAGGTTCGTTTCATGCAGTTCTAGCAGAGTCATATTACATTGTTTGGAAACATGTTTGGAAACAGAGTTTCATATGCAATAATCAAGCAAGCAATCGTTCATGTTTCAGGGTGTGCGCAGCGTGTCTCGTGCGATTCCAGGGTCAGATGCAAAGCTAGACACACAATGCACGATCTTAGGGCAGTCACTATCCAAGCCAACACAA
The DNA here is from genome assembly GCA_036927795.1 of Iris macrosiphon. Classification (NCBI taxonomy): domain Eukaryota; kingdom Viridiplantae; phylum Streptophyta; class Magnoliopsida; order Asparagales; family Iridaceae; genus Iris; species Iris macrosiphon. Next base: position 260,505,098 of record JAYESA010000004.1, on the reverse strand, counting down.
TGACTTAGCTATATGCAGGGCGGTCCCCGAGTATCTCAGGATCGACAGCTGGTTGTACAGCATACCAATGACTCTTTATCTGATGCTAGAGGCAGCTGTGACTCATGGTTGCTTTCCACTATCTCTGTAGCAGCCGTGACACATGCAGTTCAGCTTTCCACCAATAGCCATTGTCCGACCGCATGCGAATGCATGGAACACTATCAAATAAACTCTAGTATGCAGACGAGACGAACCATCAGAATACAATCGTTGTTGCGGGGCAATCCGACTTATCACTTGAACACGTTCAGGCACAGTATGGTTCTCTCGAAGCATAGACGATAGTGAACATGTTCATGCATTCTAAGCAAGCGATTCAGGATTCTCGTTAAGTATTTAGACTTATTGTTGGACATGTTGGTATTAAAAATTATAAGCCCCACATACTTATAATTTTGTAATTTCGGATTTCAAAATTACATCCAAAATCCTTAGTAGACCATAAACCAATATACTTATAGCAAATACCAAGGTTATAAGTAATAACATACACCCTGTAGTAAAATTTCAATGGTATACCAGATTTTGATACGCAAGACTCAATAATGTTTCATAAGTATGTGGGGCTCAAATAGCTTAATATTCAACTACTCCGGAACCAATGTTGTCAATGGCGCATTAGGGAGCGCTTCACCGGCGCGAGACGTTGCGTGACGCAGCACCTCGTCACCACTCGTGGCGCTTGGCTAAGAAAGCGCTCGCCTTAGCGCGCTATAGCACACCATTGCACATGGTGCGAGAAATGGCACGAATATATATATATATAAGTTAAACTAGCTCGACCATCCAGGTCCACAAATAATCCTAATAGTCAGATATAAGCCATATCCTTCTCTTTTTTTTTTCCCCTTTAAACGATTACAACCACCTCTCTTCCTCTCCTTTCTGCAGTTGGTGATGAAATGAAGTAGTTCCATTTGATGATGGATGAGTAATAGTCAAGTAGACTAGTTACTACTTACTACTTACTACTTACTAGTGTAGTACTTTAGTAGTTAGTGAACGTTATTTGAGTGGTTTGACGAACTTCGTGAGGAGAGTCGTAAGACATTAATATAACTCTTGCCTTTATTTTATTGGTTTATGTCATTTTGTCCTTTAGATAATGTGCTACAACTTATGCTTTACATTATGATATTTTTTCATGCTTTAATTTTTTTGCTTTAATATGTAATTTATTTTAAGTACTATTGTCATTTATATATGCTCTATAGTCTATACATTATTCTCTACATAATTTTTACTGGTATTATATGTCGTTAATATATGTTTTTTGGTTTATATATGCTTTTTTACAATGTGTACATTACTCTCTACATCTTTAGAGTATTTACTCAAGAGTGTGTGTGTATAATTTAGAGTGTTTTTTAGATTATTATAAAAAATATATAACTTGTGCCTTGCTTCAACGAGGCGTGCGCTGCGTCATGTGCCTTGGGTGTAGATATTCATATCTCGTGCCTCTCCAAACACAAAAAGCTTATATGGTTTGGGTTTGGGTTGACTTTTTCATAAATACAACGGAACACGACATGTTTACAACCCTAGTGCCATGTTAGCGGCGTCTTGTCCCTATCATGTTGTATTTGTATCCATGCAACATATATATTTTTTCTTTCGTGCGAGGCGGCGAGGCCTGAGATTAACCCATGACCTCCCCAATAACCCTCATCGGCCCCAACCGTTGGACCACCTCCTGGTGGCTTATCCATGCAACATAGATGCGCTTGAATTGCAAGACAAAATGATGTAGATCCACCTTCAAGTCAGTTGTCAACGGGCCTTTTATTTTCGTGGAGGTCATATTTTGCTTATAGTTGCAGGGCTAATTTCAAAATCTTGTATCATGCATTTGTAAATATTTCTTAACCTTAAATCGTGCTTCATAGCTAACTGCTGTGATTGGGCAATCAAAATGTGCTACATTTTGTAAGGAAAATTTTTAGTATTGATAGTTGAACATGAGCATTTATGCCTCCGTTAGATTGGACATTATTTTATGTAGAATGTGAAATGGAATGTCGAATTCCACTTGTTAAGTAATGGGATACAATTATATCAGTAAGCATCATTCAATTCAGGTTTCAACTATAAAGATTTGGGATTAGACCATAGGGTTTCTCTTCTTTAGTCTGGATTGTTGGATTTATCGTTCCAGAACGTAGGTATTCCATGTTTATGAACAGAAGCACACTGAAACACGGAAAATCACCCATGTTCTTTTGGTTACTAAGATTTAATCCTCTATAAGTTGGTTCCAGGTAACCTGCTAGCTAGGCAACAAAGGTTTGCCATTATCCATATCTTGTCTATTGGGAAGGAATGAGCTAGATTGTTCGTAGCCCTAATAAACAAAACCTCCTTGAAACCCTAAGCTAGAAAGATTGACATATTGCCTGTGCGAATTGCACCGATCTTCTCTTAGCTAGAAAACAAAATCTGTGCAGTCATTTCTATGTATCACATCCTTGATATCTTAAAGCAAATTTATATCGAAACCAATTAAATATGCTTTCAAGATTGTTTTGTGTGGGTGGATGTTGCGATCTTCGTTTTTATTATAGTAATGGATTGTTTTCATTTTTACAAGGTTTTCTTAAACTTATGTTGTACTGTTGTTGATGCATATTTTGACTTCGATGTGGGTAATAATATCTAATTTCAGCTTATATTGCTTCTTTTTAGTGTTTTGTGTAGATAGTGATTCTTTCTCCTCTTATCAGGCTTATGATCAACATTTAAATATGATACTTGGAGATGTAGAAGAAATCATCACTACGGTAGAGATTGACGATGAGACTTATGAAGAGATTGTTCGGGTAAGCAAGCTTTTACTTCAGTACTTTGTTTGATCTTTATGAAGTTGGCTGTAAGTGTTGACGAATTGAATTTGTTGATAATAATCTTTTTGAAGATTATGATCCTTCTTTCTGGCATTTTGTGACGAGGAAGGTTCTTTGAATTAAGTTTTGTGCATTTGTCTATTATACAATGCTTTTCTAGTGGTGTTATAAATTAAACCATTGTACAATTCTCTCTGCCTCCTTAATAGAAAGAATTTCACTAGCTTGTTATGTCAAAGAAAAGAGTTTTAAATAAAAAATGCTAACATAAATGATAAGAGTAATACTATATAGATGAGACAATATGCAGTTCCTATTATATAGACTGATCCTATTAGTGACGACAAAAATTATAATTCCTTAGTTCATATTACCAAGTTAAATGAATTGGGAGTGAGTTGGACGTAAATATGGCCTCTGATCAACAAAATATATTCATCAGCAAACCTTTAAGTCAAGAAACCTAAAACTCATAATTGAGACAGATATCACCTTGGCTTAAAGTAGTAGTTCATTGCCTGATTTCGCAGGCGATATGTTCAAATGCCTGTGACAATTTTATTGAGTTCTGTGAATGTCAAATGACTTATTGTTGCACAAATCTAGGAGCTGCTAGATATATAACGCAAATAAACTTCAATTATTGCAGATGGAAGTTACTTTTCAGGATATTGACTCATGCATTTTTAATCTTCTGTAGATAATTGCTTGATTCTCACCATTTGTAAGGATTTCATATAATGGTTTATATTGATCCTGCTAACCCTGGTCATAAACATTTTTTTAACCTTCCAAGATTTGAAAAAGTTGTAAAGATATTTCTTCCTCCCTCTTGCTGAAGGAAAATGGCAAATAAAGCATCAAGGTGGCAGACATTGCTAATTGTTGGGTATTCTAGAGACTCCTTATGTTTTTCTAAGCTGTTAAATACATGCATTGAATCGTCAGTAGAATAACAGTAAACAATTGTTATCCCATAGTGTCTTGTAGAAAGATGAACCATTTGTAAAGACTCGGTTCATCCTTCCACCCCCCCCTTTCCAAATTTATATCTATGAAACAATTGAAAACTCACAATCCAGTTTCTTAAAATTTCTCTCTCAAGTCTGTTTCCATTTTCTTCTGTTTTGATCTCTCAATCTTATATATACGAAACAATTGACATATGATAGGAAGTTTGACCAAGAACAGCACTCAGTGCTTGAAAGTATATTGAAAAATGAAAGGACTCAAAACTTTGATCATCCTAAATTTTGGTAACTTTGAAATGTTTCATCTAGTGGTCTAAAATTTAGCAGGCCCTCATTGGTTCAATTTGTGTAATTCAACAGCTTCATCATAGGCTATGAGTAACGACTCAGGTGACATAATAAACTGTAGTTTGTTTTGTTCATTGTATGACCTACTGGCTTGATAGTTTGTTTTCTTCATTAACAACATTGAGTGTTATAAATTTTAAAGTATATTGAAAAATTGAAAGGACTCTTTTAAGGACTCAGACTTTGATCTTCCTAAATTAGGTAAGTTTGAAATGTTTGGTCTAAACATTAGCAGGCTCTCGTTGGTTCAATTGTGTAATTAAATAGCTTCATCGTAGGCCACAAGTAACGACTTAGGTGTCATATTATGTGTAGAAGATAGATACTTCTTGTTCATTGTATGACGTAGAGCGTTTCTTGTTTTGCTCTCTTTTAGTTCCATATCAAAGAAATATAAAGAAGGGAAGCATGCCCTTGTCTATAAATATGTACTTTCCACCACTTTAATGAATTAAGTTATTCTAAGTTGAGTCAACTTCTCAACATTTCAACATGGTAAAAAAAGAAATTCCTACCTCTTTTACTTCCCCCCCAAAACCTAACCTCCATAGTCCATATAAAAAAATAAATTTCTAACCAAGAACCCTACATGCCACCCTTCTACCTTCTTCCTTTTTCACCAAACCCTAACCCTAGATCCTATACTCAGCACCCTTTCCTTACCCCCAACCACCTCCGCTAACCCTTATAACCCTAAGCCATAGTTCTCGTTGCCGCTCCAATCGACTAGAACAACCCGACGAGGTCGCCGCTACACACCGGATACCGCTTCTCCAGTATCCTGGCTACCAAAGATCTCCAATCACTCGACTAGTCGCGACTCCAATTACTCGACGTCGCCACTGCCCGCGCAGATCTCATCTGCCATTCGACGAGGTCATAGTATCAGCCGCCGCCACCTTTGTAATCCCTGATCCTCGCAATATTGGAAACCCTAGATTCGAGCAGTGCCTCTGGACGATATTATCCTCTCCTCGATAAAATCTCGCATGGAACAACGAAATCTGATGATATATTCCAAACCCACAAGGTTTTGCTAGATCTCTTTGTTAATTTGCGAGAAATTGCGATATTTTCTCTGCAGCATGAGAATTTGGCTATTATTCATGAGATTTTCAAGCAAGAGTTATTAGATTGCAATAAGTTGCGATATTTTGCTTTGCTCGTGAGATATTTGAGATATTACGTAATATTTTGCTTTGCTCATGTCATGCGATATTACTCGTGCTCGTAAGATTTTGCCTGAGTTATGCTCGTTTGTTGATTTCTCTTGCGGTATAGCTCTCTTTGTTGTGATGATATGGACAAACTTGTGCTATCAGAGTTTGTTACGAGGATTCTTCCGGGGGTTTATATGCGACATGTTCATCGTCTATGATTATTTTTTAGTACATGAGGTGTATGATTTTCTCATACAACTTTGGTGATTTGGTACTCTTGGCTTCTCCCGCTTTGGAGTTTGGTGATTCGGCAATACTTTTCGGCTTCTGGAATTTCTTATTTGGTGATTCGGCTATTCGTGTCCCTATGGTGACTACTCCGGCTTCTTCATCTTCTATATCGGGGACATTCTAGTACTTCAGTGCCAAGGCATGATGTTCTGCTCTTGGTTAGCGCTTCGATATTGTGCGTCCCTTTTCTCGGCTATTATTTAATGATTTGCTATTTGATTGGGACTTATGACGACTTCTTCGGGTTCTTCTTTCTTGGCTTCCTTGTGTTCTATATTGGGGACTTCCTTGTTATGCTACCTCACTGTTCTGCACTGAGTGGGGATGCTCTAGCTTCGTCTCCTTCACCTACTGCTTACTCTACATCTGAAGACAAGATGGCTTACAAAGTTCATGTGGTATTATGTCTCGCATATCTGGATGTAACTTCTGCTTCGACCATGGGTATATTATGCATTAGTCGTACTTTATCTTGGATTTTTATTTTGATACCACCAAACATGTTACTCCAAAGTCTGTGTGTTTTACTGATGCTACTTTTTCCCAAGCCTATCACTGTGGCTAATGGTGAAACCACTCTAGTCCTCAGATCAAGGACAATATCTCTTACACTCTCTCGTCATATGCGTTGTGTGTTTAATATTCATGGTTCACACTTTAATCTTGTTCATGTTAGTCGGCTTTAGCCGGCTTACCAGAGATCATAACTGCCCCATCACCTTCACTCTTGAAGGAGAGACAAGTAGCAAACCTCATAAGCACATGTGTTGTCAATTCTTCTCCATTTATGAAGGTTCTCGTTAAGTTGAGAACCCATGAATGTTGATATATGAAAACGACGATTTGTCTTGCCTTATTAATGGAGTCCTTGTGAATTTGCCACTGACCAATGCCATGCAACATCAAATCAATGAGGTGTATGGCACAAGGTGACCCAAAGAAGGTTTTTTTTCCCTCTTCTCTTCTAGGAATCTCCCGGCCCAACATAAGCCGAATGACTATCCGTTAGCACTTGAACCACATTGTCTTCTCCGATTACTTCGATCACTCCATCAAGCAACTCAATTTATTTTTTCGCATTGCTTGAAAAAATGAGATGTTTTCACCGACTTGAGAAATACCACACCACTTGGACTATTAACAAAATCTTTACAAGATATCGTGATTTCCCATCCGTCCAACCTTCCCACATAATGGTGCATCTGATTTTTCAACTTTCGTGTTTACACTTCTCCAAAATTCACCAATGTCCTCCACCTCCTTCAAGAAAGTAACTCTTGCTTTATGATAACTCAGAAGCTGCCTTCCATAAAGTGCAACAGTCTATATTTTTTTGAAGGTTTTTTTTACAAATTAAAGGACAAAGGATGCCCATAGATGGACCGACATATCCATAGATGAACCGACATATGTTCAAACATGACGAATCACGATTCTTATATGCCACATTCAAGGTAGTTTGTTTTCTTTTTGCAAACTATTCCTTCTCTTGTCCTTTTTCAAAGAAGGCATCCAATTTTGAAAGAAGGCATCCAATGTACCCGAAATAGTAGTACTTCTACTTCCACAATCACTCCTTGGCTCTCCAATCTCTTCACACTTGCTTTCATCACCTCCATTATTTTCCACTTGCCCAATAGATTTTAGAATCTTTGTCTTATATCATTCGGGTATTGGGGGCAAGAAATTACATCCTTATGTGTGTCAACCACATGATCTTTCTTGTAACACCTCCTCAATATGCTTTATTTTAATAATTACATTACAATAGCAACCTCCCACTAGTACCACCACTGACTTTGCTGACAACGGCTTGACATTGGATCACTCGCCTTTTCCTCCTCTCGAGCTGTTGGTACTGATTTTGAAATATAACAAAAAAAATTTAGTATTACTAACAAAGAAGACTTTTAGAAGCATAAATACTTGGCAATGAAAATAAAAGTGGAACATATATTAAGAAATATAGTGATGAAATTGAAATATGGAATCATGAAACTGTGCATTTGTAACATACTAACATATCCATGAACAATGAAAAATGAAAATGAAAATGAAATATGAAAACCAGTTTATAGAAACCACTCCATATGTCAAGAAAGTGACAATTAAATGAAGAAAATGTTTGAACTTTGAAGGTGTTAAAAAATAAAATTAGATTAATAAGGAAGAAATCCATAGATGAAAGAAAAGTGTTGGATTAAAAATCGTACAAAATATCCGCAGAAGAAAGAAAATACACTAGAAGAAATAAAACAAATCCATACATTAACAAAAAAAAACATGAAGGCGCTCTTAACTAAAATTAAAATGGAACTTACAGAATTTCTGCAGGAGTTTGTGATGGAGATGTTGTTGGAGATACTATTCGGAGATGAGTGGATCCCGGCAGAGAAAACTTATGGAAGACGGTGGAGGACAACTGAGGAGATTGGGAGGGGGCTGATTTGGGAGGAATATGAAAGGAAACAAAATCCTATAAAGAAAAAAGACCCTATTTCAAAATTAGAAAAAAACCCATTAATCAGGTCCGATTTGTTAATGTAAGTTAATTAATTTCGAATCTTACCTATTAACAACCCATGTTAATGTAAGTTATAAAATATCATATGTTACTCTGTATTACGATACGTATCGTATTTGTATTCTACCTTATGCGATATGTATATCCGATACGTATCAAATTAAATATATACCTTATTGTATAATTTGTTTCGAGTCTCGTACGCGATTAACAACATAGAAGCTAGATGATACCTCTATGGATGCGAAGTTGATCTTGGCACTGCATTAAACTTACTATTGTCCAATCATGTTTACTATCATCATCTTGTGGACAAGTTGGTATTGTTACTCGTTCAAACATTTCATTTGCTGTGAGCACTGTTTTAGTCAATATTATAGTGTATCTCTGGATATCTCATATTCATGTTGTTGAGCACATACTTCGCTAGTAGCCTTCCTTTGCTCTCACTGACCGCTTAGCAGATGTTGATTGTGCGGGTTGAGTGGATGATAATCGCTTGAAGAATGGTTTCTGCACATTTTTTTGGGAGGAGATCTTGTTACTTGACGGAGGAAGAAATAGACTGTTCTTGCTTCCCTTATGCTAAAGCTGAGTATCACTTGATGGCCAATGCGATTTTTGAGCTAACATTATTGAAGAGTTTGCTTACAGATCTTTGTATTGCTCATTCTCATTTTGTTCTCTACTATGATAACCAGACAACAATTCATATCACTGAAAATTCAGTATTCCATGAGCGTGCCAAACACATTGAGATTGGTTGTCACTTTATTCGAAGAAGGTCAAGCTTCATGAGGCTCAGCTCCAGCATGTTCCTGCAACATCATTGTTCTTTGACATCCTCACCAAGGCCTTGTCTCGCCTACTTTATCTTTAGTTTTTGTCCAAATTTGAGCTAGACATGTATGCTCTAGCTTGAGGGTGAGTGTAGAAGATAATTCGTTCTTGTTCATTGTATGGCCTAGAGCCTTCGTGGTTTAGCTCGTACATTTAGTTCCACGTTGGAAAAACATAAGGAGAACACAACATTGCCTATAAATATGTACCATCCACCATTTTAATGAATTAAGTCGTTCTAAATTAAGCCAATTTCTCAACATAAACAATGCTACTAATCCAAAAGAGAGACTCATATAAAGATGTTGAGCATATTGGAAGTAAATGAATGAAAACCATTGAAGATGGTTTGGACATATGCAATGGATTGAGACTTGAGAGGTGGTAGGATTGTATTCACACGACCTGCTAGGAGCACGTAAGACGAGAACTAACCTCTCCGAGGGCTACATGATACTATTTATGCGAAGGTTATTAGCATTCAATTTCCTGGCATTATTACTTCAGGCAAATTCTTGGTTGTCCTGTTCATTTCATATATGTTTTTAGAGGATGCCTTAGTAAAATTATGGTTAACTTTAGCATGGTAGTTAAAGGCGCACTTCAGACGCGCCTCGCATCTCACTAGGCAAGGTGTCTTTCTCCAGGCGCACCCAAGGTGCGCCTTAGGTGCACCTATCTACAAGACAACCAAGAAAATGGGCACCTTATGGTTTTTTTTTTATTTATACAAAAAACTTTGAGGTAGGGGGATACAAACTCTTGTTACTCATACAAGTAGTTGGTTACAGTTGAACTGGAAAAACTAAAATTTACTAAAAGCGTGATAGGGATGATACAAACTCTTGTTAGTTCTGTTGATTGCTACTGCTGCTTTGCTAGTTCACTTGGTTATGTTTTAATATATTTTTGTTGGTTTTAATATGTTATTTGGTTTTATTTCTTATATTACTAATTTATTTATTTATCTATGTATATTTTTATTATTTTTATATTTGTGCCTCGTTTCATTCGGACGCACACGTCTTAATTGCGCCTTGCGTTTCGGGCGATATGGATTTTTTGTGCCTTGAGTGCGCCTTGCGCCTTTGACTACTTTGAACTTTAGGCATTTATACAGTTCATTTATACAGTTCATTTCTACTAATATTTTTTGTTATTATATATTTCAATATTAAGATCTATGTTCAACATCCTTATAAGGTCATTAAAAAGATTAAGCTAATGGTTTGTTGTATTCTCTGGTACTCTGCTGACCAAATAGTTTTGCAAGTATGGACTATGGTAACTATGGACAATTACCAAAAGCTACCTAGGAAGACACATCTGAAAATAGCTGCCTTGTTTTCTTATAGTAACGCACCTCAAATACAGGCACAATCTTCTTGCAAAACACAAGCTTCTACTCGTGGAAAACGAGAGCAGTAGTAAACAGAACTGTTGAGGATTAAATAAAACTTTAGGTAGACCCTTGCCGATGAGCAAAAGTCTGGATAAACCTCAATAGATGTCCTATGACGGTTGCTACTGCAGCAGATTTATCTGAAACTTGTGGTGTGTGGAATGGACTTGTGGATGAACCAGCAGTAGTTCGTACACTAACCACTGGAGAATCTGACAATTTGCTTAAATAGGGGGACCTTCCCTCAGCAGCTTGACTTCATTGAATGATGAAATCTGTCAGATGAGCACGATAGTACTTCCATTGAAGAGAATGGTTGAAATCTACATTTGCAGATGACCAGTAGAGAGACAGATAATCTGGTGTATGCCTCTAACTTGCTAAAGTAAGTAGCTACTTAATGGCTCTCCTATCTTTTAACAATTTTTGTGACAAAAATCCTACATCCGTAGAGAGTCAATAAAAACTGTAACAACAGGTAAACCTGTCCAATTCTTGTTCTTGCTTGGATACATTGCTACAAAATGGTTCTCTTATCATTCTTGAATAATTTTTTGCCTCAACAATATCTGTTTAGGTTTCCCTTCAGGGAAAATAATATTTGAGCAATCATGAAAACAGAGGGCTTTGCTGTGACCACATGTTGATGGTTTCCATGAATCTTTTCATCTCTAAATAGCTTTTACTTGGCAATTTTGTATGTGTAAATCTCTCTCCCTAGAGAAGTTGGGGAAATGAAAAAGAAGGAATAATATATGGCCACAGGTTGGCAGTATATATATCTGAATATCCATTGTGGAATTATGCAATCCCTTTTGGGTTACTTCTTGATTGAAGCGATAAGATCTCTATAAGCTTTTGTTGTATAAGTTGTTGAAACCGAGGGGAGTCTTTGTTGGTGATGTAACATCTTGTAATATTGTAGTAAAGTTATAGTTCAGGTTGCTTCATGACATTATGGCCTACTTCCTATCATATTTGATTTTTTAGATGAGTTAGGTTCATATAACTGATCCGTGCATTACCTTATAGGAAGACTTAGATTATTCTAAAAGCTATGGCATCTTCCACTATATCATATATGTGGAACTAAAGTAACTACTGCGGATTGGGTAGTTTCTTCAGCATGGTTTGAACAATTTATATTTGTAGCCAATCTCTTCCTGGTTTGGGTTGTGGAATCACAGGATATCATTTCTTGGGCTGTATAATTTTTTAACTATGTCTACATGAAGCTTTAAATTGGCAAGCATTAACGTTCTGCACATGTTTGGAACATTTACTTTGCCAAAACTACTGGTGGTGGTTACATGTCGTGCAATGTTAAATTACATGCATATTGTTTACATATAATGTCTACTAATAATCTCCTGGAGAATCTATGCACGTTTACTTGCTAGAGCTAGATAAATATAGTTTATTATATTTAGTTGAAAGTTATGGCCATACCTATTCTGTGGGAAGGCTACATTGATCACTGTATTCACTTTTCCCTACCAGATGTACTTAATGTTGTTTTTTCATTAGATATCTGATTTAAATTTTCAGCATTTCTTATTTTCAGACCACCAGGCGCACTGTACCTTTTTTATTTGTGAGGGGAGATGGGGTGATCCTGGTTTCTCCACCACTTCGGAGTGTTTGACAAGGTGTCTGTGACTGACATAGGCCAAATAGGTATTTGGACAAATGTATGTGTACTCCATATTTAATGACTTGAGACAACCATAATGGATATGTATCATATTTCCTGTGGCTTGATACCGCAGACATTAACCTTTCAAACTCATCTGGTAATTAGTTCTTTGACTGAATTTGAACTTACTGCAATTCTTGATCTTGTTTTCCAACTTGATTTCCATTTGAGTGGTTGGATCACAATGCAACTGAGATCACACGAACCTTTGGAGCAGCTATTATTATGATGCTGTTGCACTTATTATCTGGGTTTCTATTGAACTGCTACCATTGCAGTGTGCCTATGTTTGCAGCTCTCGTCATCTTTTTATCAACTTTTAACTGATATATAGATTATTCAAACAACACTTAAATCTCACGTTGCGTTGTGACCTATTGCCTAGTGCTTTCCTAGTAGCTCCTTACTGGCATTGTGCTGCATTTTCTTCCTACCCTTCATTCTCTCATCTTCTTCCTGCCCTTCTCCACCAAGCAGCCCAAAATTTAATCCTATTTCTTCTTTCTTTCTCCTTTACCATTAATGGAGGCAGTAGCTTCCCGAGCTCCTCATCCTCACTTCTAGCACCATTACCATCACCATCACTCCTCCCTCTTTCATCCATTGAATGGACCAAGCATTGGTTTTGCCATGTCACGTTCAAGAACCAAAATATTGGAGAGTGGGGCTAGACAAAGCTAATTACGTACATCTGAGTACAAATATACTTCGAGATACAGTCACGACTGTCTCAAAAACAAGTGGGAGGACTTTAACATGCTATGACGTCAGTCCTAAGGCTGACAAATCTTAGTATCTTAATCCAGCAACAATAAGTAATAAGTATATCATACATAAAAGTAAAGAGACGTCCCAGAATGCATATCATATATGATCATGAAGCTAGTGAATACAAATGATGCACTAGCAAAGTACACATATACATGATGAATATACCAACCATGGTCTAATATATACATCGCGTTGACTGAAGTCAGAGAAAAAGTCTCAAAATAAAGGGCTACCATTGACCTTAGCTAAACATCACCCAAAATGAAGTAGAAAAAGAGTGGTAAGGAAAAGGAAATCCACTCGCGAGGCGGGATCGCTGAACTATGGGTGCGGGCCATCCAACAAAAGATAGGAAAAATTCTCAAACTCCAACGACAAATATGCCAACATAAAATTTACTGTACCGATAATAAATTTATATTAATTAAATACAACGATAGAAGTTTGGCAAATTTTAAAATTACGATAGGAATCGTCAGTTTGGTTGGCGAAAATTCAGATAAGTTGATTTTCGCCAACCCAGTTGGTGAAAATCCGAACAAAAATCCGATGTGGCAAATTTTTTTTTTTCTCCAAAAAACCATATTTTTGCCAACCGAGTTGGCGAAAATTTGGATTCCCAAAATTTTGCCAACTCAGTTGGCGAAAATTGGGTCCTGGATTTTTTTGTGGTTTTTTTATTTTGTTTTTTTATTTCGATTTTTTGGTTTTTTTGGGTTTTTTATTTGTTTTTTAGGTTTTTTTGTGTTTAGTTTTATTTAGGTTTAGTTCTATTTTAAAAAAAGTTGTTGTAGCAATTTTTTTAAAAATAAATTAGAAAATAAAATAAAATTTAACATCCAAATAAAATGTTATCATTAAACCAAAAAAAAAAAATCTACCGTAAGAATATTACGTCTGCCGTCGAGCAGACTTTGAACGACCATAACTATTTGTTTTGAAATCGTTTTTCGTCAAACAATAGGTCGATTTGTATGTTTTCGACAAGAGTAACACAATTCGTGTAGAGAGAATTTTCATCCGAAGTAAGACGTACATGTTACAGAAAAAATATATAAAATATAAAACTTTAAGTAACTTTTGACTGGGAGATCGAAACAAGGTCCAGTTTGTGCCAAAATGACCGTATGGAAAAGTACTTCGGGATAAACTGTTTCATCGTTTGACGGACTTCCCAAATTTTTAGAATCGCAAAAAAACGATATTTCGACCTCCAAATTTTACTTTTGGTAATTTTATATTTTATTTTTTTACAGAAAATTTACTGTACCGATAATAAATTTATATTAATTAAATATAATGATAGAAATTTGGAATTTTTTTAAATTCTGATACATATCGAAATTTTGGAGAACTTGATTTTCGCCAATTGAGTTGGCAAAAATTTGGGAGCCCCCGGCGTTACCACATATTCGCATATCTTGACAACTCCATCAGCACCGATGCCATCTCAGGCGACGGCCGGTGCGAGCACTACTCAGTGGGATAGTGCGAGCACATACATATGAAATAAACATACAAAAATAAAAAAATAAAAAACAAAAAAATCACAAAGAAAAAATAACACAAATAAAACCCCAAAAAACCAAACCAAACAAACCCCTAAACAAAAAAAAACAAAAAAGCCAAACACCCAATTTTCGCCAAATGAGTTGGCAAAAATTTGGGAATCCAAATTTTCGCCAACTCAGTTGGCGAAAATATGTTTTTTGGATTTTTTTTTGCCACGTCGAATTTTTGTTCGGATTTTCGCCAACTGGGTTGGCGAAAATCAAGTTCTCCGAATTTTCGCCAACCCAACTGGCGATTCCTATCGTAATTTCAAAATTTGCCAAACTTCTATCGATGTATTTAATTAATATAAATTTATTGTCGGTACAGTAAATTTTCTGATCTGCCAAACAAAACCAGTACAGTCAGAACCAAAAATAGTAAGTACCACAAGGAATCCAAAGGTGAACGACAAAACCCACAACAAACAATACCGACAATAAATAGATGTGGGCCGAGACTCATGCGGTACCAATACACGTATATCGAGAATATAAAAGACTGAATACAATCAAAACAAATAGCTATAGAAAAAGATAAGCCGACAAGTGACAAGGGAGCTTAGGAACGACTTGAAATTGGAGCCACAATCCTTAAACCAAATAAAGACCGGGATCGCAGATCTTTTTTATTGCAGAACTTAGCCTCTGACCACTCACTGACACATAGAACAAAGCGCGAGCATATAAGTAACGCGCAACCAAAAGTACACGGCCAATCAATCCCTGCGGCTTGATATCATTTACTAAATAGGATTATCACAAACCTAATTACTAACATGCAATTTGAGGAACTTCGCTACCACCTACGCTGCAGACACTAGGGTGGCCAAGGGAGCGACGACGGTATGAGACATTCAGAAATATAAACAACCATAAGAATCAATAAATAGTAGATAAACATCTACTTAGAAAACATAAGAATCAACCATAATAATCAGTAAATAGTAGATAAATATATACTCAGAAAACATATAAATACTGTCACGACCCGCACCCGAAAATCGGGCATGAGCCGTGGGTACGTCCAGCCTACGCCGCAGAATCGGCGGTAGAACGCTGTAAAGGCCCGTTCTAGGTCAACCAACTAACTATATATCTCACAGAAAAATCGGCCATGACCTCTCCAAAAAGGAGGGCAACCACGCAATATATATAAACTCTCAATCACAAAAACTAGGGGAAGAAATAAAGCACGATATGATATAAACAAAGAAACAGAACCAAAGAGAGCAAGACAATATCCAAAATATACAGTCAAAGGCCAAATAGCTACAACATCTCACAGCATCAAAAGAATAAGTACAATCATCCAGAAAATAAACCACTGGGAACAACCCAGGAAACCCACCTAGCTAACTAGGGCGCTAACGACGTCTCCTCGGCGCACTCCTCGATCTCGGGGTCACAACAGTCGTCAACACCCGGCCCGTAGAACGTCGGACAATAGTCCTCAGGATCCTCTGGAAAAAATATGCCCAGTCAGGACTGGAGCGAAGTACATAACTCTGAAAGCAACTCCAAATGCATGGTAAGGTGTATATGACGAGCAATAGAAAAGTATACAAGATGCACAGGAAATAACTATATGCTGGAGCACAATAAGTAGCTGCAATATAAACCGGAGAACAATACAAGTAGTGAAAAAGTAACTGCAGGTGAGAATACATGAATACTAGCTAAGTGCCTTGAGCACAAGTTCGTTATGTGATCGGCTTAGGTTGCACATAAAAAACACTACGATAACTCCGTTATGCGTGAGTTGCATAACCGACATACACATGAATACTGTTTGGCTTTGATCACATAACCAACTCCTACTCCCCTCCCCCACTAATACCATTGGATCCAACCACAACACGCTACGTACATGATAATAGCTCGCGACACGAAGGCGAGAGCACAAGAAGCACATGATAGCACATGAGAATCAATACCCGAAGCACATGATGAAATACACGTGATAGAGTACCCGCTGAACACGGTAAGGGGGATAGCATCTCATGACGGAATCCACTAGTACCAGCTCGTGTAACAATGTGTCAGAATCAAGTATTACAGTTCTAGAACAGATGATATAAACGCTATCATGAAATGGAAACTATCAGAGGTAGGTACTCGCCTGATGTCCTGAACAACTGATGAGGATCGAGATCCGGACCGGTGTCGCAAGAACCTAATACGAAAAGCAGAATTAAACAGGGTTCTAAGGATTTAAACTGATATAAAATAATTAAAAACAGGCTTCTAGGACTATTCTAGGTCGAACGGGTCAAACCGGTGAAATTTGGGTCAAAAAGTCAACCCCGGGGTCCAAAAAGTTAACTCTAGGTCAAAACTAGGTCAAACGTTGACTTTTATGGTCAACGGGGGCAATTATGGTCAAAGCTAGGCCAAACTAGGGTGCCCCTGAAATTCTAGGTCAAACCGAGCTCATTAAGCTACTAAACTCTCAAACTCGCCTAATCGAGATACCGGGATACCCTCGGTATCCGATACCTCGCCCTAGGCCACGCACCCCGCCTAAACCCGCTAAAACCTATGCTAGCACGCGTAAATATATATACATAAACATATAAAAATTATTCCAATACATATCCTAGGCTATTGCTCAAATACCCCGCTCGAAACTCAATACCTTGGATATCTCAAGGTATTAAGATACCGCTCTCAAACCCCTCTAACTAGCTATCTAGCTAATAATTATATACCTAGTTATTAATCTAGGCTAGGAAATATATATATCTTTCACATATTTATATATCTAAGTATTTATATACCTATATATATAGATATCCACACACATATACATATACCCATTTACCTTACCCAACCTATACACATATATATATCTAACTATAATATATATCTAGCTCTAGGTATATATATATATATCTATGCATATAGATATAGGTATCTACTATCCATCTACCTATCTATCTATCCATAGATATATCTATCTATCTATGCATCTATCTAACTACCTATTTATCTTATCTACCTAACTATCAATCCAACTATCTAACTAATTATTTAACTATCTATCTATGTATCCCTCTAACTATCTAATTCTATCTAAATATATCTATCTATAACTCTCTATCAATCTATATCTCAACTACCTAGCCACTAGAGCCACGCGGCGCTGCGAATGCTAGCTGCTGCTGCTGCTGCTTGTGCTGCTACTGCTGCCACCTAAAACTGCTGCTGCTGCTCCCTGCATATTCTGCTGCTGCTTCTCCCCTTGCTTCATACTGCTGCTGCTGCTCCCCTTGCTTCATACTGCTGCTGCTGCTCCCTGCATCAGTTCCCCCGCCCCCTTCCTCTCACAAACACACACACACACACACTCCTATATACACACACATATATATATATATATATATATATATATATATATATATATATATATATATATATATCACTCTCTCTCTATATATATATATACATACATACATATATCTATATATATATACAACTAGATAGATATACACACACACTTATATCTACTCTAACACACTCACAAACACTAATACACACACACACTTAAACACATATCAACACACACACACATATAATTATATACATAGCTAAATATATATATATATATATATATATATATATATATATATATATATATAAACACCTATATATATATATATATATATATATATATATATATATATATATATATATATATATATATACACACACACTCATCAATATATATATACACATACATCTATATATATATATATATATACATACACAAGCACACTTATATATATATATATATATATATATATATATATATATATATATATATATATATACACATAGACATATACATACACAAGCACATAGATATAAATACACACACATATATATATAATTATATATACATAAACACACATACATATATATATAAATATATATATATATATAGACACTTATAAATATATATAGAGAGACACAACACCACTCAACCACAACACACAACAACACGCCCCACTCACGCCCAACGACCCCGACACTCACCAATACCCTAAAATATATAAAATATAATTCGAAAACTCTAGCACACACTCCCCAATACTAACCCAACGTGCGCACAAGCCCGAAACGAGGAAACCACGTCGAAATGGCCGTTCGGTCATTTCAACGAACACGTGGTGCGCGGTTCGGAAAACCTCCTGAAACGCACACCAAACGAACTCGGAATCGGCCCAAAATTTACCCACGGGTTCTAAACGATGCCTAAATCCTAGAAAAAGTGCTACCGCGTCGATTCTAGGCCCGTGGCGGAAACGCGCACGCACTTAGAATCGGCGACGACGAAAAACCCCAATTTCTCCCGAAACGCCCGTTTCTCTGCGACACGACTTTCCGTGTCCGAACGGAGACACGCACTCACCCTCAAGACACCCGAAAACGTCTACCTAAGTCCATCTAACCTAGGGCATCACCCAAAATTGGGCCAATTTTGGATTTCATCCGAAATCGACACAAAACCTAATGTCAAAGTCTCTAAACTCAACCAAACTAGTTCCAACTTCCTCCCACGGGTAGGCTTAGGGTCTAGGAAGGTTCTACAATACTAATTATACTACATAAAAGTAATTAGCAAGGGAAAAGTTAGGGTTTACCTCTTGGGAGTTGAAATCCCAAGGCCAAAGTCTCCGATCTACTTGGAATCACCTCCCTCAAGCTCCAAGCCTCCAATTCTAGCCTCCACACTAAATCTAGGCTCCACACACTGTAAACCCCCTCGTCTAAAAATATGAATTTAATCAATTACCTTACTGAGTAGAACCCCAACCCAAACCCAAATTTTAGGTATCAGTCTACCTCAAACCTGTATGCCACGACACTGGTGTACCACTCATAATATAGCTTCTAATGTTTAAATACACGATGAATTATCTAGTTAAACTGTTAGTTAAATTTTTAATTAAGGCTAGGTTCACCTCAAGCAACACTTATTCAGCCCACCAATACTCATTCTCATTGGACCAGCCCATCTCAATGAGACCAGACAAGCCCAAGCCAAGATCAGCCCACAAACTTCTCCATATGTATATATATATGAAGTTCCTTCCTTGAAACCCTAGAGAAAACCATCACCACCCTCTACAAACCCTAGCCGACCCCTCCCCTACTTCCGGCCAGACCACAACTAGCCGCCACCTGCTCACCCTCGACGCCGGACTCCAACCCACCACCATCAGCCATTACCCGACCGCCCACCATCAGCCATTACCCGACCGCCTGCCCTCAGCCATTACCCCGACCGACTGCTGCCGCCATACACCACCCCCGCTCCGCCTGACGCCGACAGACCCGCCAACCGACCCGCCAGACAGGCCGCTGCCGCCGCCCAGCGCTGCGCTGCTGCTGCGATCACCCGCAGTCGCTGCTGCGAGCCGCTGCCGCCGCTGCCTTGCTCGCCGGCTGCTGACCGGAGCACCGCCACCCACCGGAAGACGACTACGCTGAAGAACCTCGCCCAGCCGCTAGGTAACGCCTATACTCCTTCCCCCTGGTATCATATTCATATGTGAGTATTGTGTCGTCGAAATTGAGAGTTGGATTCTTGGACACAACATTATTAACCCTAATCTTTATATAAAATGGCATGACAATTAACCAGGGTTAGAACTCATCTAATAACCATCGAATAACTTAATTTAGACCTGTCATCTAGGTCCAGTATCTCATTCGGACACTGGACATAAACCAAGTATGGTTGAATATGAAACCAAGGACATGTTTCCGTGCAGAGCAGAAATAGTTGTCAACCATAAACCGATAATTATTGTCACAAGGAAAACGTTGACCAAAGACAGAACATGGGTACACCCTAGCTACGTGCACCTGTGATGCTGTAATCGGTCAGCAGTAAACCTGTAACAATATCTAGGAGCAACGCCATAATTACTTATGTATGTTAGTGTCTGATGTTAGATTGTTATATTATATTTTTGTGTTTAGGACCTTTGGATCAGCCAGGAGACATCGCAGGAACCAGCTTTTGGCATTCACAGCTTCCGGATACAGGCAAGATACCTTGCTATATTACTGTCTAATTTAAATATGCATATGTTGTATTGTATTCTTGTTGTTTGTACAACTGTGCGCGTCCGAGTTGTCTCGGTTGCATTCGACGGTTATGTCGATGATTAGTATAGATGGACTTAGATCTTAGCAAACTCAACCCATTGGACGATACTCTGTGATTGTCTGAGACCTGACACCTTACACACACACTGAGATACATTCATATTGGGATGCGGGCTTGCGCACTCGACTAGCTATCGTTGCGTACATCCTACATCACGGCTAGCATGTAGTCAGGATATAATTTAGTGACTTGGCATATAGATTCATGGTATGTACGTCGAGTAGTCGACTTGCGTATCTCCATTGGGCGGGGAGGACAACTAGGAGGCGTATGGGATACACACATTGGAGCCGTAGTTCGGAGGAACCCGGGTCCAATGAGTTTCCTTTTATACTGATGCCACGTTCTTCGGAGCGATATGGACGATATACTGTACAGATGCCATTTTCTTCGGAGTATGGACGCTATGCCTACGCCTACTCATACGCATCAGAGTTGACCTCACATTGCATTCACTTAGATGGCTAGCACACCCTTATTGTATTTATTTTATTCAGTATTCATATATAGCATGTTGTTTTCTTGTATCTTGTTACGTCCCTCTGAGGACCTGGTACCTTTCCAGATTTAGACGAGGCTTACTACCCCACAGTATACGGCCCAGGACAGGAGACGAGATTCGCTTCAGCCGAGGAGTTGGAGGTGCAGCCGTCAGAGTTTCCGTGACCAGTTGGTAGGCCTTTAGCCTAGATGGAGGGCATCATTATCCTCTCAGCTGATGCCATAGCCATTTCTTTTATATCTCATTTTAGTACTTTATTTCGTCATAGTAGTGGGTTTGTTCCCACCAGACATCATTAGTTGTACTATGATATCTTGAGACTGGTATTTATTAACCAACAGTTTATTTAGTGTTTCTTTCTCTTTGTATTGTGGATGAGATTAGTTTACCTGTTATTGACTGATATTGGACATGTTAGTATCATAGGACAGCGTAGCACTCTTCGTGGATCCATTAAATTGGGATATCCTCGGAGACGTGTCAGCTGGCTATTGCCACGTGGCCTGGTTCCATATATTTTGGGACTGGGGTGTGACATAGTTTTAGTGGTGGCCCATGCAGGTCTACTTTTTCGCTTGTGGTATGGTAACATGCCCAGCGAGCCTGCAATAGGATAGAAATTATTAGGTCTCATCCACTTTGATTCGCCTTTGAACTTCCTTCATACTGCTTCTAAATATATGCATCCTGTTTGTTTGTTCTCGTACTCTTTTAATGAAGCTCTATCCCTTGCAGCAAGATGAATTTGCGCAGTGGACGAGGAGCACCCCGTGCCGCGGTGCCGGATAACACCACTCAAGGAGATGAGGTACCCCAAGGGCAACACCCGCTGCAGACACCACTGATACATTGGCACGAGACACCACAGGGCGATCCTACACCACCACCTGAAGGACAGACTTCCCAGACCATCCCCACGCAACATTATGAGGGCCAGACTTCAGGAGCTACACCGATGCCGCAGACTGAGAGGCCGACATCTGAGGAGACGCCTACTGCACAACCAGAGATTCCACTACCACCGCCTCCACCTTATCCGCCCCAGATGCCGCAGCTAGATGGCCAGCCACAGATGCTTCAGTTCTTCCAGGCAATGATACAAGCACAGTGGCAGCAGACAGAGACATTACGACAGAGTCTGATGGCAGTACTAGAGAGGACACCTGTCACGACACCAGCACCAGCACCAGCACCTCCACCAGCCCCGACAGGTGGCACTGTTAGATGGTTCCGACAGATGGGACCAGATACCTTCTCAGGCAATGAGACTGCAGAACAGATCTCCGATTGGATCGCCAACACGGAGATGCTATTAGAGGCCTCACAACTGCAACCAGACCTTTGGATGACCGCAGTAAGGGCCCAACTAAAAGGCAACGCCCATCATTGGTGGGATTCCATTGAGCGCAGTGTAGGTAAGAACCAGACTTGGGAACAGTTCTTAGAGTACTTCAATGCGAAGTATTTTCCAGCAACAGTCAGAAATGTCCTATACTTCCAGTTCCTACATCTAGAACAGGGGAATATGACTGTTGACGCATATGACGCAGAGTTTAGCCGCCTTAGCAGATTTGGAGCCGTCCTGATACCCAATGATCTAGAGAAGGCTCAGAGATTCCACCACGGTTTCAATTTCGAGCTACAGAGATACACCACCGCACAGGCAAGGGTTTCTTATGAGGAGGTCCTAGCAGAGGCAAGGATCCAGGAGGCCATTGTCAGAAGATCTAGACGTTCCAGCACGACCACGCCAGCTAGAGTCCAGCCCGGAGCAGGAGGACCCATCCGTCGTCCTGGAGCGCAGACACAGCAGAGAGCATCACCATATCCACACCAGGAACTCCCGACTTGCCACTTCTGTGGTAAGAGAGGTCACTTCGAGAAGGACTGCCGAAAGAGACTTGGGACATGCATGATTTGTGGAGCCAGCCAGCATGGGTGTTGGTCTGGTCGGACATGGGTCCACTAGGGTCTGACATGGGTCCAGGCTAGCCAAAACCCTAAAACAATCATTAAAAAAATAATACAAGCACTAAATAAATATAAAGATAATTAATTAAATACAATACATAATTTATAAAATAAAAAATGAAAAAAAATAACCCTATTTTCTAGAATCGGGTTGTGACAAGCCTACCCTCCTTAAAATAATTTTGTCCTCGAAATTAAAGAGACGAAACTAGGACAGGAATGCAAGGAAAGAACCATACCTCAGGGCTCGAAGAGATAGGGGTATCGCTCGCGCATTTCATCCTCCCTCTCCCAGGTCGATTCACCTGGAGAGTGATGCCTCCACGCGACGCGTACCAAGGAAATAGTCTGGTTCCTCAACACCTTCTTCCGCCGATTCAGAATCTCCACCGGCTGCTCTGGATAGCTAAGAGTAAGGCCCACCACGATCTCTGAGTGATCCAATACGTGACTGGGATCCGCCACGTACCGTCTCAACTGCGACACGTGGAACACATCATGAACTCCCTCCAGCGTAGGCGGCAACTCAAGCCTATACGCCACGGCGCCGACCCTCTCAAGGATACGGAAGGGTCCGACGAAACGTGGGCTAAGCTTCCCGCCTCCACCGAAGCGAATAGTGCCCCGCGTCGGAGAAATCCTCAGGAACACCAGATCTCCAACCTAGCACAAACAAGGTCTCAGCACTTAGTCTAAAACAAGCAATCACAAGCAAACACAAGAACAAAATCTAGATTCTAAGCTATACCTCGAACTCCAAAGGTCTCCGGTGGCTATCGGCCCAATGCCGCTGCCTGTCCTGCGCCACCCGAAGTCTATCTCTAATGAGCTTGACCTTCTCCGCTGCATCAACCACCATCTCCGGTCCAAGCAAAGCTCTCTCGCCTACATCATCCCATGATAACGGAGTGCGACACCTCCGTCCATACAACGCCTCAAAAGGTGACATCTCGATACTGGCTTGATAGCTTTTGTTGTAAGCAAACTCTACCAAGTGCAAGTGATCCTCCCAAGAGCCTCTGAAATCCAAAACACAAGTGCGAAGCATGTCCTCAAGTGTCTGAATGGTCCTCTCTGACTGGCCATATGTCTGTGGGTGATATGCAGTACTAAACTTGAGCTGGGTGCCCAAGCTAGCCTGCAGACTCCTCCAGAAATACGAAGTAAAGCGACTGTCCCGATCTGATACTATGCTCACAGGAACTCCATGCAGTCTGACTATCTGGCGCACATATATCTCTGCTAGTCTCTCTGTAGACGTACCCACTTTGAATGGTAGAAAGTGGGCCGATTTGGTCAACCTGTCCACGATGACCCAAATCGCATCCTTCCCGCCTGAAGAACGGGGAAGTCCACAAACAAAATCCATGGTCACATGCTCCCATTTCCACTCCGGAATGGGTAACGGCTGGAGTAATCCTCCTGGCCTCTGCCTCTCCGCCTTCACCTGCTGGCACACTAAGCATCGGGATACGAAGCGTGCTACCTCCCGCTTCATCCCGTACCACCATACATGTTGTCTCAGATCTCTATACATCTTGTTGGCACCTGGATGCATAGAATACTGGGATCGATGCGCCTCCTGGAGAACTTTCTCGCGCAATGACCCACTCGGCACACACAACCTGGTACCGTGCTGCAATGAACCATCATCAGCAATGGTGAAGTCATCTGCTAATCCCATCTGAACCTGCGCCCTGATGCTCCTCAGGGACTCATCCTCAAACTGTGTAGCCCTGACCCGGTCTACCAACTCTGACTGAATCTGTAGTCCCCACATCTGCATCTCAACTCCAGGCACTATCACCTCAATGCCCAAGCTCTCTAGATCTGCCAGAAGATAACGATCTGTAGTCAGGCACATAGCTACCGGATACCTGCTCAACGCATCCGTAACTACGTTCGCCTTCCCTGGATGGTACTGCAATAATATGTCGAAGTCTTTCATCAACTCCAACCATCTCCTCTGCCTCATGTTCAGCTCTTTTTGGGTAAACACATACTTCAAGCTCTTGTGGTCTGTGAAGATCTTCACACGCTCTCCGTATAAATAGTATTTCCACAACTTCAGAGCAAAGATGACCGCTGCCAACTCCAAATCGTGGGTAGGGTAGTTCTTCTCATGAGGACGTAATTGCCTGGAAGCATAGGCAATCACCCTCCCATTCTGCTGCAACACACAACCCAGTCCCTTCTCCGATGCATCACTATAGATAGTGAATCCTCCAGAACCTGATGGCAACGTTAACACTGGAGCTGTCGTCAACCTCCTCTTCAGCTCATCAAAGGCGATCTGGCACTCCTCTGACCAAACAAACTCCACGTCCTTCCGAGTTAGCCTGGACAACGGCTCTGCAATCCGGGAAAAATCCTGAACAAATCTCCTGTAGTAGCCTGCCAGTCCCAGGAAACTCCTGACCTCGGCTACTGAACTCGGAGCACTCCATGCCTCAACTGCCATGATCTTTCTCGGATCCACCGAGATACCCTCTCCAGTCACCACATGACCAAGGAATTTAACCTTGTCAAGAAAGAACTCACACTTCGAAAGCTTTCCATAAAGCTTCTCCTTCCTGAGAGTCTCCAGCACTATCCTCAGATGCTCCTCGTGCTCCTCTGGGGTCTTCGAATACACCAAGATATCATCTATAAACACCACCATAAACCTGTCCAGATGCTGATGGAACACCTTGTTCATCAGATTCATGAACACTGCCGGGGCATTAGTCAACCCAAACGGCATCACCAAGAACTCATACTGTCCATACCTGGTCCGAAAAGCTGTCTTCGGAATATCCTCCTTCCTGACCTTCGCCTGGTGGTAGCCTGTCCTCAGATCAATCCTGGAAAACACCCTCGTTCCACTCAACTGGTCAAAAAGATCATCAATACGCGGCAGCGGATACTTGTTCTTGATTGTGAGGTTGTTCAGAGCCCTGTAGTCGATACACATCCGTATCGACCCATCATTCTTCGGTACAAAAAGTACCGAAGCACCCCACGGAGAAGAACTAGATCTGATAAATCCCTTGTCCTGAAGCTCATCCACCTGCTTCTTCAACTCTATCAGCTCACTGTTGCTGACTCTATAGACGTGCTGGGATATCGTCTCCGCGCCTGGCACCAAGTCTATAGAGAACTCCACATCTCTGTCCGGAGGTAACCCTGGCAACTCCTCCGGAAAGACATCCATATACTCCTCTATCAGTGGATGTAGCAACCTCGGCTCTACCACCAGGGCTCCGCAGAAGACTCCCTCGGTCTGCTCCGCTGCTCCTCTGGCAAACTGAAACTCTGTCTCACCTGGCGGACTAAACAAAACTTTGCCTCTACGACAATCTATACTAGCACAATGCATACTCAACCAATCCATCCCGAGTACAACATCGTAGCTCGGAAGTGTCATTACGAGTAGGCACACACTCAACTCCCGGCCTCCCAAGATAACTCTCCGGTCTCTGCAGACATCACTGACTAGGATGATACTACCCCGGTCGTGATCTTGCAGAGTCTAGCTAAAGGTTCAGCAACAAGATGGTGTCTAATAGCAAAAGATACAGACACAAAGCTATGGGAAGCCCCGGAATCAAATAAAGCAAGTGCTGGAATGGAATCAAGAAGAACACAGACCAAAAGAAGTCAATACAGTGCAAGAAACGATATCATCAAAGAAGGACAGTAATATTGCAAAAGAAAACAATTTCAGGAAAATTAAAGATAGCAAAAGGAATCAGGAAGGGTCCTAGTTGTGATTGAGCACACACTCTCTCAGCCTATATCCTATATCCTATTGCAGGTAAACCTAAAAACTAGACCTGCATGGGCCGCCACCAAAAACATGTCACGACCCGCACCCGAAAATCGGGCATGAGCCGTGGGTACGTCCAGCCTACGCCGCAGAATCGACGGTAGAATGCTGTAAAGGTCCGTTCTAGGTCAACCAACTAACTATATATCTCACAGAAAAATCGGCCATGACCTCTCCAAAAAGGAGGGCAACCACGCAATATATATATGAATAATCATCTCCAAAAGGAGGGCAACCACGCAATATATATAAACTCTCAATCACAAAAACTAGGGGAAGAAATAAAGCACGATATGATATAAACAAAGAAACAGAACCAAAGAGAGCAAGACAATATCCAAAATATACAGTCAAAGGCCATAATAGCTACAACATCTCACAGCATCAAAAGAATAAGTACAATCATCCAGAAAATAAACCACTGAGAACAACCCAGAAAACCCACCTAGTTAACTAGGGCGCTAACGACGTCTCCTCGGCGCACTCCTCGATCTCGGGGTCACAACAGTCGTCAACACCCGGCCCGTAGAACGTCGGGCAATAGTCCCCAGGATCCTCTGGAAAAAATATGCCCAGTCAGGACTGGAGCGAAGAACATAACTCTGAAAGCAACTCCAAATGCATGGTAAGGTGTATATGACGAGCAATAGAAAAGTATACAAGATGCACAGGAAATAACTATATACTGGAGCACAATAAGTAGCTACAATATAAACTGGAGAACAATACAAGTAGTGGAAAAGTAACTGCAGGTGAAAATACATGAATACTAGCTAAGTGCCTTGAGCACAAGTTCGTTATGTGATCGGCTTAGGTTGCACATAAAAAATACTACGATAACTCCGTTATGCGTGAGTTGCATAACCGACATACACATGAATACTGTTTGGCTTTGATCACATAACCAACTCCTACTCCCCTCCCCCACTAATACCATTGGATCCAACCACAACACGCTACGTACATGATAATAGCTCACGTACACGAAGGCGAGAGCACAAGAAGCACATGATAGCACATGAGAATCAATACCCGAAGCACATGATGAAATACACGTGATAGAGTACCCGCTGAACACGGTAAGGGGGATAGCATCTCATGACGGGATCCACTAGTACCAGCTCGTGTAACAATATGTCAGAATCAAGTATTACAGTTCTAGAACAGGTGATAGAAACGCTATCATGAAATGGAAACTATCAGAGGTAGGTACTCGCCTGATGTCCTGAGCAACTGATGAGGATCGAGATCCGGACCAGTGTCACAAGAACCTAATGCGAAAAGCAGAATTAAATAGGGTTATAAGAATTTAAACTGATATAAAATAATTAAAAACAGGCTTCTAGGGCTATTCTAGGTTGAACGGGTCAAACCGGTGAAATTTGTGTCAAAAAGTCAACCCTGGGGTCCAAAAAGTCAACTCTAGGTCAAAACTAGGTCAAACGTTGAGTTTTACGGTCAACAGGGACAATTATGGTCAAAGCTAGGCCAAACTAGGGTGCCCCTGAAATTCTAGGTCAAACCGAGCTCATTAAGCTACTAAACTCTCAAACTCGCCTAATCGAGATACCGGGATACCCTCGGTATCCGATACCTCGCCCTAGGCCACGCACCCCGCCTAAACCCGCTAAAACCTATGCTAGCACGCGTAAATATATATACATATACGTATAAAAATTATTCCAATACATATCCTAGGCTATTGCTCAAATACCCCGCTCGAAACTCAATACCTTGGATATCTCAAGGTATTGAGATACCGCTCTCAAACCCCTCTAACTAGCTATCTAGCTAATAATTATATACCTAGTTATTAATCTAGGCTAGAAAATATATATATCTATCACATATTTACATATCTAAGTATTTATATACCTATATATATAGATATCCACACACATATACATATACCCATTTACCTTACCCAACCTATACACATATATATATCTAACTATAATATATATCTAGCTCTAGGTATATATATATATCTATGCATATAGATATAGGTATCTACTATCCATCTACCTATCTATCTATCCATAGATATATCTATCTATCTATGCATCTATCTAACTACCTATTTATCTTATCTACCTAACTATCAATCCAACTATCTAACTAATTATTTAACTATCTATCTATGTATCCCTCTAACTATCTAATTCTATCTAAATATATCTATCTATAACTCTCTATCAATCTATATCTCAACTACCTAGCCACTAGAGCCACGCGGCGCTGCGAATGCTAGCTGCTGCTGCTTGTGCTGCTACTGCTGCCACCTAAAACTGCTGCTGCTGCTCCCTACATATTCTGCTGCTGCTGTTCCCCTTGCTTCATACTGCTGCTGCTGCTCCCCTTGCTTCATACTGCTGCTGCTGCTCCCTGCATCAGTTCCCCCCCTTCCTCTCGCAAACACACACACACACACACACTCTTATATACACACACACACACACACACACACACACACACACACACACACACACACATATATATATATATATATATATATATATATATATATATATATCACTCTATATATATATATATATCACTCTATATATATATATATATATATATATATATATATATATATATATATATACATACATATATCTATATATATATACAACTAGATAGATATATACACACACACTTATATCTACTCTAACACACTCACTAACACACTCACAAACACTAATACACACACACACACTTAAACACATATCAACACACACACACATATAATTATATACATAGCTAAATATATATTTATATAAACACCTATATATATATATATATATATATATATATATATATATATATATATATATATATATATGCACACACACTCATCAATATATATATACACATACACCTATATATATATATACATATACACACACAAGCACACTTACACATATACATATATATATACACATAGACATATACATACACAAGCACAGAGATATAAATACACACATATATATATATAATTATATATACATAAACACACATACATATATATATATATATATATATATATATATATAGACACTTATAAATATATATAGAGAGACACAACACCACTCAACCACAACACACAACAACACGCCCCACTCACGCCCAACGACCCCGACACTCACCAATACCCTAAAATATATAAAATATAATTCGAAAACTCTAGCACACACTCCCCAATACTAACCCAACGTGCGCACAAGCCCGAAACGAGGAAACCACGTCGAAATGGCCGTTCGGTCATTTCAACGAACACGTGGTGCGCGGTTCGGAAAACCTCCTGAAACGCACACCAAACGAACTCGGAATCGGCCCAAAATTTATCCACAGGTTCTAAACGATGCCTAGATCCTAGAAAAAGTGCTACCGCGTCGATTCTAGGCCCGTGGCAAAAACGCGCACGCACTTAGAATCGGCGACGACGAAAAACCCCAATTTTGTCCGAAATGCCCGTTTCTCCGCGACACGACTTCCCGTGTCCGAACGGAGACACGCACTCACCCTCAAGATACCCGACAACGTCTACCTAAGTCCGTCTAACCTAGGGCATCTCCTAAAATTGGGCCAATTTCGGATTCCACCCGAAATCGACACAAAACCTAATGTCAAAGTCTCTAAACTCAACCAAACTAGTTCCAACTTCCTCCCACGGGTAGGCTTAGGGTCTAGGAAGGTTCTACAACACTAATTATACTACATAAAAGTAATTAGCAAGGGAAAAGTTAGGGTTTAACTCTTGGGAGTTGAAATCCCAAGGCCAAAGTCTCCGATCTACTTGGAATCACCTCCCTCAAGATCCAAGCCTCCAATTCTAGCCTCCACACTAAATTTAGGCTCCACACACCTAGGTTAGGGAAAATGCAAGGTTAGGGTTAGCATAAAGAAGAAGGAATGGAAGAAAGAAGAAAGAAAAGGAAGAATAACTCACTTTGGAAGAAGAAGAAAGAAGAAAGAAGAAGTGGAGAAGAAGAAGAAGTGAAAAAATGTGAAGAGAACAAAAGGGGGGGCTGCTGGTTCACGGATGGGGGGGGGGGTAGGTAGGGGCCGGCCATGCTATTAAAGGAATTACACTAATTTCCAAATGCCCAAAACGCCCTCCTAACTTGGGTTTTGGGTTCCGGGTTCCAAAAATACTCAAACTAACTCCAAATCTCTCCAACTAACCCACTAAAAATATAATAAATAATTCTAAGCCCCAAAATAATCCTCACAAGGGTGTTGGTCGGGTCAGACATGGGTCCACTAGGGTCTGACATGGGTCCAGGCTAGCCAAAACCCTAAAACAATCATTAAAAAAATAATACAAGCACTAAATAAATATAAATATAATTAATTAAATACAATACACAATTTATAAAAAAAAAAAAAATCCTATTTTCTAGAATCGGGTAGTGACAAATACTCAGTAGTGCCATCAACACATAATCAATAGTGGTCAGGGGCCCACACCAATCGGGGTTATCCCTGCCATTGTGGGGGGCCATAGCGACCAGAGTCACTGGTAGTGCGAAATGTCCTCCCCTCCTAATGATCTATACGAGTTTACTAGTCAATTATTGTACAAGATTCATTTTTAATTCTCAAGTCGTGGACACTCGAGAATCGTCATAAAATGACGAGACATGAGTACGGGTCTTTCGCGAGTTATCACTGGCGAATGTTCTCATATCTCACAACACGCGATACACCGGACAATACTCATACTCGATTGTCCAATGCCAAGATGCAATAGATTTGACATCAACAAATAGTTCCATGGTATCGTGATGTACATGGATTTGTGTCAAGCTTATGGGGAAAAAATTTCCAAAACCAAGTCACAATATTATGGTAAGGAATCAAAACAGTTGAAGAACAAAAACAGACAAAAACAGACAAAACCAGCAAATATCGGCATGCCGACGATATATTGTAGTGTACCTTCGGTATATTGTAGTATACCTTTGGTATACTTGCTGAAAGACAGCGAGTTCATGGGGTATAAAAATGGCATAACATCGATATATTGTAGTATACCGTCGGTAACAGCGGCAAAAACTAATTTTTTTTCTTTTCTAAAACTTGTTTCGGCCATGAAATCCTTATTTTAAATCGAAAATCAACGTTGTAAAGGTTAAAATCGCTTGAAATTAATTTCCTACAACATGAGAGCATTATATTTCACAACTTTTGAGATTTGAAAAAATGGATTTCTCGAAATACTCCATAAAAATGGGGTTTCGGGAATCGAAACTCAAAACCAACGACCAAAATAAAAAAATGTCATATACTAAAGATGTCAACAATTTAGCATATCATAGACCAATAAAGCTATATAATTTCTAGGAAATATGCAGTATTTACAGAAAAAAATATTCGGTTATTGGGGGAACAATCAATATACTTCTAATGTCGAATCAGGATCAACTAGGATAGAAATAAAGCATTGGGTCGAACTCTTCTTTGATGTTAAGGTAATAGCTATGAATAGTCATCGACTCCCGAAAAATGGTAGAAGGATGTGACCTATTATGGGACATACAATGCATTACAAACGTATGATCATTACGCTTTAACCAGGTTATTCTATTCCACCTCTTATAGAGAAAAGAACTTAAAGCAAAATACTTAATAACACGACGATACATTTATACAAAACTTATACCCCGAGCACACGCAATGGAGCAGTAGACAGTCAAGTGAAATCCAATCCACCCAAAAAATTTGATCTATGGACAACATCGTTTTGTTTAAGGTCGTAATGCCAGAGGAATTATTACTGCCGGGCATAAGAGGAGGAGGTCATAAGCGTCTATACCGTAAAATCGATTTTCGACGGAATAAAAAAGACATATATGGTAGAATTGTAACCATAGAATACGACCCTAATCGAAATGCATACATTTATCTCATACACTACGGGGATGGTGAGAAGAGATATATTTTACATCCCAGAGGGGCTATAATTGGATATACCATTGTTTCTGGTAAAAAAGTTCTTATATCAATGAGAAATGCCCTACCTTTGAGTGCGGTTTGAGCTATTGATTTGCATAATTGGAAGTAACCAATTAGGTTTACGACAAAACCTAGAAATCGACCACTGATCCAATTTGAGTACCTCTACGGGATAGACCTCAACAGAAAATTGTTGAGTAATGACAGTAAGTGATTTGAGTTCAGTAGTTAATCATAGAAAATTATTGACTCTAGAGATATGGTAATACGGAGAAGACAAAATTGTTTGAAGCACGCACAGAACCAGAAGCGCCCCTTTGTTTCAAAGAGAGGAGGACATGTTATTCACATTTAATTTGATGGTCAGAGGCGAATTGAATGCTAAGCAGTGGTAATTATAAAGATCTTCCGTGGAAAAATAGAGATGTCTCCTACGTTACCCGTAATATGTGGAAATATCGACGTAATTTCATAGAGTCATTCGGTCTGAATGCTACATGAAGAACATAAGCCAGATGAAGGAACATGGAGACCTAGGATGTAGAAGATCATACATGAGTGATTCAGCAGATTTGGATTCCTATATATTCACTCATGTGGTACTTCATCATACGATTCATATAAGATCCATTTGTCTAGATATCATCATATACATCTAGAAAGTCGTATGCTTTGGAAGAAGCTTGTACAGTTTGGGAAGGGATTTTTATTGATACAAAAAAGAATCTACTTCAACCAATATGCCCTTATGCACGACCATACATAATGCAATGACCCGCTTCGCATCAATGCGGATAGCCGATTCAAACGACACAAGTACGATGACCCAAACTGCTTTGCCCATCGAGAAGACTTGCTTAAGGCAAAGAATTTCAGACTTGGCCCTTCAGGAGTTCAGACTTAGACTTTCAAAGGCTCGCTCGGAGTATCGCTCGACCAAGGCGAATCATCGCTAAGGTGGGTGGCTACGATGACCCTGTCTTTGCTTAGCCTGCACACCTAAAAATATGGTTGATACATGCTAGTCGCTAGACGAATCACCCATTGCATGCTAATAAAGACTACAATACATCTAGCTAAGGGAATAATCCTATCTTATATCTTTTGCATAGAACATGAAAGTAGATCGGTTGAACGGAATGGTATGTTCGCTTTACAGTTCTTATAATTTTACCTCATAGCGTTACTTTTGTTCCTTATATGTTCCTTCAAGTATATTGCTTCATATATCTTGAAATGCTCGTCACATAGATATTGCCTCGATATGGAAGCACAATTAGATCGTGCTTCACTTACTTGTGGAAGGAAGACTATCAAAATAGTCGTTCCAAGCCAAATAATAGAAAAATGGAAGGTCTTCGGGACCGTTGGGTCGCCAAGGCAACTCCCAAAACGGGAGCTGCAATAAGTAGTAAAACATCAGCATAAACGGTGCATTAAATGGATCACACCAGATCATGAGATCTCTGAACGAGTAAATGCATTTGCACTATGTCAAGTAGCTATGTTCATTCAAGGCCTTAAAATATTTCATATAATAAAAGCTTAGTGTTGATCTTCAATGGTTATGGACAATCTGTGCACATGCTTATGATTCCTGTGGACGGTATGCTGGTCGCACCGGGCCGATCCAAACCGGTCAGAAACATTCAGATAGTTGTTTGCTTCGGACGGGAAGGCATGTAGCAGGGCTCGCTACCCGCGTTGCATTCTATTCCATTTCTGTGCCGAGACTATAACTTGTCCATGGCGGCTCGTCAGGTCATAAGACAGAATATTGTATCGTTAAGTATATTTCATACGTGGCTGCAACCCGCGTATGGGCTCGTATGAACTTGTGGCAAATAACGGATGTTCGGCGCACTATGCGCACAGATCGTTAATTGGACCAAGTAATCTGAAGCCTTGAAACACATTTGAGTAGTTTGAGTATAACATGCCTATACAAGTATAACATGCCCGTGTAAAATAAATATAAGTCATCTGAGAAATCTGTACGGCCTGAGTATAACGCATTGCACAAAATACGAGTATAGTAATTGGTGTATATTATGCACCTGATTTAGAAACACGCTCGTAGCATACATATGTTCGTTATGTGATCTTGAAATTTCTATATATCTATATTCGTGCTTGGTTTAACTTGGTTTTATACTTGGACAGGGAAGGACAAATGGTGAGTTGGTAAGTATCGCTGTGTTTCTTGTATATCGTACGACGCACTGCCACACGAGTTAGGCTTTGTATCTTACGCCATAAAATTGATCCTAAGACACGACTAGAAAGATAACTTAATAATTGGTGCACAAAACTAATATAACGTGTTAGATTTGTCGAGCGGGCGAGAAGCCTCCCCACTAGTACATTCGTGTACTGATAATCCACCAGATTGCTTGCTGGGTGCGGGAGAATCTCGTTCGGTGCGAAATGTCCCTTCGTGCGCGCTAAGGAGTTCGTTCTGGAGCCTTGGAGTGTTGCGTCCGGAGCTGGAGCACATATATAGGACATAATGTTGGAACATCGCCTATTTATCATCCTAAGTTGTAAGCCGCTTGGCACGCCTTTATTGTTTGAGAGAGAAAGCTTGAGCGACTTGTAATCTCGGCCTAGCGCCGCTTGTAACCTTATTCACTATCAATAAAAAGAGCTTGTTTATGTATTCATACATGTGTTTATTCTCTGTCTCTGCTATATCGACTTGGAAACTAGTTATCAACGGCCGTTTCGGTATTTGCCTCGCGCGGGTGCAACTCCAAGTTCGTACGGTATCACGTCCCGATGGAAATGATCGTCCTGCGGGAGTGCTGGCACGGTGATTCGCGCCTAGCGGGGACGATCGATTCCTGCGGGAGATCGAGGCATGACATATTGGTATAAGAGCATGGCTTTACGTCCTTGGACTTCTTATCGATTCTCTCAGTTTCGAAAGCTCGTTCGTGGATTACATTCCAGACGCTCTCTCTCAATGTTCCAACGGATGTTCCATACAATGAGTCTAAATATTTTTAAAAGTGAACATGAATGATATAATTTCTTATACGAAATTGTGAAGCGATGGCCTTTGTGCCAACCTATGTCAGACTTTGTGGGAATAGACTTATGTAGAAGCTGCAAGTTATATGTGAATCCGGATACCTATACGTGAATACCAAGCGGGTTAGTGTGCGAGATAAAATATCGTTCGGACAGTTACCTAAGCACACGGCCTTCCGGCTAAGTTGTGTTGAGTATTGTGCACCTAGACCTTTTGGTATGAGCATACTGCAAGCAAGATTTGGGTATCGTTCAGATAAGAATAAAATCGTACTTAGAATAGAAATCGATAGAGACGTTATCGGAGTACCGCTAAGGCGAATAATGGGAATCATGTTGGATTTTGAGATATAGTTTGTATAGTTATTCGTAGTGATAAGTTACGATTCAAAACATAGTTTGTATGAAGGACTATCGATAGAGGTACATACGAGACTAAGATCGTCAATGCAGCAAATAGGGATCGTGTTGGAGTTCTAGGAAACAAATTGGATATACGAGTGAACGATGAGAACGCGATTCAGGAGTTAATAAGATGACTCGATTCCTGAGTGGTGTATGCGATAGTCTTAGGATCGAATAAGCAAATTGAGAATAAAAATAAGTTATAAAGATTCATAGAGTATAGCTCGAACCCTGAGTTGTATATTGGTCGTCTTAGAAATGTTCGAACGAATTATGGTTTTCAGAATATTAAACGAGTCTAGCAGCAAGCGACGTAATTGTGTGAAACCTTAGTATAAATATCACCTAACAAGTAAGCAAATTCGAAGGAATCGTACGGGATTTCATTCAAACGAGTTGGAATGTGTTGAACAAGTGATAAGGCTTATATCGATTAAGGATTTAAAGGTAATGGAAGTCAAAACCTTGATCGATAAAACTTAGTAAATCGTACGAGCGATTTCAAATTGAATCAAATGAATTGAAACTTGAGTTTTGAAATAGAATAATCTAGGATCCGATCAGAGTTTAGCGCGATGGAATATAGCGTGCATCAAAAATATGGATCGAGTAGGATATCGCTTGATAGAATTTTAGCCTGAGTGTGAATGTTATGGTTTCAAATTTGGATGACTAATACGATATCAACAAGTGGAAGATAGCAAGGATTGATGCAAGTTAGAAAATCTTGGTTCAATGATTGAGGTAGGCGATAACGGATTTATTCTTGACTTGGACGAACGATCTAAAATATAGTTCGAAAGGTAATACTAGACATCGGGCCTAAATGAGAACGATTATCCCGCGGGAGCGATGGCGTGGTGATTTCACGTTCGACGGGGATGATCGAACTCGTAGGAACATGTTCGAAGATTTTACAAATGAACTCGATGAATGAAAAGTAACAAAGTTGGATAGGCTTTGGCTTGAGGATTTAAACTTAGTTATTTGAGGAATGTTAAAAGTAAACTATGAATTAATCAAATGATAACATTGAAGTTGGATGATTTTGCTAGATGAATTATGATCATGGCCTGAACAGACATGACTTAAAGGATATATATCTTAGATGGAGCAAAGTGTAAATGATAAGGTATCTGTTCGTTCGATGATAACCATAATATTTGACGTTCTTGTCTTGTACGAGTAAAATTCCATGCTCGTACATACGTCACGCCCGGATTAGGACGGTTATCCCGCGGGAGCGTCGGCGTGGTGATTTTATGTCCAACGGGGATGATTGAACTTGCGGAAGACCGTAGCGTGGTAATTAAAGGATCGTCTTGACTTGTGGTTCGACACGATAAGACGAGTTTCAGGATACTAAAAAATCAAAGTATTTTGAGAAGGAGTTAGTCTAGAACGTGAAGTAAGATATGCTGGATGGTTTTATGAATGGATACGTAGATCGTGTTGGACGACTTAGAGTCTATTATTTATATCGAAGATTTAGAATGTGATCGTGACTTGGTGGTCCAGGCTTAGAAAAGAATGGATAGGTGAATTCTATTAAACATAATGGAGGAGATAGACTATACAAATCGATGGATTTGACCTGCGACATGGATATATCGTGGATTTCATTGAACAAACGTATCTTAGGAACGATTTTGCTAAACGAACCTGCATCCTATGCAAATGAACGTGTTGATGTGGATATGAATGATCTGTGCTCGATATTTAGAAATCTGAGTGAAACGAGCTTCGGTAGAATACCCTGTACGAAATAACAATGGTTTGACCTTAGAAATTTGGGGCGAGTATCGTGCAACGAATTTGCTCGATAAGTATCATGAACTTAAAATGTACCTATGATATTGTGAGCCGACCTAGCGGTTAGACAGACGATCCTATGCCGAGTGAAAGAATTGTGTGACCGACTTTAGAGTATTGCTTGAACAAGCCATAGAACTGGGACATCAAGACTTAGAGTTAGGCTTGGGTAGATAAATGTACACTATGTTTAACGTGAACGAAATAGATAATAAGACTGGGATGCTAGTCGGTTGATCGGATAGATCGTGCTTAACGGTAGTGCAATACTTGGTTTGAGTGAGATTGAAAATGACTTGGATCTTGATTGTCCCCGTTGGAGGTATCGTTGTGATTCGTAAGACGAGAACCCTTGAGATTTTTGCGAGTAGCTTGTCCGAATTCACTATCGCTAAGTTTGGTTGAATGCATATGTTTGAGGGACGCCTTGAACGTGTGCACGATCCAAGGCTCAGTGATATGTTAAACTCGAGTGCAAAGACTTCACTATTGCTAAGTTGGTTGACATGCATATGTGAGAGCGATGCCTTGAATATGTGCACGATCCAGACTCGCGATATGCTGATCTCGAATGCTTCACATGGACGAGTATAACGAATTGAAAAAGTTTGCCTCAACCCTAGATCATCATTTGTGATGGATTATAACATACTCCGCGTTAAGCGATATATGTTCTGCGCTAAGTCACAGTAAAGACTGAGTCATAACTTGGATTGAATGATAGAGCCATTCAATGAGGCAGACCCAGCACACACGTGACACAAAATGAGAAGTAAGTAGGAAGTTGTGTTCGAACGGATCTAAAGATACAAATTGATATGCTTGAGTTAGATTCGATAGTGTGCGATAGAACGATTTACGCTCAGGAAGCCTCGAGGATGAGACTTGTTTTGAGTGGTGTATAATTTAACGACCCGCTCCGCATCAATGCTGTCATGTCGCAATCCCAAAATACGTAGGACTAGGAATACGTAACATGCTAGCTACGCATTCGACCAGACTCTGGTTCAACTCAAATACGTATAAGTTGTATAATAAGGGTAACTATCTAAGAATACTGAAAATATCTATGTCACAATCCATATAAAGAACAAAATATCAAGAATGAACTACATGTGCTAAAGTCGGCCGCCCAGTAACACATAAGCTCGAATAGACTCGAGAAAAAAAATATGAGTCTATAAAAACTAGGCTACATCAGCAGATGAATAAAAAAATATGAATAAATAACCATAATTTTGGTAGCAATGATATAAGTACTTGGCACCAATTCCCGCATGACAAGCAACACACATCAGCAACTCCAAAGGCTCCATAATAGTCTATGTTGTAAAAACTGTCAGGGGATCAGGCCCTCAGAGGGACGTAATAAGGTACAAGAAAATAACAAGGCAGAAGTAAACAGTGTAATAAAACCATAATCCAGGGTAAACTACTGTAACCAACTATGTGATATATAAATG
This sequence comes from Iris macrosiphon, assembly GCA_036927795.1. Lineage (NCBI taxonomy): Eukaryota > Viridiplantae > Streptophyta > Magnoliopsida > Asparagales > Iridaceae > Iris > Iris macrosiphon. The sequence goes on along the minus strand of JAYESA010000004.1, from coordinate 260,465,524 downwards.
AGAGTATGGTATCGTACCCCAGGCTGGTACTCACGGAAGATCTCAAGGGACACTTCCGTAATCTAATAGTACACTCAAGGCTCAGTGTGGGGGAACCAGGAGGAAGCTGTACATATATCTATATAATACCTTAGATTCCGCATAGGGAACCTAAAGCCTAATACACAATAAATAGTAATAAGTAAAATATGCCCAGAGCACGATGAAGACTCTCTCCACCCAATGTAACCTCACGTCTCAATCAAGACACGCAAGATCATGACCTCTAACAATCAGCACAAGTCATAGTCAATAACTATAATCATCCCTATATCATGTATCATGTAGTCCTATCCAGAGTCCAAGTACCACGAACAAGTCGAGAAAGACTCTGTCACATGAATATCGTGTCCTATGGGTGGATGTGCAAATAATGTTTGCACCAACATGGGTTCGTAAAGATGACTCTGACTACGCTACTCGACTCCGCAGAGGACATCGGTACCCGAATCTTGTTCGGACACAAAGTATCGTATGACGGTCCTAGGCTCAACAAGTACATCAACCAAGCCACACAAATATAATGTCTAATACATAAATAATATCAAATAAATAATTTAGAACTGTAAACATCTTGGCAAGGTACACTTGCCTAGTTCTGCAGTCAGTGGTGGTAAAGATGATTCCGCGTCCACTCCTTCGGGATTCAATTGACCTATCAATCAATTAATACGCTTAATGGTCCAATCACGAATTATTGTAATTATAACTTAATTATATAATTTATTCGATGCCATGCATAACCAAACCCGTTATTATTTCTAACAACTTTGCTTACTTTTACAGGGTATCAGAATCTAGTTTCTTGGTTTTTGACTTCCAAAATTTAAGTTTAAGTCCCCAATTAAAGGGCATGAACATAAATCATAATAAATCATATAATATTGATTTAAATATAATTTATATTTATTTTAACAATAAATTTTCAGATTTGACAAAATAAATATATTTCAAGATTATGACTACTTTATGTTGACTACTTTTGTCCGAAACTAGTTCGGGGCATTGCCAGTCTATTAGTATGATTTATATTTATGAAAACAATATTTATATTATATTATATTTTGATTTAATCTCAAAAATATTCACCCATTTATTCCTTCCAAAATAAGCTCTATTTACTAGCAAAATAATGTTATAAAGTCATCCGAAACATAGGCTAGTGGCCTTTATTTTTAGGGTACAGGTTTGACATGCAAATACCATAAATATAAATTTAAAATAATTTATTTCCAGAATTAAAACACATATAAATTCAGTTTTAAGAATTAAGATCAAACCCTCCCAGAATCGTATTACAAAGTCATGTTGTGCGTCGACTATGTATTCTTGCAACTTGATGCTAGTTTGTACATGCAACATTACCAACTTGAGTAATAAAGTATTTTTAATATGAAATTATATTATTTAATATTCTAAAATTTAATAATAATTATATATAAAAATAATTATATCACATCATTCATGCAACCATCTCAACTACGCTATCTAGCTATCCTTGCAACTTGGCCAAGTAGTCTTTGCATCCAATCTTTCCATCGGCATAAAATATGATTAATTATATAATTATAATATTTATATTCAGAATTAATAACATATAATTTTCTAAAATTATTTTATATATATTTATCATGACAATACTCATTGAACCATGTCTACCATTGGTGCGTCGTGTCCGTGTCATGATTGTTCGATTTTTTTGAAATAATTTCTACATAGAAATACATGTTTCTTATGCATAAAGTTTCATCATTTGTCATCTAACATGTCTTTGGGTTCATACAATGGTTCTCACATGAAAAAATAAATATAAAATAAAAGTTACGAACCTTACGTGATCGTGACTACGACGGAGGCTTTTCCTGCGACACGGACCTTTGTAGCGCCAAACGGACTCCAAACTCCACGAAACTTGAGGGGGGATCTTAGGGGATCTACGTAAGATGTAAATCTAGGATTTTTGAGGGGTTTTTGGGCTGCTATGGTGCCCGAACTTCTGCTGCAACCAACAACTATTTTTTGGCCCCAAGGGGTGGCCGAATGCTTCTATGGGGTTGGTTGGCCATTGGCGGCTCGTGTGGCGGTTGGTAAGGAGGAAAGATGAGGTAGAGAAGGAGAAGAAGGTATGGAGTGGTCATGGGAAGGAGAGGAGGTTGGCTGGTGTAAACACCCAGATATTTAGAATTTAATTTTAGAATTTTAATTATGAATTTTTGAGTTTTTGGAGATTTTTCTGTAATTTTTAATTAATTATAATAAATATTCTTCAGGGATTTATATTTTGTGTATTAAATTAATTATTAAAATATTATAAAATATATATTTTTGAGTGTATAATTAATAATAGAGTATTGTGTAATTTTTTTTGAATTTATTGGGCTCAAAAACTATTTTTTATGACCAATATATAATAAACCAATTTAAACCAACCTAAACCAACCCGAACCAAACCAAACCAAACCAAACCAAACCGAGCTAAACCAACTATTGGATTCGGAGCCTACCCCAACCCGTACCCGCAGACCCGAACCCGACTCGCCTCCCTTACACTTCAGAAACCGCAACACCCCTTCGATTCTCCTCCCCCAAAAAACTGCCGTTGACCACTCTTCTCCTCCCCGTAACAGCCCGCACTCGCCCATATAAAGTCCTCACTGAGCCGAAACCCACCACCATCACACCCTCTCTCGTTTTCGATGAGCCACCGCCGACGACGACGCCGGACCGTCGCACACCACCGCCGCAAAGTAGCCACCGCACAGCCTCCTGAATTCGAGAAACAAGGTACCCTTCTTCCCACTCTCGTATCTCTGTGCACAGTTATCCAAATATCGATCTGTCAAATCCTATACGAAGACCACATGACCCTCTCGAACCCTGTATAATTAGTTTGGGGTATCGTGTCCTGTGTCGGTCGTAAATCACGACGTAAAACATGAAAAAAATGACCCAAATTGGAGTTCAGAAAACTGTCCCAAACCCCCATGTTCATGCCCTTTTTCTTCCAACCTAGTTAATATTTTTAAATTCTACTTAAACAATAATTTAGAAAACATAACCAAAATTTAATCCCATAAATTATTTTATTTTATTTTAATTTATTGTATGCTGTATTTTATTCGTGGTTGAAGTTGACCAAAAATTTGGCTTTCCAAACCCAAAATTTTCTGAAACGAGGGGCGTTCCACTAAACGAGGCAACTTTATCGTGTACAAATTGCATCAAAAGGCGTGTATCGTCAACACGGACGTGTGAGATTTTGCGAAAGTTGATTTGGATGTGCGTGCACACCGGAATCAACGCATATCCGTCGAAAAGTTCCGTATCGGCTTGTTCTGACACTAGTCATAATTTCGTGTGTGCTTGTTGTTTCACAACAAAACTTGTGCCATCGAATTCGTAGCATTACGCTGGTCCTGTGACCCAAGTTTGGTTCGATTCTGAGAATGTTGACGAAACCCCGTTTCGTGGGCCCCACGGTTCCATTTGACGGGTAATTTTGTGACCGGCTCATCGGAATCCAGTTCTGGATATTCCATTGGGTTCGTATCATCGTTCTAGACTTGTAGACATTAAGTTTGATAAATTTGGAGAACTTTATCTTGACACATTTTTTGGTGCGAAGTGGGCCACATGTAAACCCTACTTTGACTAGAAACTATCAATCTTGCCCCTGTGTCCAAATTGGACTTATGAATAGTCAATCCCAGCTATTTCAAGTAGTCTAAGAGCAATGGTGATATTTGTTTCAGCATTCGGAGGCGTACCTGGAGATTCCACTGATATCAGAGCAACTGTCGGAGCTCAGAACCCAAGCAAGTGTACCTTGACAAACTTGCAGTAGTTACTTTAATATTATTTGCTTGAGTTATTTCTGTGATATACCTGCTGTAAAACCCCATATTTTTAAATATTGTAATTATTTAATTACTGAATCTATTTATATTATTTTGTAGTTAACTAGAAAATATAATTTATTGATTTAATTGCCTGGATAAATTCTTATTTCGAATCAGTGCAAAAAAACTATTAATTTTATTTTAGAAGTATTGGTAGAAGAGTAATAGATATTTTTTTAGTATTTAATTTGGGTACAAATGCATTTTTATATACCTTAAATATATGCGTAAATAATAAATAGTTATTAAACACGATAATAGTAATAAATAATAGTTATAATAATAATAAATGTTATTTGTAACAATAATAATAATAATAGTAGCAATAATAATAATAATAATAATAATAATAATAATAATAATAATAATAATAATAATAATATTAGTTATAATAATAATGATAGTATTAAGAGTAAAAAGAAATAGAAAAGAGTAAAAGAAAAAGAAAAAGAAAAAGGAAAAAGAAAAGAAAAAGAATGGAATAAAGAAAAAAAAAAAAACTTAATAACAAAACTCAAACCCAAACTCGCTCCTAAAGCCTACCCAAACCCGCTCCTAAAGCCTACCCAAACCCGCCTAAGCTAAACCCTTAACCCAACAACAACAGCTGTAAACCGACCCCCCCCGGTTCTCATCCTCTTCCTCTATATATACATATATTTGTAAAACCCTAAACCCTAACCCTAATCTATCTCCTCAACCTGAGCGCCACCGACCACGTCCTCGACGACACCATCGCCGTCGTGCAGCACCGCAACCGCCGTCTGCGTTAACGCCCGTGCGCGTCGCGACAGCAGATTCACAGCAACTTAGCCCTGTTCATGTCCCGATTCTCGTTCCATCGCTCGACCAAACTCGACCCCGTCTTCACTAGTATGTTCACGACCTATCCCTCTTCCAATACTGGGTATTAGTTTCCTTCGATCAGCGTGTAACCCTAGGTGAAAACCGAGACCAAGTTGGAGAAAAATGACAACTTTTAATCTTAGAAAAACTGTTGTAACCATCAATGTTTAAGGACTCGTATCTCCCACTACAGAGATCCAAACTTAGAAATTCCTTTTGCTATGTGAAGACCACCTAACCTAAATTATTTTCTGTCAATTATATTATTTTATTTGGTGCTATATGCAGAATTAAATTAGGTTGAAAATCCGGAAAAACCTATTTTTAAAATAATAAAAACTTGTGATACGGAACGCGCCTCTCCAAACGGGACCGCCCTGTCGCATACCAATTGCACCGAAAGACGCATATGGTATGTCCAGACGTGTGGGCTTTCGCGAAAACTGATTTGGACGCGTGTGCGCGTCGGAATCAACCCGTATCCGCAAAAAATCCCCGTATCGCGACCTTTGCAAAACACTGTACCGTTTAGTGTACGCTGATCAGAACGCGACGAAACTTGCACCATTGGATTCATGGTATCACGCTGGTCCTGTGACCCAAGTTTTACGCGATTCTGAGATAGTTGACCAAGCCGCCTATTTGCGGGCCCCACGGTTGACTTTTTGGGCGCATTTGTGTTCGGCTCACCGGAATACAAAATTGGACATACCGTTGAGTTCATACTAACATTTAGAGTTTGTTTGACCTATAATTTGTCCCATTTAGAGACCTTTACCCCTGGCACACTTTTCGATGCAAAGTGGGCCACATGTGGATCCCGTTTTGATCAGAAATTATCGTTTTGCCCCTGTGTCCAAATTGGACGAAAGGATAGTGTTTTCTAGCTATCTCGCTTATTCTGGAAATGTTGGTGATATTTATTTCAGCATCCAGAGACGTTTATTCGAAGGCCGTAGTTTCTGATCCTCTGTGCTTGACTCCTAGACGCTACACTTTGCAGCTCTCTTGCCAGGCAAGATACCTTGCCAAATTGCTTACAGTACTTTGCATGCTTATTATATTTCTATATATTCATTGCATGTATATTTTCTTTCAGTGATAAGTATATGCTATATATATATATATATGTTGACACACACTTGACACATAGTATCATGGAAGGTGAGGACAATTAGTAGGCGTAGGGCTACAACCACTCTGGTAAACCGTAGTATCTAGCACGCACTACGGTAGTGTATCGCACTGGTCGCTATCCCCACGGTATGTCAATTTTTAGAGTCGCGCTGGTCGCTACCCCCGCGGTATATCGATTTCTGATGTCCTTGCCGTGTGTGTGAGTTGTGAGATTTAGATCGAGTAGCCTACCCATGCCCATACGTCGAAAAGTTGTCCTCATTATGCATTTCATATAGATTGTCTTGTACAACGTACTTATATATTTTTTCGTCTATATTGCATGTTTACTGTATTCAATTGGCATGCTTCTATGTATCTTGTTACGTCCCTCAGGAGGACCTGGTCCCTTTTCAGGTGTAGACGATCTTGACTATTCACAGGAGCACGGATCAGGACTTACTACTTATCTCTTTCGAGAAGGTCGTACCTTCTGAGCATCTTTGGTTATCTCTAGCGATGGATCTTATTAGCTGATACCTTTATATCATCATCTTATTTTATATTGGAGATTTATCTCCCTCTCTCATTTTAGTATTGATATAATCATTAGTAGTGGATTTGTCTCCACCCGACTATTATTTTGGATTATTCAGACTCATTATTCTAGTTTAGTTATTTCTTTTCTATGACTTGTTGTGTGGATGAGATTAGTATTTCTGTGACTTGTGACTATATATATACCACATGTGAGTTAATATTCATATTACAGTGTACGTATATATTATGGTATCCATATATTGGAGTTGCCATATACTTACGGCTGGCATGCTTATGTCTTCCTAGTCCTACGTATTTTGGGACTGGGGCATGACACATGCTCAACCTAGGACCGTGAGATGTTGCTTAGCGTCCGAACAAGATTCGGGTGTCGACGCCGTACGCGGAGTCGTGTAACGTCACTTAGAGAGTTATTATCACGATCCTATATATTTTTCGTGCTTGCTTTATCAAGTACGTCATACCATAGGACACTTGATACTATTTATATGACATAATCTTCCCTGAGTTATTCATGGTGATATAGGATTACAGGATTCATGACATAAGACTTGCATATACATAGATATCATTATGACTCGCTGTAGTAGCTAGAGGTCATGATCTTGCGTGTTATGGACATGAGACATCGTGGACATGAGATGTGTGATTATATTAGGTGGGAAGAGACACACAGGCTACAGGCCAATTACATACATATATATTTATTATTGCGGTGCTTTAGTCTCTGTTCCAGAGCTTGGCCTATTACGTGATATTACTGCTACCGGCTCCCCGATACAGAGCTTGTAGTGGTCTCAGCCTGAGTACTAGTGATGCTCTCATTTGCATATCACATAGCTGGTTAAATAGCTTGGCCTGAGGATCTATTTTTATATACTATATTTTATTTGGCTTAAGTTATTCTTGTACCTTGTTATGTCCCCTGAGGACCTGGATCCGGATTATGTCCTCAGGTACAGCAGAAGAGGAATATCCCAAGATATATGGGGCAGAAGCTGACGCTGGAGCAGTACTGGCACCAGAGGACGAGGTTATGCCAGAGGATTTCTCCTGAGTATTTTGTTATATATACTCAGTTATTTTAGCTTCCAGTTATTCTATATTTTGACTCTTGGATTATTGTATTGACTTATTATCGAATTATTCCTCGAGATACTTTTTATTGGGATTTGTTGATGGACTATATTTCTTTATATTGATTAATCTATCATATTGAATTGTGTTTACTTTCTGTGGATGAGATTAGAATTAGACTGTGACATATATCTTAGACCATTATATTTATTTTACAGCTTAAATACACTCTAACGGATCCATTAAATTGGGTTTGCCCATTGGAGTTGTACTGCTGGTCATTGCCACGTGGCTAGTCCCTCGGTATTTTGGGACTGGGGCGTGACATGGTTTTTGTCGTGGCCCATGCAGGTCTACGACTATATTGCTTCAGTTTTAACTAAGAAATCGAGCAAACCTGCGATTAGGATTGGATAAATTATAGGATCTCATCCACTTGTTGATCTGTTCTTCACCTCTATATCGACTTCAAAATAATTTTTTGACTTGTATCCTGCCTTGATTCCTCTGTGCGCCTCTCATAGTTTACTTTGGATGCAGAGTAATAGATTCATGAGCCAGCGATGAGACTCCCGCGGGAACACCACAAGTTGTTGTTATCACTTACGATGATGGGGTGACGCCACTAAGTGGAGATCCCTCCACTCAATAAAGCAATCAAGCATATCAGTACGCCTCGAGGTTCCGGCGAGACGATATTTCACCACCGCCGCAGTTTACTCCACCGATGCCCATTTTTCCACCAAGATATGCTATGGACGGACATCAGATATTCCAAATATTCTACGCAATGATACAAGCACAATAACAAGTTCATCAAGGGGTCCAGCAATGCCAGGCGGAGAAGTTCTTTGACGGACTTAGCTTCTGAGCTACATAAATTAATCAGCTCCATTGCAACTACTTCTTACACAGACATCCTTGCTGCAGCTCGACGCATGGAGCGCATTATCAAGAGAGAGTCCAGCCAGAAGTGGCCGCATGTACTAGCATCAGACCGAGCACAGCAGGAAGGAGCTGCAAAGCGACCACAGATGAATCCACCATAGAGAGCATTTACACCACTAGCACTAGTCCTTCCTACTTGTCACTACTGTGACAAGGTAGGCCATATTAAGAGGGAGTGTAGACTCAAATTGGGATTATATTTAGCTTGCGAATCCAGTCAGCATTCAATAAGGGATTGTCCTGAGCATTGAGAGAGAGGACTGATGATTCATCGACCAGCCCTACCAACACCAGCACCCGGACTCCCTACTTGTCATTATTGTGGCAAGTAGGCCATCTCGCCAAGGAATGCCGACGCAGATTATGATTGTGATTGTGCTTGGTTTGCAGATCCAGCCAACATTCAACCAGAAATTGTACGGATCATCGAGGAGAAATATCGATGGTTCACCGACGAGCACCGATGGTTAACCGTCAAGCTTTACCAGCACCGGAAGGATATCAGCTGAGGCCACCCTTGGCACCACAAACAGCACTCTTCTAGCAAGCCCAGCAACAACAGAGGACACCACCACAAGGACGTGGATAGGCTTTTGCGATGACAATGGAGGAGGCACAAACTCGAGGAGTAGTGAATATGAGTAAGATTTAGTCTTATCATAGCTAGCTATAATAGCGAATAAACCTAGTAATACTTTAGCATGTGTATGTTAGTTCCATTCCCTAGCCTATACCTAGTATTATGTTAGAACAAACTTGTTAATAAGTCACTGGTACCCAAGTTTTTATAAGCTGTAGTTGATCCTTGCTCTAATCAGACTCCTTTACTCTTGAGTTACTTATCTCTTATTGCCTAGAAAAAAGTTTTTATTCCTTCCCTACGTATTCTGCTTGAACAAATCCCTCACCCTTCCTCTCAATTTTTCTTGTTCATGATTCCTTATTCTTTGTGTCGTGCTTCAACAAATATGTCTTGCAACCACGTTATTTCTTCTGGCAGGTTATGTTTCGTTTTCTTAATTGCGAGGACGTAATTCTTTTAAGGTGGGTAGATTGTAAACACCCAGAATTTTAGAATTTAATTTTAGAATTTTAATTATGAATTTTTGAGTTTTTGGAGATTTTTCTGTAATTTTTAATTAATTATAATAAATGTTCTTCAGGGATTTATATTTTGTGTATTAAATTAATTATTAAAATATTATAAAAATTATATTTTTGAGCGTATAATTAATAATAGAGTATTGTGTAATTTTTCTGGAATTTATTGGGCTCAAAAACTATTTTTTATGACCAATATATAATAAACCAATTTAAACCAACCTAAACCAACCCGAACCAAACCAAACCAAACCAAATCGAGATAAACCAACTATTGGATTCGGAGCCTACCCCAACCTGTACCCGCAGACCCGAACCCGACCCGCCTCCCTTACACTTCAGAAACCACAACACCCCTTCGATTCTCCTCCTAAAAAAAAACTACCGCCGACCACTCTCTCCTCCCCGTAATAGCCCGCACCTCGTCCTTATAAAGCCCCCAGTGAGCCAAACCCCACCACCATCACACCATCTCTCATTTCCGACGAGCCACCGCCGTCGACGACTCCGGACCGCCGCGAAGTAACCTGAATTCAAGCAACAAGGTACCCTTCTTCCCACTCTCGTATCTCTGTGCACAGTTATCCAAATATCGATCTGTCAAATCCTATGCGAAGACCACATGACCCTCTCGAACCCTGTATAATTAGTTCGGTGTATCGTGTCATTTGTCGGTCGTAAATTGAGACGCAAAATAGAAAAAAATGACCCAAATTGGAGTTCAGAAAATTGTCCAAAATCCCCATGTTCATGGCCATTTTTCTTCCAACCTAGTTAATATTTTTAAATTCTACTTAAACAATAATTTAGACAACATAATCGAGATTTAATCCCTTAAATTAGTTTATTTTAATTTATTATATGCTGTATTTTATTCGTGGTTGAAGTTGACCAAAAACTTAGTTTTTTAAACCCAAAATTTCTCGAAACGGGGTGCGTCCCACTAAACGAGACGACTTCGTCGTGTGCAAATTGCATCAAAAGGTGTGTATCGTCAACACGGATGTGTAAGATTTTACGAAAGTTGATTTGGATGTGCGTGCACACCGAAATCAGCGTGTATCCGTCGAAAAGTCCCGTATCGGCCTGTTCTGACACTCGTCATAATTTTATGTGTGCTGGTCATTTTGCAACAAAACTTGCACCATCAAATTCGTAGTGTTACGCTGGTCCTGTGTCCCAAGTTTGGTTCAATTCTGAGAATGTTGACGAAATCCTGTTTCGTGGGTCCCACGGTTCTACTTGACAAGCGATTTTGTGATCGCTCATCGGAATCCAGTTCTGGACATTCCGTTGGGTTCGTATCATTGTTTTAGACTTGTAAATACTAAGTTTGTCAAATTTAGAGAACTTTGTCTCTGACACATTTTTTGGTGCGAAGTGGGCCATATGCGGACCCCGCTTTGACCAAAAACTGTCAATCTTGCCCCTGTGTCCAAATTAGACTTTTGGATAGTCAATCCTAGCTATTTGAAGTATTCTGAGAGCAATATGATATTTTTTTTAGCATCCGGAGTGTACCTGGAGATTCCACTGATATCGGAGCAACTGTCGGAGCTCAGAACCCAGGCAAGTATACCTTGCCAAACTTGCAGTAGTTACTTTAATATTATTTGTCTGTGATATACTTGCTCAACCTAGGACCGTGAGACATTGTTTAGCGTCCGAACAAGATTCGGGTGTCAACGCCGTACGCGGAGTCGTGTTACGTCACTTAGAGAGTTGATATCACGATCCTATATATTTTTCGTACTTGCTTTATCAAGTACGTCATACCATAGGATACTTGATACTATTCATGTGACAGAATCTTTTCTGAGTTATTCATGGTCATTCTGTATAAGCTTACATGATTCGTGACATAAGACTTGCATATACATAGATATCATTATAACTCGCTGTAGTAGCTAGAGGACATGATCTTGCGTGTTATGGACATGAGACGTCGTGGACATGAGACGTGTGATTATATTAGGTGAAAAAAGACACACAGGCTACAGGCTAATTATATACATATATATTTATTATTGTGGTGCTTTAGTCTCTGTTCCAGAGCTTGGCCCATTACGTGATATTACTGCTACCGGCTCCCCGACACAAAGCTTGTAGTGGTCTCAGCCTGAGTACTAGTGATGCTCCCATTTGTATATCACATAGCTGGTTACGTAGCTTGCCCTGAGGATCTATTTTTATATACTGTATTTTATTTGGCTTGAGTTATTCTTGTACCTTGCTATGTCCCCTGAGGATCTGGATCCGGATTATGTCCCCAGGTACAGCAGAAGAGCAATACCCCGAGATATATGGGGCAGGAGCTGACGCTAGAGCAGTACTGGCACCAGAGGACGAGGTTGTGCCAGAGGATTTCTTCTGAGTATTTTGTTATTTATACTCAGTTATTTCAGCTTTCAGTTATTCTATATTTTGACTCTTGGATTAATGTATTGACTTATTATCGGGTTTTTCCCCGAGACATTTTTTATTGGGATTTGTTGATGGACTATATTTCTTTATATTGATTAATCTATCATATTGAATTGTGTTTACTTTCTGTGGATGAGATTAGAATTAGACTGTGACATATATCTTAGACCATTGTATTTATTTTACAGCTTAAGTACACTCTAACGGGTCCATTAAATTGGGTTTGCCCATTGAAGTTGTGCTGCTGGCCATTTCTACGTGGCTAGTCCCTCTGTATTTTGGGACTGGGACGTGATATAGTTTTTGTGGTGGCCCATGCAAGTCTACGACTATATTGTTTCGGTTTTAACTAAGGAATCAAGCAAGCCTGTGATTAGGATTGGATAAATTATAGGATCTCATCCACTTATTGATCTGTTCTTCACCTCTATATCGACTTCAAAATAATTTTTTGACTTGCATCATGCCTTGATTCCTCTGTGCGCCTCTCATAGTTTACTTTGGATGCAGAGTAATGGATCAACGAGCCAGCGACGAGACTCCCGCGGGAACACCACAAGTTGCTATTTTTACTTACGATGATGGAGTGACGCCACTAAGTGGAGATCCCTCCACTCAACAAAGCAATCAAGCATATCATCACGCCTCGAGGTTCCGGCGAGACGACATTCTACCACCGCCGCAGTTTACTCCACCGATGCCTATTTTTCCACCAGGATATGCTATGGATGAACATCAGATGTTCCAAATATTCTACGCAATGATGCAAGCACAACAACAAGTTCATCAAGAGGCCCAGCAATGTCAGGCGGAGAAGTTCTTTGCCGGACTTAGCTCTGAGCTACAGAAATTAATCAGCTCTATTGCAACTACTTCTTACACGGACGTCCTTACTGCAGCCCGATGCATGGAGCGCATTATCAAGAGAGAGTCCAGCTAGAAGCGGCCGCATGTACTAGCATCAGACCGAGCACAGCAGGGAGGAGCTGCAAAGCGACCACAGATGAATCTACCACAGAAAGCATTTATACCACTAGCACTAGTCCTTCATACTTGTCACTACTGTGGCAAGGTAGGCCATATTGAGAGGGAGGGTAGACTCAAATTGGGATTATGTTTAGCTTGCGGATCCAGTCAGCATTCAGTAAGGGATTACCCTGAGCGTCGAGAGAGAGGACTGATGATTCATCGACCAGCCCTACCAACACCAGCACCAGGACTCCCTACTTATCATTATTGTGGCAAGGTAGGCCATCTCGCTAAGGAATGCCGATGTAGATTGTGATTGTGATTATGCTTGGTTTGCGGATCTAGCCAACATTCAACCAGAAATTGCACGGATCATCGAGGAAAAACACCGATGGTTCACCGACAAGCACCGATGGTTAGCCGACAAGCTTTACTAGCACCGGAAGGATATTAGCTGAGGCCACCCTTGGCACCACAGGCAGCACTCTTCCAGCAAGCCCAGCAACAACAGAGGACACCACCACAAGGACGTGGACAGGCTTTTGCAATGACAGTGGAGGAGGCACAAACTCGAAGAGTAGCGATTATGAGTAAGATTTAGTCTTATCATAGCTAGCTATAATAGCGAATAAACCTAGTAATACTTTAGCATGTGCCTGTTAGTTCCATTCCCTAGCCTATACCTAGTATTATGTTAGCATGAACTTGTTACTATGTCACTGGTACCCAAGTTTTCATAAGCTGTAGTTGATCCTTGCTCTAATTAGACTCTTTTACTCTTGAGTTACTTATCTATTATTGCCTAGGAAAAAGTTTTTATTCCTTTCCTACGTATTCTGCTTGAGCAAATCTCTCACCCTTCCTCTCAATTTTTTCTTGTTCATGATTTCTTATTCTTTGTGTCGTGCTTCAACAAATATGTCTTGCAACCGCGTCATCTCTTCTGACCGGTTATGTTTTATTTTTTTAATTGCGAGAACGTAATTCTTTTAAGGTGGGTAGATTGTAAACACCCAGATTTTTAGAATTTAATTTTAGAATTTTAATTATGATTTTTTGAGTTTTTGGAGATTTTTTTGTAATTATTAATTAATTATAATAAATGTTCTTCAAAGATTTATATTTTGTGTAATAAATTAATTATTAAAATATTACAAAAATTATATTTTTGAGTGTATAATTAATAATAGAGTATTGTGTAATTTTTTTAGAATTTATTGGGCTCAAAAACTATTTTTTATGACCTATATATAATAAACCAATTTAAACCAACCTAAACCAACCCGAACCAAACCAAACCGAACCGAGCTAAACCAACTATTGGATTCAGAGCCTACCCCAACCCATACCCGCAGACCCGAACCCGACCCGCCTCCCTTACACTTCAGAAACCGCATCACCCCTTCGATTCTCCTCCCCCAAAAAAACTGTCGCCGACCACTTTTCTCCTTCCCGTAACAGCTCGCACCTCGCCCCTATAAAGCCCCCAGTGAGCCGAACCCCACCACCATCACACCCTCTCTTGTTTTCGATGAGCCACCGCTGCAGCCGACGCCGGACCGCCGTGCACCACCGCCGCGAAGTAGCCACCGCACAGCCCCTGAATTCGAGCAGCAATGTACCCTTCTTCCCACTCTCGTATCTCTGTGCACAGTTATCCAAATGTTGATATGTTAAATCTTATGCGAAGACCACATGACCCTCTCGAACCCTATATAATTAGTTCGGGTTATCGTGTCCTGTGTTGGTCGCAAATCATGATGCAAAACAGAAAATAATAACCCAAATTGGAGTTCAAAAAACTGTCCCAAACCTCCATGTTCATGGCCATTTTTCTTCCAAACTAGTTAATATTTTTAAATTCTACTTAAACAGTAATTTAGACACAATAACCGAGATTTAATTCCTTAAATTAGTTTATTGTAATTTATTGTATGCTGTATTTTATTCGTGGTTGAAGTTGACCAAAAACTTAGTTTTCTAAATCCAAAATTTCTCGAAACGGGGTACGTCCCACTAAACGAGACGATATCATCGTGTACAAATTGCATCAAAAGGCGTGTATCGTCAACACGGATGTATATAGTTTTGCGGAAGTTGATTTGGATGTGCGTGCACACCGAAATCAACGCGTATCCGTCAAAAAGTCCCGTATCGGCCTGTTCTGACACTCGTCATAATTTCATGTGTGCTTGTCATTTTGTAACAAAACTTGTGCTATCAGATTCGTAGCGTTACGCTGGTCCTGTGACCCAAGTTTGGTTCGATTATGAGAACGTTGACGAAATTCCGTTTCGTGGGCCCCACGGTTTCACTTGACAGGCAATTTTGTGATCGGCTCATCAGAATCCAGTTCTGGACATTCTGTTTGGTTCGTATCATCATTCTGGACTTGTATACACTAAGTTTGATAAATTTGGAGAACTTTGTCTCTATCATATTTTTCGGTACGAAGTGGGCCACATATGGATCCCGCTTTGATCAGAAACTGTCAATCTTGTCTCTGTCTCCAAATTGGACTTATGGATAGTCAATTACAGCTATTTCAAGTATTCTGAGAGCAATGGTGATATTTGTTTCAGTATCCAGAGGCGTACCTGGAGATTCTACTGATATCGGAGCAACTATCGGAGCTTAGAACTCAAGCAAGTGTACCTTGCCAAACTTGCAGTAGTTACTTTAATATTATTTGTTTGAGTTATTTCTGTGATATACCTGCTCAACCTAGGACCGTGAGACGTTGCTTAGCGTTCGAACAAGATTCGGGTGTCGATGCCGTACGCGGAGTCGTGTAACGTCACTGAGAGAGTTGATATCACGATCCTATATATTTTTCGTGCTTGCTTTATCATGTACGTCATACCATAGGACACTTGACACTATATATGTGACATAATCTTTCCTGAGTTATTTATGGTAATTTTGTATAGGCTTACAAGATTCGTGACATAAGACTTGCATATACATAAATATCATTATGACTCGTTGTAGTAGCTAGAGGTCATGATCTTGCGTGTTATGGACATGAGACATCGTGGACATGAGACGTGTGATTACATTGGATAGGGAGAGACACACAAGCTACAGTCTGATTACATACATATATATTTATTATTGCGGTGCTTTAGTCTCTGTTCCAGAGCTTGGCCCATTACGTGATATTACTGCTACCGGCTCCCCGACACAGAGCTTGTAGTGGTCTCAGCCTGAGTACTAGTGATGCTCTCATTTGCATATCACATAGCTGGTTGCATAGCTTGCCCTGAGGATCTATTTTTATATACTGCATTTTATTTTGCTTGAGTTATTCTTGTACCTTACTATGCCCCCTGAGGACTTGGATCTGTATTATGTCCCCAGGTACAGCAGAAGAGGAATACCTCAAGATATATGGGGCAGGAGCTGGCGTTGGAGTAGTACTGACACCAGAGGACGAGGTTGTGCCAGAGAATTTCTCGTGGGTATTTTATTATATATACTCAGTTATTTCTGCTTCCAGTTATTATATATTTTGACTCTTAGATTATTATATTGACTTATTATCGGGTTGTTCACCAAGACACTTTTTATTGGAATTTGTTGATAGACCATATTTCTTTATATTGATTAGTCTATCATATTGAATTGTGTTTACTTTCTGTGGATGGGACTAGAATTAGACTGTGACATATATCTTAGACCATTGTATTTGTTTTACAGCTTAAGTACACTCTAACAGGTTCATTAAATTGAATTTGTCCATTGGAGTTGTGTTGCTGGTCATTTCTATGTGGCTAGTCCCTCAGTATTTTGGGACTGGGGCATGACAGCGGGGGGGGGGGGGTGTGCACAAAAAAATAGAAGTTAGTTTTAGGGTTTGTGAGAGGGGTTGCTTTATATATATAGTGTTAGATGTTGGGCCCTTTTGGTTGGGTTTGTAATAGTTTTTTAGTTTTGGTCTAGACCTAAGGGGTTTGGTTTAGCCCTTAATAAAGCTTTGGGTGCAATTGGGTCTAGTTGTTGCTTGAGTTTGAGTGCAAGTGCACAAGAAGGTTTACTAACGGTACTTCAAATATGTCGTTTGTTGTGTTATTGATTTATTGTGCACATGAGAGGGTTTAAGTGTGGAAAAAATATATATAAATAATAGGGGATGAGTGTAGGATAGTGTACATATTTCATGATAATTGGTTTGAGGGCCCGATTAGGGTATTTGGGCTCGGTTGGGTTCAACTAGCCAAATAAGGATAATTTTACAATGTCAATGGTTGTAGATGTTTGTCAATATTTTTGGAGCATGGGGGAGATGAAATAAATGCAACATCCATGTTCCAACTATATTAGACTCAATCAAAATTAATATTATAAATTTTGTTGGAAGAAAATAGGTCGTGCATTGCTCAAAATATCAAAGCCATGACAAAGTGTCATATATATTAAAAATAATTTTAGAAATTAATTCTTTAAATCTATTTAATTAAACAAAATAATAAAAATAATTACAAATTATCAAATTATCCCTATTCTAAAATGAGGGGGCTTACAAATGCGGATAGCCGATTCAAACGGCACAAGTGCGATGACCCGACCCGCTTTGTCCAGCGAGAAGACTTGCTTAAGGCAAAGGATTTCAGACTTGGCCCTTCAGGAGTTCAGACTTAGACTTTCAAAGGCTCGCTCGGAGTATCGCTCGATCGAAGCGAATCATCGCTAAGGTGGGTGGCTACGATGAACTTGTCTTTGTTTAGCCTGCACACCTAAAAATATGGTTGATACATGCGAGTCGCTAGATAAATCACCCCTTGTATGCTAATAAAGAATACAATACATCTAGCTAAATGAATAATCCCATATTATATCTTTTACATAGAACATGGAAGTAGATCGGTTGAACGGAATGGTATGCTCGCTTTACAGTTCTTATAATTTCACCTTGTAGAGTTACTTTTGTTCCTTATATGTTCCTTCAAGTATATTGCTTCATATGTCTTGAAATGCTCGTCACATAGATATTGCCTCGATATGGAAGCACAATTAGATTATGGTTCACTTACCTGTGGCAGAAAGACTATCAAAATAGTCGTTCCAAGCCAAATAATAGAAATATGGAAGGTCTTCGGTGTAATGCCCCGCTCCGCATCGGCATTATGTATCAAGGTGAGTGGACAGAACTTTGTTCTCTGATTCTTACATGCCTTAATAAAAATTTGAGTTTTTGCTTACAATATTTTCATAAGAGAATGATAGAACCTGCCTTGCATGTTAATGAACGAACTCACCTAGCTTGTCTTTGAAACGAATAAGTCTGCTTAACTAAGAGATCCTGAAATGCTTGTCTAAGAGTGCATGAACATGTTCACTATCGCCTATGCTCCGAGAGAACCATATCGTGTGCCTGAATGTGTTCAAGATAAGACGGCTTGCCCCGCAACAAGAATATAGTCTGATGGTTCATCTCGTCTGCATCCTAAAGTTTATTTGATAGTGTTTCCATGCATTCGTATCGGTCGGACAATGGCTATTAGTGGAGAGCTGAACTGCATGTGTCACGACTGCTACCATGATAGTAAAAAGCAACAATGAGTCAAAGCTGCCATTAGCATAAGATAAAGAGTCATTGGTATGCTGGACCAACAGCTGCCGATCCTGAGATACTCGGGGACCGCACTGCATATAGCTAGTTCATTGTGTTGGCTTGGATAGATGACTGCCCCTAAGATATGCATTAGTGTCTAGCTGTGCATTTGTCCCTAGAGTTTTACGAGATACGCTGCACACACCCTGAAACAGAACGAACGGCTTGTCTTGCTTTCTTATATCGCATATGAAACTCTGTTTTAAAAGATATTTCCAAAATAATGTAATATGACTCCATTCTTCTGCTGCATGTAACGAACATAGGTAAAACTAGAAAGATCACTAGTAATATAATATTTTACAACATGATTACTTAGTGTTGGTTTTAGTAAATGCTTGCTTCTGTTCAGTTATTTTATCTCACCAGTACTTATAAAAGTGCTGACCCACCAACAGTTTACTTGCTTGCAGGTACTGGATCGTCCGAGGGAGCGATAGGCGTGCCTAAATTCCCAAGACTCAAAATCCTGGTTTCGATTGCCTCGAGTTGCTATCGTATAAAGGGGCATAATGTATGGAGCGATGCCTTTGTAAAGAGAGAACCCAGTCCCTCGATTTGCTCCAAATACTTAGTTGGCTAAATATATTGTATTGCAACAATGTCCCTCCGCTGCTTACTCGATTGATGTGATGATAGCCAAACAAACTCAAATGATATGGCCTTGTACGGGCGCAACCCCAAGCTCACACGGTATCACGTCCGGGTATCAAACGGGCCACATTCATTGCCCCGTCGGGAAGGCGTCGTGGTACGGTAATTCGCGTTTGGTACGCCGAGGCGCAGTGGTTCGCGTCCGATTTCGGCGGAGAGAAGCGGTGGTCCGGGTGGCCCTCGGGGCCGGGGCGTGACATTCGGGACCGTTGGGTCGCCAAGGCAACTCCCAAAACGGGAGCTGCAATAAGTAGTAAAACGTCAGCATAAACGGTCCATTAAATGGAACACACCAGATCATGAGATTTCTGAACGGGTAAATGCATTCGCACTATGTCAAGTAGCTATGTTCATTCAAGGCCTTAAAATATTTCATATAATAAAAGCTTAGTGTTGATCGTCAATGGTCATGGATAACCTGTGCACATGCTTATGATTCCTGTGGATGGTACGCTGGTCGCACCGGGCCAATCCGAACCGGTCAGAAATATTCAGATAGTCGTTTGCTTCGGACGGGAAGACGTGTAGCTGGGCTCGCTACCCGCGTTGCATTCCATTCCATTCTCGTGCTGAGACTATAACTTGTCCATGGCGGCTCGTCAGGTCATAAGACATAATATTGTATCATTAAGTATATTTCATACGTGGCGACAACCCGCGTATGGGCTCGTATGAACTTGTCGCAAATAACGGATGTTCGGCGCACTGTGCGCAGATCGTTATTTGGACCAAGTAATCTGAAGTCTTGAAACACATTTGAGTAGTCTGAGTATAACATGCCTATACAAGTATAACATGCCTGTGTAAAATAAATATAAGTCATCTGAGAAATCTGTACAGCCTGAGTATAACGCATTGCACAAAGCAATACGAGTATAGTAATTGGTGTATATCGTGCACCTGATTTAGAAACACGCTCGTAGCATACATGTGTTCGTTATGCGATCTTGAAATTTTTATATATCTATATCCGTGCTTGGTTTAACTTGGTTTTATACTTGGACAGGGAAGGACAAATGGTGAGTTGGTAAGTATTGCCGTGTTTCTTATATATCGCACGACGTACTACCACACGAGTTAGGCTTTGTATCTTACGCCATAAAATTGGTCCTAAGTCAAGACTAGAAAGATAATTTAATACTTGGTGCACGAAACTAATATAACATGTTGGATTTGTCGAGCAGGCGAGAAGCCTCCCCACCAGTGCATTTATGTACTGATAACCCACCAGATTGCTTGCAGGGTGCGGGAGAACCTCGTTCGGTGCAGAATGTCCCCTTGTGCGTACTAAGGCATAGAGTTTGCTCTGGAGCCTTGGAGTGTTGCGTCCGAAGTTGGAGCACATACACATGACATAATGTTGGAACATCGCCTATTTATCATCCCAAGTTGTATGCCGCTTGGCACGCCTTTATTGTTTGAGAGAGAAAGCTTGAGCGACTTGTAATCTCGGCCTAACGTCGCTTGTAACCTTATTCACTATCAATAAAGAGAGCTTGTTTATGTATTCATACTTGTGTTTATTCTATATCTCCGCTATATCGACTTGGTGAACTAGTTATCAACGGCCGTTTCGGTATTTGTCTCGCGCGAATGCAACTCCTGGCTCGAGCGATATCACGTTCCGATGGAAACGATCGTCCCGCGGGAGCGCTGGCGCGGTGATTCGCGCCTAGCGGGGACGACCGATTCCTGTGGGAGATCGGGGCATGACACATAATATAGAAATCACACTTGAAAATGGTGGACAATTAGCTAGAGCAGCTGGCGCTGTAGAGAAGTTGATTGCAAAAGAGGGTAAATCGGCCACATTAAGATTACCATCAGGGGAGGTCCGTTTGATATCCAAAACTTCTTAGCAACAGTCGTACAAGTAGGTAATGTTGGGTCGAACAAAATAGTTTGGGTAGAGCCGGATCGAAGTGTTGGCTAGGTAAGCGTCCTGTAGTAAGAGGAGTAGTTATGAACCTTGTAGACCATCCCCATGGGGGCGGTGAAGGGAGAGCCCTAGTTTGAAAACAAAAAATAAAGCATGGTCATAGCACTTTTGAGTAAGATGTACTTGCCTAAGATCGAGCTCCCAGCCTAAATCTTTTACTCTACCACCAAGTGGGGTTCAGAAATCACACTCTTAGGCTTCAAGACTAAATTTCAAGCTCACAAGAAAAACGGAGAGGAAATGAAGAGAGAGAAGTAATAAAGAAAAGAGAGGAGAGAGAAAGTCAAATGGTATATTAATTATAGGGGTTAATTAATCACTGTTGGATCTGCCACGTCAACGATCCACGTCATGATCTAAATCGATGTCAATCACTCAAAAGGAAACCATGAAACTACTAGATAATAGAGCGAATCAGAACAAAGAAACAAATGGATAAAAGAGTGAATCAAACACTATTCACAAAATATCCAAAATATTATTCACGAAAATATCCAAAAATAAAAATACCCTAAACGGTATACCGACGGTATACTGGCCAGAAAGCAAAATTCTCTAATTCAGAAAAATTAGCACCGATCCTAGCTAGCACGGATTTAAGGTAATGCCAATAGGTATTCTACTGGTCTATGGTAGTCTTACATATAATAAAACGAAATCATAAGTACATGAATACAATAAAGAAAACGCAAAATACATCGTAATATTATTTTATGAAAAAAAAAAATTAAATACCCCAACAGTCAGAAATACGAAAATCCAAAAACGGATGTGACAGGCCATCCCTCTTATCATCGACCTCTGTAGGTCCATGTCCGAGCTTCCCACCTCCCTCTCCTTTCTCATCTTCTTAACAATGGCAAGTGTCAGACGCCAGTTTTCGCAACGTTGAAGATTCTCCATCGTAGATCCGCATGAGCTTCCACAATTCTCCAACACCGGAGACAACGACGCCTGAGCTCCCCACCTCCCTCTCCTCCAGCGCCAAGGTCGTTGTCAGCAAGCTCCTTTTGCCACCATCTCCTTCAGCCGCCGACAACGTTTGCGGAACCTGAGTGCTCCGTTACTCCATCGTCGACGCTTCTAGCGACGTGAGGAGGTGCTCGGGGTTTGACGCCATGCAGTTAGAAAATGGGATTAACTAACTCTCCTGTTAGCTGTTGCTGGTGCACGCAGGAAATGCCGGTGGCACGGACGCGACGCCTGACAAATAATATGCTACTTTCTGAAACAAAGGGATGATCATGGCTGATGGTGAGCATGAATCAATTGTGGATGATGAGCGGAGAGGAGGTCTAAGGAAGAGGATTATGAACCCGAGCGGCCAAGGGGGTCTGAAGAAGAGGATTATGAATTTAATTTTCTAATTAAGTATTAGATTATAATTTAATTAATAAAAGATAATTCTACAAGGAGAAAATGATAAGGGGTAATTTGGTCTCAAAATATTATGTTTTTTTGTTTGGACGAAAAAGTTAACGGCTAACTAACAAATGATAACAACTTACAACTCTTCAACTGTTCATAATATTGTTTGATATAATATAAAATTTCAGAATATTAAATTATAGTTCATAGTATTTAAGTTACAAGTCTATTTTATGTATCAAATTATAAAACTGTACCTTGTCTTCGATAGTTTCAATCATTAAATGTATAACTATTTATTGATTATATGTGATATGTATTCTATATAGTTTATGTTAAACAGCATATACGAGTTCCTAATCCGGACGAAAATCGGAAGAATCTCCCCAATAGAAAACAATTAACTCTCCATGCCAGAAACCTATAGGAATGGAGAGGGCAATTTGTGAAGATATCTTGAGCACAGTGGTTGGTAAATATCCCTAAAGAAAAAAAAAAAATCAAGAAAGACGAGGAACTAAAAACACAAATATAAAATATATATATATATATATATATATATATATATATATATATGAAGAGAGAGAAGGGATTATTATCAGATTCATTCTCTCTTTTGTCCATTCCATTATCATCAAAATCTTATCCGTTGAATTAGATTTAAACAACGACTCAGATTAAATCTCTAGAAATAAGAATAAGAGATAATAATGAGAAACAACCAACCCTCTACGTGAAATTTATCGGAACAGAGAGCATATGTATGTTTCTCTTCCAAATTTTTCTTCGTTTTAAATTTTTTAAATATTTTCTTTTATAACACAAAATTTAAATATCTCATTTAAAAAATAAATCTATCTCTATCTTTTAAAAATTATATCCAACGATTTTTTTTAAAATAAAAATAGATTTATTTTAAATAGAGATATATAGGTTTATTTTTTTTATTCTTTAAAGTGATAAAATTATTTATTTTTAAAAAGTAAATATAAAAAAAATCTATCTTTAAAAATAAATATATCATTAAAAATAAATCTATATTTAAAATATCAATATTAATATTATTTTTTATTTTAAATAGTAATATTATTTTAAATATTAATATTATTTTTTAATTTAATGTTAATATTAATATTAATGCTAATTTTAATTTTAGTTTTAATATTAATATTAGTTTTGATTTTAATTTTAGTATTAATTTTAATGTTAATTTGTTTTAGTTTTAATATTAGCATTAAAATTAAAAATTAAATTTAACATTAATAGTAAAATTAAACTAAAATTAAAATTAACATTAACATTATCATTATCATTAATATTAATATTAACATAAAAAAATTTAAATAAATAAAAATAAAATAAAAATAAAAATAAAAATAAAAATAAAAATAAAAATAAAAATAAAAATAAAAAAAAAATATAAAAATAAAAATAAAAAATAAAAATAAAAATAAAAATAAAAATAAAAATAAAAATAAAAATAAAATAATCGATAAATAGAAATTTAAAAAAATAAATAAATCTATCTCTATTTTGATATGTTTTAAAATAGAGAGATTTATTTTTTTTTAAAGGAAAAATTTAGGTATTTTTAAAGAGAAAGAAATTTGGAAGAAACAGTCCCGTAACTTTTTCGTAAATACTCTTCGTATAAGGAGAGATTTAGATTTTTTGTTTCTCTTAGTTACTATCTCTTATTTATATAGAGAGGATTTTTTGTTTCTCTTTCTATCTTGTTCGTAGAGATTTAATTTGAGCCGTTGTTTAAATCTAATCCATCGGATAAAATTGGGATGAATAAAAGAGAGGATGAATCAGATTCCTCCTCATATATATATATATATATATATATATATATATATATATATATATATATATAGTCAAGGATTTCTAGCTCAAGTGGTTAAAGTGAGGCATATTCCTCTAAGAGGTTGCGGGTTCGAGCAACGGGACAGAGCCGGCCCTGAGCTCATGGGGGCCCGATGCGAACTTTCAAAATGAGGCTCCCATACATAATGTAAAAAAGAATGAAACAAAAGTAAAATAAAAAAAATGTCTACATCTAAATTTGTACTAGGACCCCTTGTGTGCAAGTCTAACATAATAACACTACACCACAATTATTTTGTAACAAGAATGGTCCATGGTACATACTAGTTCTATTTTTGGTACAAAATTATTTATATATTTAAACTAAAAAAAAATTTGGGCCCTCTTAGCCTATGGGGCCCTGGGCAGTTGCCCTGGCTGCCCTAGGCCAGAGCCAGCCCTGCAACGGGGGAAGCACATTTAATTTTCTGGAAAAGAATTAATGTGAGTAGTGGTGCGCAGTTCAGGTGCGATCATGTACGGTTCAAGTGTGGTGCAGGTGCAGGTGTGGACCTTCGGGCTGGGATGTGTGAGACCTTCAGATATAGTTTGTAGGCATTCTGGCCAAGAGTCTGTAATACAATTACCTCTTATATATATATATATATATATATATATATATATATATATATATATATATATATATAAGAGGTAATTGTATTACAGACTCTTGGCCAGATATATATATATATATATATATATATATATATATATAATGATGCTTCAGAACGACTCAAAACTGAGCTGTTTAAGCTCAATACTCCATCAAATATTTAAAAAGTTTCGCACTTATCTCTAGTTTAACAGAAAATTTCCTATTTTTTAAAACAAAACCGGAACATAAAATTTAAAATTTTTACGGGACATAAAAATGTAGTGTACAACAAATAAAAAATTTAAAATCATTATAAGTACGTATCGTATCCCCACAAAGTCTCAATATTTATATTCAATATTTAAATTGAATCCAAGTACATTGAATTATCTAACTAAACACATATTCAAATTATAAAAAAATATCTATAACAAGTTAAATAAAATATATTCAAATTATATTTAAAATAATTTAAAATTTTATATCTCTACTATTATAATGAGGCTTCAAAACGACTCAAAAGTGGGCCGTCTAAGCCGTATGTCAATATTCCATCAAATTTTTTTTTTTTACTTTCGTACTTATCTCTAGCCTAACCAAAAATTTACTATTTTGTAAAACAAAAGCAGAACATAAAATTTTAAAATTTTACGGAACATAAAAATGTAGTGTACAAAAACTAAAAATTTTAAAATCATTCTAACTACTTATCGTATCCCCACAAAGTTTCAATATTTATATTCAATATTTAAATTTAATCCAAGTACATAAAATTATCTAACTGAACATATATTCAAATTGTAAAAACATATCTATAACAAGTTAATTAAAATATATTCAAATTATATTTATAATATTTTAAATTTGTTAATAATTTGTTTTTACGTGCAATGCATGTAGAGATGACTAGTAAGGGTGTCCCCGACGGCGTATTGAGAATGTACATTCGAAGTCACAATCCACCACCACCACCCATATATGATATATATGAGAACAAGATTGCGTATATTTTGATCTTTTTCAGATTTTGCATAAATGAGTCTTTTGGCATTGACATATATACAAAACAGATAAGTGGAGAGAGTTTGCACAAATAATCACTGTGATTACATTTTAAGTAGGGATTATTTGAATGCCTGTAACTTCTCGAAAGTGTGAAAGTGTCACTTTCAACATATTGTAATGCATGCACTTTCAATGAAAGTGAATGCACACTTTCTAAACTATGTTTGGATATATGGTTTTTGCCCCCCTGCAAGTGAGAAGTTTCAAATTATTTGGTTTGTATGACAACATGAAAGTGTAGATAAAAATTAAAAAATAGATAACATAGGCACTTGCAATGGAGTTACAATCCATTTCTCCTGCAACTGAGAAATAAAGAAATGACACTTTCAGTTGCAATGAAATGTCATATCATATCCACTTGCAACGAAGTTGCAATGTCAACTCCAACACGAAAACTTTTTCCACATTGGACAGTTGCAATACAAGTGCCACTTTCAAGACACTTTCACCTTTCCAAACTGTCCCAAAGTGGAGCGCAGAAGTAAAAAAATTCTCATTCTCACTTCGCGCGTTTGGTTGGAGGACCACTTTCTATCTACTTTAACAAAAATAAGATTTATTATTCATGTCATTTCAACAAAAATTAAAATTTTTTAACTCACTTCAACAACCATCAAAACATCAAACTTTAAGACGTGTACGCAAAATGCGCGAAAGAGTTTTTATTTTGCTCTACTTTATTGCAATGTGCATCCAAAATATCGATTTTCAGAGTTTTTACTTTGCCAAACCAAACAACCCCTTAGTCCATATTAGCCTCCCTATATGTTGGGAACGAAAATGCGAAAACCGTTTCCCAAACCAGAGAGTACCTACGAGAGAACCCAGCAAAACGCACAAACCAAAAAATGTCAAACACAAAACGCAGACACAGAGATTTTTGACGTGGAAAATCCTTGCAAAAAAAATTACGGAACAATCCAACCCTGAAAAGCCTCCACTAATGGAATAAAGATAATACACCCTCTACAAGCTCCTCCTGATCCAACACGGATCACCACAACACTTAAAAATAGAAAATAGTTCACACCACGAAGATAGAAGACAGTGAGAAATTACCCAAAATTGATCTCCTCCTCCGAAACGGCCTCCAATCCTTCTTTCTTCTTTCCAAAGTTGCAATGGCACTCTTGCCTCATTCTCTCTCCCTGTTGCTATATATTTTTTGTTTATATATATATATATATATATATATATATATATATATATATATATATATATATATATATATATTTTAGGGCCAGGAGACACCTATATATAGCCTCAAACCCACAACTAGCATTCCTATTATAGATAGGAATATCCAATCCAAATTCAATTCCATTGACATATTACTATTATATGTAGGAATATCCAATCCAAATCTATTGAGATATTCCTATTATATTTAGGAATATCCAATTCAAATAAATTGAGGTATTTCTATTATATGTTGAAATACTCAATTCTACTTCGAGATATTTTCCACATAGGTTGGGAACCCCACCCACTCCAACAAATCTCCCCCTTCATAACTATGTGGAGGGGGTCGTCATCCCAACGATCCGCCTGCAGTACTCAAACTTTTCTCTTGGTAGAACCTTTGTGAACATATCTGCTCTGCTGTCATCTGTATGAACTTTCTCAAGCGCCGCTTCCTTCTTGTCAACCACATCCCATATCCAACGGGTATCAATGTGCTTGGACCGGCTATGAAATATCTGGTTCTTCACAAGGTGAATAGCACTATGACTATCGCAAAGCAAAGGATACTGCTCCTGCTTTAGTCCAATTTCCTACAACAGCTTCTTGCAAGCCTCCGTCGCTGCAATGTATTCTGCCTCTGTCGTCGATAAGGTAACACACTTCTGTAAACGCGACTGCCATGATACTGCTCCACCAGCAAACATTATCACATAGTCCGAAGTCGATCGCCTCGTCTCTACATCTTCAGCCATATTAGGGTCGGTATATCCAACTAGCTTTGGCTCGTCACCACCAAATAAAAGTCTCCAATCGGCAGTACCATAAAGATATCATAGAATCAACTTGACCCCACTCCAATATACCCTTCCAGGATTGGAAGTGTACCTGCTAACTATGCCGACTGCGTGAGCAATGTCTGGCCTCGTACATACCATAGCATACATAAGACTCCTCACGGCTGAGGCATATGGAACTCGCTCAATATCTTTCTTCTCGTCATCGGTAGATGGACACTGCTCCTCAGTAAACTTAAAGTGAGTCTCAAGGGGGTTACTCACTTTCTTTGACCCGTCCATCCCAAAACGCTGAAGTACCCGGTGAATATACTTCTTTTAGGACAAGTGTTGTAGTGCCTCAAATCCCGATCCGACCGGGATATGCACTACGTAATTGGGCTTATGGCTAGTCCGTCTGAGTCGTAGCTTAGATCTTCGGCATCTTCTTGCCACGGACGAAATGCGATGATCCTTTTCAACTCATGGAAAGGCCTCTATTGAAACGAGTCCAATAGTTTTCGTGTTTGGTTGCTTGGTTTTCTTGATTGCCGCTTTGGGATTTTGATTTAGTGTTGCTTTCGATTTGCTTGGTTTTCGCTGCTGGTTTTATCGTTTGGAGCTTTGATTCTTGGGGAGTTCGGCAAGGAAGGATAGGCAAGAATTTTAATTGGTGCTCGTGCTGTGCAGGTCCGCGTAACTGACGTTTGATCGTCGCTAGGCGGGATTCGTATTTCAGCTACCTTTTCCTTAACCAGTGAGTGGTTTGGACCCTTCTTTCCTACTTCTTCACGCCCACATCTCTAATGTTTCAAACGTTCACTCGATGATGCCCGGTTGGACGCCTAGGAAATCCTTGCCATAATGCATGCCAGCCACTAAGAAAGGAACATAGAATTTGTAGACTAATTTTACTATATGCTTGCACCTTATAATCTGAGTTGTTTATAAAGGGAATTGGTTGTTGGTGGCGGCCTAGTGCCTCGGACGGAGTTTGGACCTATGGGATACCAAAATCGGAACACCGCATTGAGAAAATATGAACTGTTGCATGAGATATATATTGCTGCTTTACTTCTTTGTTTATTTTGATGCATTGTATGATAATATGAATTGTTCATGCATTTGCATGGTCTGGGACAACTTGTGCATAAGGTTTGGCATTTCCTCGAAACGGCTTTCCGGGGCACTGGAACCGTATCGATCCGGAGGGAAATATTTGATTCGTGCTCGTCACGATGCATTACGGGACCTCCAGCAGGGCTTGCTACCCGGGCTGATAGGGCGCGCCGCTAATGCTTGAAATATGTCCCTAAGGTGTCGATCACACCAATGACCGCATAGAATAGAACATATGCTAATTTATTGTCTTGTGCAGATGGTAAGTATACTTGTGTTTCGTTGCAGGGAAGGCGTGCATCAGTTGAGTAAGCAATCGATGCACTGGTTGGATTCAGTGTTATTTTCATTCCTATCAAAACATGCAACTGATATGAATTGAATTCACTTACTTCTTTATAGAAGTCATCTTAATGCATGCTCGCCCCTAATAAGCTAGTGTCGATTTAGTCGAGTGGGTTCATCCCGCTCACCAGTACAAGTTGAGTACTGACCCACGTTGTGGGCAACTATTTCAGGCACTCAGACGGTGCAACGCTAGTGGATAGACGAGGAGGCATTATGAGCACCTCTATTTTTGAAGTATAGTTGGAGTCAGATTATTTTGGAGGCTTGGACTTTCAACCTATATAAGGGCGTAATGTATGAACGACGTGGACTATCTGATGGAGCGCGCCCTGCCTTTTGAGTTATCTTTTTAAAATACAAATTAAGCAGCCGAGAGGCGCATCAATGTAAACTCTATGTAAATTACTCTGAATTATTAATGAAAAAGCATGTTTCTTCCTGCACTTGTGTTCAAATATCTGTGAATGTGTTTTCTAAATTGTGTTTCAAAATGGGTTCCTATAACTACAAGTTCTTGCCTTGTACGAGCGCAACTCCAGGCTCGTACGGCATCACGCCCCAGCGAGGACGAATAGGTTCCGTGAAGGATCCAGCGAGAACGATTGACCCTTTCGGGATCGGGGCGTGACATATTGGTATCAGAGCCTAGGCTTTACTTCCATAGGATTTCAAAAGATTATAAAGGAGTTTGATGCGCCTCTCAATTGAGTTGCGTTCGGCGTCCGCTGCATGAGATGAGTCGCCTATACAATGAGCCCATAGATACAAAATCTATCATTTTTGGAGTGTTAACAAGCTTCTCTCTTTTGTAGCCATGGCAAAGAAGAACACTGCAACTTCCAGCAGTGCTCAACCCATTCAGAGCGATCCAGCAAGCTCTGGAGAATCCGCAGGAGCGGGTTCAACCGGTATGGCGGAACGGCTTATGCACCTCATGGAGGCGCAGCAACAACAAGATGTTACCCAACAAGCTAACATACATGCGCAGTTTGCTTCTCAACAGAAGCAAGTGGATACAATGATGCAACTGATTGCATCCCTGGTACCAAGCAACGGGGCAGCCACAGGGACGCCTGTCACGCCACCGGCCGTGGCGGTAGAAGACGAGTCAGAAGAGACTCATCCTCCAGCAAGGAACTCCTGCCATGCGGCAGAGTTCACTAAAATACATCCGCCAACGTTCAATGGAAGAGCCAAACTGGACGTGGTGATGGGGTGGATTGCTAAGCTGGAAGGACTCTTCAACCTGGTTGGCATCAGGGGATCCAAGCGAGTGGCCTGTGCATCGGTTCAGCTGGAACTGCGTGCGCATGATTGGTGGGAGGCCACAAAGCAAGGGATTTATGATGCCAATCCCAACTGTAAAATTACCTGGGAAATGTTCAAATCTGCCTTCATTGAACAATATATTCCCCGAGCCGTGCGTCAACAAAAGGAAGACGACTTTAGTAATCTGGTGCAAGAAAGTTTGTCTGTTGACGATTACGACTTAGTATTCGCTAAAATGGCTAAGTTTGCAGGGCACTTCTTGCCTAATCAGCAGGCGTGGTGCTATCGGTTTCAAAAGGGTTTGAATGACGATTTGCGTAGGGACGTCATCAACCAAAAATGTCAAACATACAGGGAATGTTACGAAGCGGCTCTGAACAACGAGCGGATGTTTGGGCGCCCTCTCCCAAAGGCCGAGGTGCAAACCCCCCGTACCAACAACAATAAACGTCCTCATGAAACGGGAGGGTCTGGAGCACACAAGCGTTCGCATACGTCTGATAATAGGGGCCAATCCCAATCACTGAACTGCAGCCGGTGCGGCAAATCAGGGCATAAAGTGAATGAATGTCGGGTACAAAGATGTTTTAAATGTGGTCGTCTGGGCCACAAACAGTTTAACTGCCGAGAGGGCAAGCCGAATCAGAGCAACGGGAATCAAAACAAGGGGCCTCCAGCAAGTGATGCCAATGCTGTGCCAGTAAATCCACAACGCCAGGGTGCTCAAGGCCGAGTCTATGTACTGACTCGGGATGAGGCATCCGTCTCTGAAACGGTCGTGACAGGTACTTTACTTTTCAGAGATTTGCCCGCTAGAGTCTTATTCGATTCAGGTGCTACGCATAGTTTCATATCTGCTGATTTTACTGTTGAGCATAAATTAGCTTCTACTCCTTTAAATATGAACCTTTGCGTAAGTACCCCTTCGGGAGTCGATATGCCCACCCATGCGATCTGTAGGGATGGTTATATTTGCATTGAAGGAAGGAAGCTTTCCTTAGATGTCATTGTACTAGACATCAAGGATTACGATATTATTCTCGGGATGGACTGGTTGGGTGCTTGCCATGCAACAATCGAGTGCGCGGAGAAGCGAGTCGTATTCCGTCTACCCGGCGAGGCAGACTTCTACTATTCGTGCAGCGCTGCACCGAAGACGGCAATGGTGATATCAGCAATTTCGGCTAGGCGTATGTTGCATTCGGGCTGTGAAGGGTACTTAGCTTCTGTTCGAGACACCCGGCGAGAATGTGCAGATGCAGCTCAGGCTGAAGTCATTGCAGATTTCCTCGACGTGTTCCCAGACGAGCTGCCTGGAATGCCTCCTGATCGTGAGATCGAATTCAGCATTGACACTTTTTCGGATTCGCGACCGATATCAAAGGCACCTTATCGCATGGCCCCAGCAGAGCTTAAGGAACTTAAAGTTCAGTTGCAAGATCTGTTGGACCGAGGATACATTCGTCCAAGTATTTCTCCGTAGGGCGCTCCGGTGCTGTTCGTGAAGAAGAAGGATGGATCCATGCGGCTGTGCATTGACTACCGAGAGCTGAATAAGGCGACCGTGCGGAATCAGTACCCATTGCCAAGAATAGATGACTTGTTTGATCAGTTGCAAGGTGCAACAGTTTTCTCTAAAGTTGATCTCAGGTCAGGGTATCACCAGTTGAAAATCAAATCAGATGATATTCAAAAATCTGCTTTCAGAACCCGTTACGGATACTATGAGTTCCTCGTGATGTCGTTCGGTTTGACGAACGTCCCTGCAGCTTTCATGGATCTGATGAACCGCGTGTTTCGGCCGTTTGTGGATAAGTTTATAGTCGTGTTCATAGACGACATACTAATTTATTCCAAGAATGAGACGGAGCACAAGGAACACCTGAAGATCGTGCTGCAGATATTACGAGACCATCAGTTGTTCGCTAAGCTCAGCAAGTGTGAGTTCTGGTTGAACAGCATGGCATTCCTTGGTCATGTCATCTCGGCCGAAGGCGTCGCCATAGACCCGAAGAAAATAGAGGCGGTGGTGGACTGGAAACAACCTACGTCAGCCAGCGAAGTTCGAAGCTTTCTGGGCCTAGCGGGATACTACCGTAGGTTCGTGAAGGATTTTTCTAAACTGGCCTCGCCGATGACTCGCCTTACTCAGAAAGGGATTGCATACGAATGGGGTGATGACTGCGAAGCCAGCTTTCGGGAACTTAAGCGGCATCTTATTTCAGCTCCGATTCTTGCACTTCCAGATGGGGTAGAAGAGTTTCAGATATACAGCGACGCTTCAGGACTCGGCTTAGGGTGTGTGCTCATGCAGAGGGACAAGGTAATATCGTACGCCTCCAGGCAACTGAAGTCGCACGAGAAAAACTACCCGACGCATGATCTGGAATTGGCGGCAATTGTGTTTGCATTGAAGTTATGGAGGCATTATCTTTATGGTGTTGCTTGCAAAATCTTTACGGATCACAAGAGCCTCAAGTACCTATTCACCCAGCGGGAATTGAACCTCCGGCAGCAGCGTTGGCTAGAACTTATTAAGGACTATGACCTAACGATCGCGTATACACCGGGCAAGAGAAACGTCGTTGCTGATGCTCTGAGTCGAAAGCACGTGGGCTCGTTATCTATAGACAACCGTTTACTTCGAGATCTTGAGGCGATGGGCATCGAGTTTCGAGTTCGGCATCAAGGAGTGCAGCTGGCACCACTCCATCTTGAACTGGGTTTACGTGGTAGAATCAAATCAGCTCAGGAGGGCGATCAGTTCTTAGCGAAGGTACGCGGATTGATCTCGACGGGGAAGACGTCTGGTTTTGTGGCAGGCGAAGATGGGGCCTTACAAATGAAAGGAAGGCTATATGTTCCTAGCGACCCAGAACTCCGAAGGGAAATTATGGCGGAAGCACACTACGTGTCACGACCCAATTCCGTAGAATAAATTGAGACGTCCCCCGAATCGTGACCGCCGTGCGGGCCTGGAGTTGCGCCCGCACAAGGCTTTAATGATTTGCATAACAAGCACATATTCAGAGTACGCAGATAAATTAAAACACAGATTTGAAACATAGAAAAGTTCTCTTTATTGATAATGAACATCTATTACAAACTCTTGAACGAGTTAGCTAATATGCCGAACGGCTTACAAAAGAGATGACTCAAAATGAGATAACAGTCCTGTACATTACATCCCTTTATAAACTCAAAATGATAAAGACCTCCTGGCTGGAGGACAGCTTTGCCACGGAGCTGCATTTGTGTATGAAGAGTTGCAGCTCCTGTCTTCAAATGCTTCAGGGGGCACGGTGAAGATGCGCCAACAGTTGGACTGGATCGGGTAGACGACTTCGGCTCCTCGCTCGGTTCGCCTTGGTGCGGAGAACCTGTTTCAACGAGGGTCAGCATATCAAAACATGCTGGTGAAGGCGAGCTAGCAGTACTATACCAATCAACACATTGTTTAGTGAAGCATGCATATTTGTGGGTTTCTTTCTTGCCTTAGTTCATTTACCAGTAAACAGCATATAGAATTTACTGAAATGAACGTGCCACCGTTCGGTGGATTTTACCTGACCGTCTGAATTACCTGCACAATACTTACCATGCCTTCCCTGCCACGAAGACACAAGTTAGTTTGCAACAGGTTTAAATATACAAGATGATCACTGGCTTGGTTGCCATAATGGACGATAGTCTTTGACGAGAATGGCGTACAATGAAAGTACAAGGGGCGTTGTAAGCCATTCTGCCAAGAACAAGAGACTAAATAATAGGTCTCGCCCGGACCGGATCGATGCCAATGCCCCAGCATCGTCCGCAAGACCGTTACCCTGTGCACTGGTTGTCCATGATCGAACAATATACAAGTAACAAGTTTGTAGTTGAGGCAACAAGAGTACAAGACAAGCAAGTACAAGACAAGCTATTCATGATCCATTCCCAAACGAACAAGCATGCAGTTAAGTATCCGTTCATGAAATTATTGACAAGCATATGAACCAAGTCTATTTTTCTTTTATCTTGGTTTATTTTATTATTACTTGGTATCGTTTGATCGGGGCAAAGGAGTGAAGCTTGGAAGCAGGGCTAGCTAATCGGGTTGGTAGCCACTCACTTAGATTTTGGAAAGAAGAAGGAAAGAGGTGCTTCACGACTCCGCTCGCAAGTCGCCTACTGCTCGTTCACCTGCACACGAACAGCTCGATTAATACTTCTTCCTCTCTTTCCAATCTCGGAATAGAAGTGCAAGTCAATGAACAAAAACAATGAAAACCATCGAAACCGTTCAAGAAAAATAAGCAAATCCCAAAACCAACTCAAAGCACGAAAGCAACAAGCAACATCGAAAACCGAGGCAATAAAAGATAGCAGCGGAGAGGTCCCTCCTGACTCTGCCGCTAAGCCGATCCTTGGGGCACAGTCCACTGAATATGGGAATCGATTCCGAAGAAACAAATCCATAATGAGGACGAGTTCTTAATTCAATCTATCCCGATCGAACGATACCGTCTTGTGTTTCTTAGCCGCGATCTCCGCACCGGGAGAACGGGGCGCTACACTACGCGAAGTATTCTTTACATCCGGGAAGCACTAAGATGTACAAGGACTTGCGTGGGACCTTCTGGTGGCACGGTATGAAGCGGGATGTGGCGACCTTTGTGTCACAGTGCATGGCCTATCAACAGGTTAAAGCTGAACATCAGAGGCCCGGCGGGGAGCTTCAGAACCTCGCTATTCCCGAGTGGAAATGGGACAACATCACTATGGATTTTATTGTGGGATTTCCGAAGACGCCATGGGGGCATGATGCGATTTGGGTCATAGTTGATCGTTTGACCAAATCAGCCCACTTTTTTCCCATAAAAGTTACTTGGAGCGTCGATCGGTTAGCACAAATTTACATAGATGAGATTGTCCGATTACACGGAGTACCTGCCTCAATCATCTCTGACCGTGACGGACGCTTTTTATCTCGTTTCTGGACTAGTCTACAGGCTGCTTTGGGGACCAAGCTACAGTTCAGTACCGCATATCACCCGCAGACTGACGGACAGACAGAGAGGACAAATCAGATACTTGAAGATATGTTACGGCTGTGTGCTATTAATTTAAAGACTAGTTGGGACACGCATCTTCTATTGGCAGAGTTTGCGTACAACAACAGCTACCAATCAAGCATCCAGATGGCACCGTACGAAGCACTATATGGGCGCAAGTGTCGATCTCCAATCTGTTGGGACGAAGTCGGCGAGCGGCAGGTACTCGGGCCAGAGCTGGTAGAGCAGGCAGTTGAGAAAGTTCGCTTGATTCGGGAAAGACTCCGTACAGCACAGAGCCGACAGAAAAGTTATGCTGATGCACATAGAAGGCCTTTGGAGTTCATGGTCGGGGATCATGTCTTCTTGAAAGTGACGTCGATGCGTGGTGTTATGCGTTTCGGCATGAAGGGCAAACTGAGTCCCCGGTTTGTCGGCCCCTTTGAGATACTGGAACGAGTGGCAGCTGTGGCGTACCAGATTGTACTGCCTCCCGCCTTGGCAGAAGTGCATGACGTATTCCACGTTTCTCAACTCCGGAAGTATGTGCATGACCCTAGTCATGTGGTTAGCTTCGAGCAATTGGAATTGCGTACGGATTTGTCATACTCAGAGGAGCCGGCACAGATTCTGGATCGTAAGGAAAAAGTACTTCGCAACCGTACAATGTCCTTGGTTCGCGTGCTGTGGCGGAACCATTCTGTTGGGGAATCAACTTGGGAAATGGAATCGGAGATGAAGGAGAAGTATCCTTCATTGTTCATTCAGTAGAAGGTAGGGCCTTGTTCTTAAGTTTCGGGTCGGCCTTGTTCTTAAGTTTAGGGTCGAAACTTTTTCTTAGTGGTATATTATGTAGTGCCTCAAATCCTGATCCGACCGGGATGTGCACTACGTAATTGGGCTTGTGGCTAGTCCGTCTGAGTCGTAGCTTAGATCTTCGGCATCTTCTTGCCACGGACGAAATACGATGATCCTTTCCAACTCATGGAAAGGCCTCTATTGAAACGAGTCCAATAGTTTTCGTGTTTGGTTGCTTGGTTTTCTTGATTGCCGCTTTGGGATTTTGATTTGGTGTTGCTTTCGATTTGCTTGGTTTTCGCTGCTGGTTTTATCGTTTGGAGCTTTGATTCTTGGGGAGTTCGGCAAGGAAGGATAGGCAAGAATTCTAATTGGTGCTCGTGCTGTGCAGGTCCGCGTAATTGACGTTTGATCGTCGCTAGGCGGGATTCGTGTTTCAGCTACCTTTTCCTTAACCAGTGAGTGGTTTGGACCCTTCTTTCCTACTTCTTTACGCCCACATCTCTAATATTTCAAACGTTCACTCGATGATGCCCGGTTGGACGCCTAGGAAATCCTTGCCACAATGCATGCCAGCCACTAAGAAAGGAACATGGGATTTGTAGACTAATTTTACTATATGCTTGCACCTTATAATCTGAGTTGTTTATAAAGGGAATTGGTTGTTGGTGGCGGCCTAGTGCCTCGGACGGAGTTTGGACCTATGGGATACCAAAATTGGAACACCGCATTGAGAAAATATGAACTGTTGCATGAGATATATATTGCTGCTTTACTTCTTTGTTTATTTCGATGCATTGTATGATAATATGAATTGTTCATGCATTTGCATGGTCTGGGACAACTTGTGCACAAGGTTTGGCATTTCCTCGAAACGGCTTTCTGAGGCACTGGAACCGTATCGATCCGGAGGGAAATATTTGATTCGTGCTCGTCACGATGCATTGCGGGACCTCCAGCAGGGCTTGCTACCCGGGCTGATAGGGCGCGCCGCTAATGCTTGAAATATGTCCCTAAGGTGTCGATCACACCAATGACCGCATAGAATAGAACACATGCTAATTTATTGTCTTGTGCAGATGGTAAGTATACTTGTGTTTCGTTGCAGGGAAGGCGTGCATCGGTTGAGTAAGCAATTGATGCACTGGTTGGATTCAGTGTTATTTTCATTCCTATCAAAATATGCAACTGATATGAATTGAATTCACTTTTTTCTTTATAGAAGTCATCTTAATGCATGCTCGCCCCTAATAAGCTAGTGTCGATTTAGTCGAGTGGGTTCATCCCGCTCACCAGTACAAGTTGAGTACTGACCCACGTTGTGGGCAACTATTTCAGGCACTCAGACGGTGCAACGCTAGTGGATAGACGAGGAGGCGTTAGGAGCACCTCTATTTTTAAAGTATAGTTGGAGTCAGATCAGTTTGGAGGCTTGGACTTTCAACCTATACAAGGGCGTAATGTATGAACGACGTGGACTATGTCATGGAGCGTGCCCTGCCTTTTGAGTTATCTTTTTAAAATGCAAATCAAGCAGCCGAGAGGCGCATCAATGTAAACTCTATGTAAATTACTCTGAATTATCAATAAAAAAGCATGTTTCTTCCTGCACTTGTGTTCAAATATCTGTGAATGTGTTTTCTAAATTGTGTTTCAAAATGGGTTCCTATAACTACAAGTTCTTGCCTTGTACGAGCGCAACTCCAGGTTCGTACGGCATCACGCCCCAGCGAGGACGAATAGGTTCCGTGAAGGATCCAGCGAGGACGATTGACCTTTTCGGGATCGGGGCGTGACAAGTGTAGCATCATGGACTCTCTCTCTCGGCTGATCTCCATCCCAAGAATAGTCTTCGCTGCGCCCAAATCCTTCATAGAAAATGCCGCGCCCAGTTGGCGCTTCAACTCTGCTATCCTGGAGGCATTCTGACCCACCAACAACATGTCATCAACATAAAGCAACAAAATAATGAAATCATCCTCGGTGAAGTACCTCACAAAAATACAATGATCCGATGTCGTCCATGCATAGCCATGCTCCCCCATAAATGACTCGAACTTTCTGTACCACTGCCTCAGAGCCTGTTTCAGATCATACAAGCTCTTCCTCAACCGGCAGACCAAATGTGACTTGCCCTTCTCATAGAATCCCTCTGGCTGCTCCATGTACAACTCCTCCTCAAGATCACCGTGGAGGAATATCGTCTTCACGTCCATTTGCTCGACCTCCAAGTCGAAATTGGTTGCCAATGCTAGCACCACCCGTATAGACGGCTGCTTGACGAATGGCGAAAAGATCTTATCATAATCTACGTCTTTCCGCTGACCGTAGCCTTTAACTACCAGCCTCGCTTTGTATTGAGGGCGAGTAGCATCATCTGTCTGCTTTACTATGAATACCCATCGATTCTTCAAAGCCTTCTTGCCCTTTGGCAATCGTACAAGATCATAAGTAGAGTTGGCCTCAAGGAACTCATCTCCTCCTGTATGGCCTCCATCCACTCATGCCTGTGTTTATTTTTCGTAGCCTCTGCTAAACTTTCTAGTTCTCCCCCGTCAGTCAGTAGCACATACTCACCCGGTGAGTATCTTGTAGATGGCCGACGTTCTCTATCGCTCCTCCTTAAGGGAACCACTGGTGCTGGCTGTATATCTACATCCTCCTCCCCTCCAGGAACTACCTTCTCGGCATGCTCATCCTCCTGAGGGTCACCCTGACCACCATCAGCAGGCTGATGATAAGGGTTGGGAGCAACTCCATGTACTGACTCCCCCATAACTGGATCCTCTGCGATGTCCTCTAGAAACTGCTCGAAGCGAAATGACTCTAACTCAGGCAATTCCTCAGCCTCAGAAGGCATCTCAAAATCCTGAGTGTTGGTCATGGTATGATCCTCGACGAATACCACGTTCCTACTTCTATAGAGCTTTTTTCCCACTGGATCGTAGAGTCTATAGCCAAACTCATCCCGACCGTAGCCGACAAAGACGCACCGCCTCGTCTTTGAATCAAGTTTGGATCTCTCATCCTTCGGTACATGCACGAAGGTCTTACAACCAAATACTCGCAGGTGATTGTATGACGAATCTTTTTCGTACCATACTTTGTCAGGAACATCACCCTGTAAATGAGCACTAGGACATAAATTAATAACATAAGCAGCTGCGTAAAGTGCCTCACTCCAATAGCTGCCTGACGAGTTTGCTTCTGACAGCAAATACCACACCCTCTCTATTAATGTCCTGTTCACCCGCTCCGCTACACCGTTGAGCTGCGGTGTCTTTGGTGGAGCCTTCTGGTATCGTATCCTTTGCTCTCTGCAATAAGCATCAAAGGACCGATATACTCGCCGCCATTGTCCGACCGAACACATAGCAGCTTGTTGCCCGTCTTTCTTTCAACAGAGGCCTTTAAGGCATAGACCCAAACCTTCCTAGAAAAATAATCAATAAATATTACAAAATAAGAAACACCACCAATGGATTTTACCTTCATAGGACCGCAGACATTCGAGTGAATCAACTCGAGCAACGCCGGCTTCCTTGAACTTGGGTGACTTTGGAAAGATGCCTTATTTTGCTTTTCCGCCAAACAGTACGTGCACTTCTCCAACTTTGTAGACTTTAGCCCTGGAATCACCTTCCTTTTCACCAAGTAGCTCATCCCCTTCTCGCTGATATGGCTGAGCCACCTGTGCCATAACTCAGTAGATGCATCAATAGCTGCGTTAACCTCTTGTGCCCCCTGTGTGCTCCCTTCCATATAGTAGAGTCCGGACCTCTTGCTTTCTCTGGCAATCACCATCGAACCTTTGAAAAGCTTCCACTGATTATTCTCGAAGAGACTGAAGAAACCCTCGTCATCCAACCTTCCAACGGACACCAGGTTAAAACGGATATCATGGACATGACAAACATCTTTGAGAACAAGAACTGTACCTGTCTTTGTCCTCAAATGCACATCTCCAATGGAAACCGCCTTTGACACATCTCCATTATCCATCTTAAATACTCCACAGTCGCTTGTTGTGTATGTAACAAATAGTACCCTGTTGTGAGATACGTGCACTGAAGCACCTGAGTCCACCAGCCAAGAGTTATCATCGCAGACGAGGTTTATAACTACCTTATCACCTACAATGATCACGTTGCCTCCATGTGTCGAGACCGCC
Source organism: Iris macrosiphon (assembly GCA_036927795.1). Classification (NCBI taxonomy): domain Eukaryota; kingdom Viridiplantae; phylum Streptophyta; class Magnoliopsida; order Asparagales; family Iridaceae; genus Iris; species Iris macrosiphon. Next base: position 260,424,741 of record JAYESA010000004.1, on the reverse strand, counting down.
GCTGTAGTGTTCTCACTTTGCTTTCCCTTGTCGCCCTTCTTCTCTCTCTCTTTCAAGCAAAACAGTTCCGCTTGATGTGGCCCTTCTTGCCACAATGGTAACACTCTGAGTCCTCATACTGATGTAAGCCCCCTCATTTTGAATAGGGTTATTTAGGTATTTTTTAATTCTTTTATTTTATTTAAATATATTAGAGTAGTAATTTCTAAAATATTTTTTTAGATATATGACCCTTTGCCATGGCTTTGATATTTTGAGCAATGTACGACCTTTTTTCTTCCAACAAATTTTATAATAATAATTTTAATTGAGTCTAATATAGTTGGAACATGAATTTTGTATTTATTGGATCTCTCCCATGCTCCAAAAATATTAAAAAACATTAAGAATTACGGTTAACGTAAAAATTGTCCCTTTTGACTAGAACTTGACCCAAATCCAACCCAAACACATGTAGGCATGTAGTGCACCCCAAGTATTTCCATGTAAATATATTATATATATAAATAATATTTAAATTAATTTATTTCTATTTATAAAAGTTATAACTATAGAAAGTCGTATAGGTGGCAACCTAGTTGGCAAATAACTACCTAACCACTTCCCTAACCAACCCAACAACCAAACCTTATCCAATCCTAACCATAACAACCAACCCCACCCTTCTATTTTCGGCCAAGGGAAGCCCCCCCTTGGCTGAACCCCCTAGCAGTAGGATAACCCCCTCCTTTATTTAAATCTATTTAAAAAGGTCCTATATATATCAACTCATCAACAAACCCTAACCCTAACCATATCAAAACCCCTCCCTCATAGTTGGCCGCCCCTTTCCTCTCTCTCCCACACGTGAAATAGCCCCCCTTGCCTCTCTCACCCTCACAACATCAACTCATTCACCAAAATTTTTTCCTTCCACTCTTCCAAAAGCTCCACTTTTCGTCACCCTTCAATCATATCTCCATCCAAACGTCATTAAACCTTCAAGAAGAACCCCATCTTCTCCATAATTATATCAAGAACTCTTTTTTTCATCAACAACCCATCACAAAAGAAGTAGCAAGCCGAGCACAAGCAAGGAGGAGAAATTTTTGGACAAGAAGAAACACCATCTTCAAATCCTCCAACGGTTTCGGTAAATCTTAAATCCTTCTTCCTCAAATTCCATGACATGATGCTTTTAGGTTGAGTTAATTTACTGACTTAGAACCCCTATTTTGTCATCTTTTTCTCATATTAAGAAATATAGATTTTTGTGATAGTTGGTGATGATTTGCTTGTTGGTAGAACTAGTTTAAGACTTGGTGATACGATTAATTGAGGGAATCATATTGATTATTAAAAACTAAATTAATTAATATTTAATTTCTGAAAAATAATTATTTTTAAATAAATTCTCTAATATTATAATATCAAATATGAACCTATAACTAAGGGCCACTAGCTTTGGTTTTCAGGTAATTATATGACATTGTTTTGCTAGTAAATAGAAGATTTTTGGATGAAATAAATAGATGATTATTTTATGAGATTAGAACAGCATATAATAGGATATAAAATAATTTTTAATAGATATAAACAATAATAATGGATTGACTATGTCTCGAATAAGTTTCGGACAAAATTAGTCAACATAAAGTTGCCGAAATCTTGAAATATGTTGTTGTTGTCAAATCTGAAATTTATTGCTATAAATTCATATAAATCATGTTTAATTCTGTAATATATAATTTATTAGGATTTATTTTCATTTCCTTTAATTGGGGACTTAAACTTAAACTTTGGAAGTCAAAAACCAAGAAACTAGGTTCCGATACCCTATAACAGTAAGCAAAGTTGTTAGAAATAATAACGGGCTTGGTTTTGCATGACATTGGAGAAATTATAGAATTTAGTTATAATTACAAGAAATTATGTTTGGATCCTTAAGTAATTAATTTATTTTTAGGTCAATTGATTTTCGAATGAGTCGACGCGGGATCATCTTTACCATCGCTGACTGCAGCACCAGACAAGTATACCTTGCCAAGATGTTTACAGTTCTAAATCATTTATTTGATATTATTTATGCAATAGACATTATATTTGTGTGGCTTATTTATGTACTTATTGAGCCTATGGCCGTTATACGATACTTTGTGTCCGAACAAGATTCGGGTGCCGACATCCCCTGCGGAGTTGAGTATCATAGTTAGAGAGTCATTCTTTCGAACCCATATTTTGTGCAAATATTATTTGCACATCCTACCATAGGACACTTGACACGATATTCATGTGGCAGAGTCTTTCTCGACTTGATCGTGGTACTTGGACTCTGGATAGGACTACATGATGCATGCTATAGTTATAATTATAATTGTACATGTTCATTGTGACTTGTGTTGACAGTTAGAGGTCATGATCTTGCGTGTCTTGATTGAGACGTGAGATTACATTAGGTGAGGAGAGTCTTTATCGTGCTCTGGGCATATGTTACTTATTACTATTTATAGCGTATTAGGCTTTAGGTTCCCTATGGGAAATCTAAAGTATTTTATTTATATATACATCTTCCTCCTGGTTTTCCCACACGGAGCCTTGAGTGTACTATTAGCGTACGGAAGTGTCCATTGGGATCTTTCGTGAGTACCAGCCTAGGGTACGATACCATACTCTCATTTGCATATCACATAGTTGACTGTTATAGCTTTCCCCTTATTCATACCATTATACTGTTCACTTCTGGCTTGAGTATTTATTGTACCTGGATATGGATTATGTCCCCAGGTATTGACGATGAGGTTTATCCCGAGGTTTACGGGTCAGGAGCTGATATTAGGGGTGAGCAACGGGTCGGTTCGGTCCAAACCGGACCGAATTATTAAAAACCGAACATAAACCGAACCGACATAGTAAAGAACCGAACCGAAGCGCAATATTTCAAAACCGAAATAAACCGAACCGAAAAATTTTGGTTCGGTTATTTTAGTTATTCGATTTATGGGCCTTTGTGTAATGGGCCGGGACGGTTCATTTTACAACAAACAAAATGGCCGAATTAAACGGCCCAACTAATAAAATTATCCTTGGCCCATCCAATATATTGTTGTTTGGCCCATTTTACAACAAATAACTTCAACCCAACCTGGACAATCAAATATACAAACCAAATTTCAATTAAAAAAAATTTGAAGCAAAAAATTATAATAAAACAAAGTGTACACAGTAGACTACACAGTCACACACAGTGCCAGACTGCCAGTTATGATATTGTACAAAAAAAATTAAAAATGTACACACAAAACAAATGAAATCTTGTTTCCAGTTTAGATAAAAAAAATTACAACAATGAAATGCAGCTGAGATTTAATTCCTAAGCCCTCCAATTTTAAACTGGTGCTCATCTCACTGAATCTCATATCTTCCCCTGAAGAACAACAACACAATGAAATAAAGATACAAAACATATATGCAGCCTACAGATATCAAACTGTAAGTGTATTTATAAGTTTATAACTACCTTGCCAGTTGCTAGTAACAAGAGTTCCCAGGTTAAACCGTTCAAATGCATAGTTCTCATCATAAACAAGTCATCGTCATCTAGTCCTAGATTATCCTGGAGGACCTGGAAAACACAATAAAAAGAAGAAGAAGAAAACTAAATTGTGGCTCAGATAAGGCTCATTTTTGCATCATTGTTTGATGCCATGTAGTATCAGTTCTCCTATTCTCAAGCCATCATCATCATTGCCACTTTATCATGTAATATGTTAGTAAATTTCTTAAGAAAAGACTAAATAAACTAGCATCATAGATTTACCAAATGGCTGCATTTTATGCCACGCCATTGTAAATAAACTAGCATCATAAATTTACCAAATGGCTGTATTTTATGCCACGCCATTGTCTGTCGCCAATGGCTGTATTTTATGCCTCGCCAGTGGCTTCATTTTATGCACCTACAACAAGAAGAAATAACAACAGAAATAACAACAGAAGCTCCCAGCAATAAAGCTATAAAGCTCCCAGAAATAACTAGAGAGGCAGAAATAACAGCAGAGTGCAGTAACTAACAGCAAGTCAGCAGAGTGCAGTAACTAACAGCAAGTCAGCAAGTAACAGGTAGTAGATATTATATAACAAGCAATAACAGCAGTCAGCAGCAGCAGTAACTAACAGCAAGTCAGCAAGTAACAGGTAGTATATATTATATAACAAGCAATAACAGCAGTCAGCAGAAGCAGCAACTAACAGCAAGTCAGCAAAGATGAGAACAGCAAGAAAATAGCAGCAGTAACCAGTAAGCCAGTAACAGCCTAACAGGTATCGAAAAATATTACACATTGTCTTCCAAGTTTCCAACTAAAAGTTTGTGTTCCCAAATATCCCTCAAAAAGTCCAAATTTAAAGACCAGAATTAATCAAACCTCGCTTGTTGACGTTGATATTGATTCCACCGTCAACTTACCCAAATCTAAATGAAAAAGTTAAAACAATTAAGAAGTTAAAACACACAATAAAAGATACACTAGAAAAAAATTCATGCTAAATAATAAAAAAATTACCCATTTCAACTTTATACACGTCTTCAAACTCCTCTTCAACAATAGATACTATAGGTCGATCAGAAGGCCTACGTAACCAATCTTGACAACAAATAAGAGCTTGAATTATTTTTGGAGTCAAGGAGCTCCTATATGAATCAAGCACACGACCACCCGTACTAAAAGCGGACTCGGACGCCACGGTAGATATGGGAACGGCCAACACATCCCGAGCCATCTTCGAAAGGATCGGAAAACGGGGAGAATTAAGCTTCCACCATCCCAAAATATTAAACTCATCACTCTCATCATCATCATCATCTACCGTGCTCTCATCTAAATATCGATCAAACTCCGATTTAGTATCACCACCACCCAATTCCATCTTATGTTTCTTGAATTGAGCTTGCATAAACTTTTTCAATTGCAAGTTGTGCACCGGTTGATTTGCACAAGAAGGTTCAACTCTTTCACTATTAGTAGCAACACCACCACTTTGCGAAGAGCTTATGTTTTTGTACTCATTGAACATGGAGTACGCAACACTTTTTACTTTCTTTTTCATGGAATCGCTCTTCTCCGGTCCATAGAGATGATCAAGAGCATATTCCACGTATTCCAACTTATGTCGAGGATCTAGAATTGGTGCAATAAATATCACCATATTCATTTTCTCAATGTCCCCCCAATACTTTTGATATTTTTCTCTCATTTTGTCGGCCATGAGAGATAAGTCAAAGTCCTCACTCTCCCTTGAAGTACGCAAAAGAATATCAATGGATGTGATTTCGTCAAAGAAATTATTGCAAGTGACATATAAGGATCCCGAGATACGCAAAGTAAGTTCATAAAAGTGTTCTAAGAAAGTGCACATTCTTCTTGCATTAGCCCAATCGTCCTTGGTAGGAAACCCACCATTCTCTGCTAGTTCTAGTTTGAACCATGGATCTTGTCCGGCGAATCTCTCAAAAGCACTTTCAAACTTTTGCGCCGTGTTCAACATCAAAAATGTAGAGTTCCAACGGGTGCTCACATCAAGACACAATATTTTTTTGCTTTGTATCTTTTCGGCTTCAACACACTCCTTAAACTTTTGAAATCGACTAGGAGAATGTCTCACATATCTTACCGTATTTCGAACACGAGCAACCGATGGTGACATCAATTTTAAGCCGTCAACCATAACTAGATTAATTATATGTGCAATGCATCGCATGTGTAAATATTTGTATTGTAGAATGCCATTTCCCCAATTCTGAATTTTCTTGCTTAAAAAAGAAATAGCAACATCATTGAAACTCGCATTGTCTACCGTGATAGTGAATATTCTATCAATATCCCACTCTAGCAAGCACTTCTCTACCGCTTTCCCGATGGCCTCACCTTTATGACTTGAAATTGGACAAAAGTTTATAATTTTTTTCTTCAACTCCCAATCATCGTTTATATAATGTGTCGTAAGACACATAATTGATTTTTTGTAACGATGTCCAAGTATCTATTGTAAGACAAATCATTTGCTTGGACTCTTTCAAATATATTTTGAACTTACTCTTTTCAATAGAGTAAATATCATAAGAATCCCGAGCCACTGTCCATCTTGACGGAATACGAAAGCTAGGACACGCCACATTAATAAAGTTTTTAAAGCCCTCACACTCCACAAATCGAAACGGAAGCTCATCAACGATAATCATATGTGTCAAGGCCTTTCTCACCTCGTTTTGATTAAATTTCCAACTAGTTAGTATTTGCTTGCCCTTTGCAATTGATTGCAAGTTGAGTATTGTTTGACTAGGTTCATGATTCTTTGGATTCAATGGACATGCATTCCAGTGGATTTTCACACTAGTACTCCCATTTAGCTTACTATGGCAATGGTATTCTTTTCCGCAATGGTTGCAACTTGCTTTTGGACGACCATCCGGGTCAAGAAATTTTTTAAAATCTTTCCAATGCGGAGCTCTTTCCTTCGAAGGCTTTCTTGTAACCGGAAGCTTCAAATTTAGATTAGATACAGGAAGAGGCTCATTTGTGGCTTGAGAACTAGTTGGTGGTTGATGATCACCTTCTTGCGACATCTAAAACAATAAATTTGTACTTTGAATATATGAAATATAAATAACAAAATTGAGTCCAAAAATTAAGAAATACGCACATTGCATGAATATGAAGTTGTTGCCATTGATTGGGTTAGTGCTACACCTATTGAACATCACACATTTATGAGTAACCTAAGTTACCTATAGCTATGCTACCTAACCCTTACCCAATTCTAACCTACATAAATAGCCCTTAGTCACTACTAGTCCAAAATGCAGTGTCTCAATGTGCCAGGGCAGAATGCAGAATCAGATTTCAGATAGGGATAGTCCCATTACAGACTCACAGAATGCAGAAACAGACTCACAGAATGCAGAATGAAGCAGTAGCTGTGAAGAATTAGAGTGCAGACTGCAGAATGCAGTGTAAAGATATATTAAGTCAAAATGCAGAATGTCAATGCACTATGCAGAATGTCAATGCAAAATAAATTAATGTACCAACCCTGCATGACTGCAGAATGTTAATGCACTATGCAGATGCACTATGCAGTATTGCAGTGTGCAGTATTGCAGTGTCTTTGTATTGCAGTGTACCAAAAATAATTGTCAATCACTAACAGATGCATTATGCAGTATTGCAGTGTGCAGTATTGCAGTGTCTTAGTATTGGAGTGTACCAAAAATAATTGTTAGTCACTAACAGATGCACATGCAGTATTGCAGTGTGCACTATTGCAGTGTCTTAGTATTGCAGTATACCAAAAATAATTGTCAGTCACTAACAGATGCATTATGCAGTATTGCAGTATTGCAGTGTCTTAGTATTGCAGTGTACCAAAAATAATTGTCAGTCAAAATGAAGTGTCTTAGTCACTATTCACTAATCAAATATCAATGTGCCAGAATAGCAGAATCATAGTGCAGAATGCAGATAAAGATAGTCCCATTACAGACTCACAGAGTGCAACACAGATATACATATATTAGGTCAAAATGTATAAAAACTAATCAAAGTGTACCAACCCTACAAATAATCTTTACTGAGTTACTCTTCAAAGTACCAAAATACAAATAACATAAGCAGGAAACAATTATGAATCAATATGCAAATTATCAAATTTTTTGCAAATTATCAAAGTACCAAAAATTCAATGAGGTACCAAAAATAAGTGTCAGTAACTAACAGATGCACTATGCAGTATTGCAGTATTAACAATTATCAATTTTTTTACAGATTAACAGCAAGATAATGTAGGTATGGTAAGCATACTCAGTACTAACTACTCACTAGAAGCAGGAAACAATTATCAATTAGACATTTTTTTTGGCAGAAAATAATTAACATAAGCATAATCAATACTCACTAGTAACTAACAGTCTATCAATTAGACATAATCATTTTTTTCGAATAGGGGCCAGGTAACAGGGTTACTTACAGTGAATGAGTAGTGACTTGTTGTTAGTTACTGCTTCTGCTGGTAACAGGGTTACAATTAACATAAGCATACTCAGTACTCACTAGTAACTAACAGTCTAAGAGGAAGATAATGTAGGTATGTATACAACTAACACTCTAACAGCAAGATAATGGCACAATAAAATTAAAACGTACCAAGCCCTGCACCAAATCTAGGTTAGATCTTAGATCAGGGTAATTTCTTACCAGATCTAGGTTAGATCTTAGATCTGGAGACGTATCAAGCCCTGCACCAAAGATGAAACAAAAAAATAACAAAAAATTAGAAAATAAATAAATAAATATTTACAAAAAAAAATTGAGGTATTAGGGTAATTTCTTACCAGATCTAGGTTAGATCTTAGATCTGGACAGATCTAGTTTAGATCGAGAGAGCCGATGTGTCAGATCTAGGTTAGATGGAGTTGGAGAGACTGAAGAGGAGACTCAGAGTCTCAGAGTCAGTCAGAGGCCGAGAGGGGATGCGGTGAAGACGGAAGAGGAGACACAGACAGAGTCTCAGAGCCGGCAGAGGGGTTGTGAGAGCCGGCAGAGGGGTTAGGGTTGTGAGAATGAGAGGAGAGAGAGAGAGTTTTTTACTTTATATACTTAGGTTTGGGTTAAGGGTATATTTGTAATTTTATATTGCATATCGGTTTCGGTTTAAAACCGAAACTGAAACCCATTAACCGATCACCGACCCGTTAACCGAACTTTTGGTTTTTTATAACCAAACCCGACCCGAAATTTTTTGGACCCGAACCAAATTGCTAACTCGGTTCGGTTCGGTCCGGTTTTCGGTTTTAAACCAGTTTTTGCTCAGCCCTAGCTGATATCGAAGCAGTACCAGCAGCCGAGGACGAGGTCGTACCGGAGGACTACTCTTGAGTTCTCAGATTATCTTTATGTATGATGTCTTGTGATTCTTAGTATGGATTTGGATATTTCTCTCTCATTATTTTGATACGGGTTGTTCCCCGTAATATTTATTTATTATATTGTGATAGACAGTTTTATTTATGGTATTGATGTTTGAGACTGGTTTATCATATTGCCTCTTGTTTATGACTTGGTGGATGAGTTTAGATACATAGACTATGACATATATATTGTAGACCATTTTAGTTGTGATACAGCTTAAGTGAACTCTAAAGGGTCCACTAAATTGGGTTTGCCCATTGGAGTGTGCTGCTGGCCATTGCCACGTGGCTAGTCCCTCGGCATTTTGGGACTGGGGCGTGACAACTGACCCTTGGACCTTTTTCTGCTTTTGTCTCTTCCACCGCCTGGACCCCTGCTTTTATCCCTTCCGTGGCTCTCTGAAACAAGCGCTTCTGAGTGGAATGTGGATGAAGTGCCCTGAGAACATCTCCGCATCTCTTCATTCAGTACCCCGCTCTTGACAAACTCCAGACTGATCACTCCTTCCGGGGCAGAAGCGATCATAGACACTCGTATGGTCTCCCACGAGTCTGGCAATGTACACAGCAGCCATAATCCATGAACCTCGTCGTCGAACTTGACTCCCATCGAGGATAGCTAGTCAACCACACCCTGAAACTCACTCAAGTGATCCGTAATAGACGCCCCATCTTTTTACCGCAAACCCATCATCATCCGGATCAAGAATAATTTATTTACTCCGGTCTTCTTCACATACAAAGATTTCAGCTTATCCCACAGTGTCCTCGCGTGCTCAATACTGGCAACGTGGTTGTACCCGTTCTCATCAACAAACTGTCTGATATACCCACACACCTGTATATGTTCGAAATTCCAGTCCTCTTCGAATTTGTCACTGGGCCTCTCGGAAGTAAATACCGACAGATGCAGCTTCTTGACAAATAGAAGATCCTTCATCTTGTTCCTCTAGTAATGGTAGTTGGTATCGTTCAGGTTTACCATGCGCACCGGCTTCGCGTCCATCTCTCCTCCCTGGTTTGCCTGTCAACTCCTGACACCCTTCTGAAATTCCAGAACCTGACTCTGATACCACTTTGTTGGGAACGAAAGTGCGGAAATCGTTCCCAAAATCAGAGAGTACCTGCGAGAGAACCGAGCAAAACGCATAAACCAAAAAACGTCAAACACAAAACGCAAACACAGAGATTTTTAACGTGGAAAACCCTTGCGGAAAAAATTACGAGACGATCGGAGTCCAACCCTGAAAAGCCTCCACTAAAGGAATAAAGAGAATACACCCTCTACAAGCTCCTCCCGATCCAACACGGATCACCACAAAACTTAGGAATAGAAAATAGATCATACCACAAAGATAGAAGACAATGAGAAACTATCCAAAGTTGATCTCCTCCTCCGAAACGGCCTCCAATCCTTCTTTCTTCTTCCTAAAGTTGCAATGACACTCTTGTCTCCTTTTCTCTCCCATTTGCTATAATTTTTTTTTTTTGAGAGAGATATATATTTTAGGGTCGGGAGACACCTATATATAACCTCAAACCCACAACTAACATTCCTATTATAGATAGGAGTATCCAATCCAAATCCAATTCCATTGACATATTCCTATTATATGTAGGAATATCTAATCTAAATCCATTGAGCTATTCCTATTATATTTAGGAATATACAATCCAAATAAATTGAGGTATTCCTATTATATGTAGAAATACTCAATCATACTCCGGAATATTTTTCACATAGGTTGGGAACCCACCCACTCCAACACTATATACTCCCTCGGTGGCAATACTATGAAAAAAGATCGAAAATGAATTCACTTATGGGCTTAGTTGGAGAGCTTAAGTGGCCAAAATTTAGATTTACATGAACAGTAAATTTTGTCTGTCACAAAATTAAAATTTTGACATTGAGGTATTTTTTTTTCGAAGTGGAACGGAAGTGAATTTTTTTAATCCCCACTTAAGACATGTTTGATTTGCGGAATCATGGCCTTAGAGTCATTCATTTCATGTGTGTGGATGCGAAGCAAAATGAGGAGGAAAAGAAAAATGATTTCGAATGAAAAGAAAATATGAGAAAAATGGTTTTTTTCATCCACCAAAGGATTTATTTTTCACCTCTAAAGATAGTTTTCTTTCATATTTTTTTGACTTTTTCGAACACCGAAAAAAAGTATGGTGGCAATTGGAGGACCACTTATTCTCTACATATTATAATATTATAATATTGGAAGCAAAGTTGGTCTCTAAATTATATATTGAAAAACTCTTTCCAGTCTGAAGCGACGACCGAGAAAATAATCGTACGACCACGTGGCACGCACGAATTGGCCAATCGTGGGACCCACAAACTCAGTATCCTGTTAACATCAACGTGTGCGGGCTAGTCAAATTAGAAGAAGACACGTGGTGTCGGTTTCAGCCGCGGTGGCCCGCGCGGTCTGGGTAGACGCAGTCTTATATATTTGATCATATAGAAATGTCTTGGAGTTGTCTTGAAACTTACAATAGTGATGAGAGAGGAATATGGTGCACCTCTATGCGCCTACGTCTTTCAACGTGCAAGTATGTTGCAATTAGACAAATAATATTCTACTGCTAATTTGCTTGGCAACTGGGATTTAATTATTAGGGTCATCCCGGTCATTACTCATGCAACAAGAGTTCTCAATATTGGAAACTACAAACTCTCTATGCTTCTCCCACCTAGCCCAAAAAATCCCCATACTCGTTCCGCCAATTGCTAGCTTAGCCAGCCAGTGACCAGAACCCGGTCCCCCACGCGTGTCCCACCAACCCTGCCTACTTTCCCGCGCTAGAATCAGCGGCCGGCCGGGCACGTGCCCCCCGATCCGCGGTGAGCGTTGTAGCGGTGACCGCACCGCGATCCGATCTCTATAAATACCAACACAAGTAAACATCTGGCAAGGAAATCTCAATCCTCGTTAAGAGACTTCTTGGTCCTGTCCCCCATCAAATTCCTTTTCGGGTTCTCTTTGCTATCGGTAAATCAATCTCTTCCTTTATTTTTATTTTTTTCTTCCCTTTGATCGATTTCACGGATACAAGTTGACATGATACGGACACAGACGATTCATTGGTCATGTCCCTCTATTACTATTATGCATTTCCATGTTTACAGCTGTTTAATTTTGTTTAAGTCGTCTAATCTTAACCGTTGATTTGAACCATTCAAATCAACGGTTAAAATTCAACGGAATGCTTGGGAATGCAAAAAATCAGAAATGTGAATCCCTTCTCAGGTCCCTAGACTGTAGCCTAGTGGTAAAGTTACGGGACATTACCGAGTAGGTCAAGGCATCGAGCCCAAGCATCGGTTAAGGGGTGGGAGGGGGTTTCGGGGTGGGAGGGGGTTTCGGGGAGAAACACGTATTTATTATTAGGAAAATTAAAAGACACTTGTAGTCAAATTTTATTTATTTTTCAATGAATGAATGATGCTAAATAAAGTCCATTTTTAATACATCTTTTTTAGATACTTAATGCATTTTAATAACTGTTGTAATTAGGAATACCAAAGGACAACTATTGTATTTACCTAGATACTCCTATTGATTTTAATTAATCTTTTTATTTAGTAGATATAATAAAGGGTATTTTTGGAAATAAAATTTTTACGGTTAAGCCTACTTTTGGCATTATATATCCTAGTAAATGCACGTGCGTTGCACGTAAAATAAAATTTTCTAATATTATTATAAAATAGTTTAAATATTTTAATATATTTTTATTATAATCTATTATGGATATATTTCTACTATTTATAAAAAGTTTTGAAAATGCTACCCATATAAGCTGTACGTACATCATCACGTAATTAAAAATTAAATAAATTTTAACTAATTGTTTAACTACATAATATTATACTATATCAAACATCTCTTCTATCTCATGTGGTTAAGGTGAGAGGTATTCTTCTTGGTTGGTCAAGTTCGATTCCTAATGACATTTTTATAACGAATTAATTTTTTTCCAACAATTTTTTAAGTGATTAATTTTTTAAATAAATGATTGAGTATTTACGAGCAGCTTGGACGACTCACTTTTGAGCTGTTTTGAAGCCTTATTATATATACTAGTATATATGTACGTGCTTTGCACGTATCTTGGAGTGGATGATGTTGATGATTTGATTTAACTTTTTAATTATATAGGTTAAGAATTCAACCCTTCAAATTCCGTGAGAACATCTTAGAAGATTTAGCAAGTAGTATGAACCCTTCGATTTCCGTAATACATTAATGAATCACTAAAATGATTATCTGTGGAATTTATTGTAGGTATTCTTTTAATTAATAAATATATTGAAGGGCATTTTTGGGAAAAAAACTTCCACGGTGAAGCCTACTTTTGGCATTATATAATAGAGTATATATATATATATATATATATATATATATATATATATATATATATATATATATATATATTCATATTTTCTTATTATGCATCTCCAAGCATCCACATATTTACAACTGTTAAATCTTGTTTAAGTCATATAATTTTAATCATTGATTTGAATCATTCAAATCAATTGTTAAGATTAGATGACTTAAACAAGATCCAATGGTTGATAATATGAGGATGCTTGAAAATGCAAAAAATCGAAAATGTGGATCCCTCCGCTCTCTCTCTCTCTCTCTCTCTCTCTCTATATATATATATATATATATATATATATATATATATATATATATATATATGAATGAGAGGGGATCGAGTGACACATACAATTTGACATCGAAAAAAATAAAAAATCGAAGTCTAAAAAAACATGCAATCTTACCTTCATCAGATTTGTTTCTTTGACAATATCTTGCTGCACTGGGATGGAAGTCAAATCCATCTCTTGATATCTTTATGTTGGCGATTCATACAAATACAATAGAGGATGTACACCATACTATCCTTCCGCCATCAAAAGATCTCTTTTCTAATCTCTCCTGAAGTGGAAGAAAAATACTTGCTCTGTTGAAGACATTTAAAGTTAGTATTTCTCAAAAAATAAACAAAAATGCATCCATAAATTATGATTATAAGTATCCGATGATGAACCTTTTGATCTGTTTTTATACCTTCACACGTTTTAGGCCAATCTTTTTTTTTTTTTTTTGAGATGTCTGACGTAACGTTCGGGACTTTGTGCACGCTGCGTTGCATGCAGTTTGGACCCACGGCTCCCAACACCCACCAAATAAATGGAAGGAATAATACGCCTCCGTGGCTCGATCCACCGATCTTTCGCCACCCAGCCAGGGTCTTGTAGCTCTTTCCGGTAACCACAAGGGTCACTCGAGTTCGGTCGTTTTAGGCCAATCTTAGCAACCTGTTTTTTCATTTTTCTTTCGGTCATAGCAACCTATGCTGAGTTTCAATCCTTCTCCTTTCCATTTTGTTACCTTTTGTATGTGGATGTGTCTGTGACATAATCAATGAAATAACTTGATTTTTTCTGTTATTTGTTCTTCATTGTCTTTGATAATAAACACTTGTTTTCTTTTAGTTTCACCCAATTTATTTGGTATCAAGAAGCGTTTGCGATGTGGTGTGGCTATAGTGGCTAAGTCAAAACCAACTCTAAATTAAGATGTAAATTTTCTAAACTGTTAAATGTACTTTCTTTTTCTTTTTCTTTCATAGATATGACTGAAGAAAGCGGAAATGCGTCATCTGGGGGTCGCCCTGCCCCAAAGCTGAATGAGAGGATTCTCTCATCCTTGTCGAGGAGATCAGTTGCTGCTCATCCTTGGCACGATCTTGATATAGGTACTTTCCTTGTTATGCTTTCAATATTTTGGCTTTTGTGTGCCATCTGAATTGTTTCATCTAATCATGTAATTTCATATACAGGTCCTGGAGCTCCCGTTGTATTCAATGTGGTAAGTAATAGTATCGAAATGTTGAATTTAGACATTTACAACTCAGTTAATACAACTAATACTACTTTCTTATACTGTAAGATGTCTCTCCTTGGTATAACAGGTATTCAATAGCTACCTTGTTTACCATTTAACATCTGATAGGATTGTGTCTATATGCCATTGGTATATGAAGTTTTAACTTCTTTGACTTACTTAGAGTTGCAATAAATTTTAAAATGAAATCAAAGTGTTAAGACAATAGTATAAGCATAAACAATATTTTGCCTCAATAGTCAATATGTTATTTTCTCCTTTCAAGTTTCTAGTATGGGCAAAGGTGGTTTGCCTCACGGATTCTTTTCATTTGGCATAGGTTGTGGAGATCACTAAAGGAAGTAAGGTTAAGTATGAACTTGACAAGAAAACAGGACTGATCAAGGTGAGTGCAGAGTATAGTTTCTCCTTGAATGATAAATTTCCATATGGCTTGAAGTGCCTTGCCTTTGTAGCCACAAGTTAAAAAAAACGTGCTGACACTTTGTGAAGATAATGACCCAATGGATGTTTTGGCACTTTGACTGTATGTTAAAATTTTAAGATTCAGATGATCTAGCTAATTGATTTTTAACCTCAGGTTGATCGGATCTTATATTCTTCAGTGGTCTATCCTCATAATTATGGTTTCATTCCCCGCACACTTTGTGAAGATAATGACCCAATGGATGTTTTGGTACTCATGCAGGTGAACTAATATTTCTTCATTTCCATCTTCTTTTAGAAAAAAACGTGCGACATTCTTGACTATGAGTCTGTTGTGATATATAAATTAAAAATGTCATTTGCGACCATGTTGAGATGTTACTTATTTGCACATTCCATACAGGAACCAGTCCTTCCTGGTTGTTTTCTTCGTGCTAGGGCCATCGGGCTCATGCCCATGATAGATCAGGTACTAAACTCGTGGCAAACAAAAAATCCCTATATGTATAACCTAGCCAGATGTTCTGCTTACAATTGATTGAATTAACAGGGGGAGAAAGATGATAAGATCATTGCAGTATGTGCTGATGATCCCGAGTACCGACACTACCGGGACATCAAAGAGCTCTCTCCTCATCGTCTCACTGAGATACGACGATTCTTTGAAGACTGTATCCTATGTTATTATGTGCTCTGTGAGCTTATTATTCTTCATTTGATTATTTGGTTGATCAACATATGAATATGCAAAAAAATCCTTAACTGAGTTTTCAGACAAGAAGAATGAGAACAAGGAGGTCGCTGTAAATGACTTTCTACCAGCAGAGGACGCTGCAAATGCTATTCAGTACTCGATGTAAGTTTGGACTGATTTTTTTAGGTTGTCTCGTTTACTTGAGACCAAGTCATGATACGCCCACGGGCGGACGCAAGAATTTAAGAAAGGGGTTCAACCTCAAATGTAAAAAAAGTCCAAAAATAAGATCACATACTATATATATATATATATATATATATATATATATAGAGTCCTGCTTATAAAGTCCCCAAAAAGCTCTGTCACTGTGGTCCGTTGGATGGTGCTTTAAGTCATCTAATCTTAACCGTTGATCAAAACAACGGTCAAGATTAGATGACTTAAAGACGATCCAACGACTAGAAATGATGGAACTTTTTGGAAACTTTATAAGCGGGACTCTTGATCCGGATCCTATATATATATATATATATATATATATATATATATATATATATATATATATATTGCATGTCTTACTGCTAGTTGCAAACAGTGTCCAATGTTCTGTAAACATCTTCCTAGTTGCAACAATGTCTAATGTTCCTTTCTTTACCAATTCAAATTTTATTTCAAACCAATTCTAATTTTACGTCTTATTGCTTACTTTGCAACAATGAAGTATGTATATATATAATTTCACTGCTATTGCAAGCATTTTCGGTGGGATCAGTTGACCCCATCCTAACTCTTGTGTCCGCCCCTGGATACACCTGCATAAAACTATGAGACCATGCTAATCCTTCAACTCCAACATGAAAGGGGTCAAGTCTAGCAATTCCTCAACTGAAAACTTAACATAATATCTCTGTTCAATATGGAGCAAGTAAAATACTTGTTAGTCAAACTGATTGTTCATTATGTCCTTGGGATGAGGATGATGGCAAGACTAGGATAAGAGCTTGTGGTTATTAACTTATGAACATCTATGTATGAAGTCATCCTTGATCTTGAATTCATTCATTCTTTGGCCGGTTTTGTCTGCAGGGATCTTTATGGTGAATACATCATGCAGAGCCTGAGGCGGTAGTACCGCTTGCTTGCTGCTCTCTTAAATTTGATTGAGAGGAGAACCAGAGATTCCATATTTTGGTGTTTTATTGTGTTTGATCAAAGAATTGCAGTCATATTCTCTCACTTTTTCAAACTATGTATTGTTTGTCTTATTATCATCATTCTTTTCCGGAATAATAGTTGGTGGAATTTCACAAGTTGATCATCTGGATCCTTTTAATTGGGCATCACATTTTGAGAAAGAATTTCATAATCATATAAGCTCCCACTTCCCGGGAACAAATTTTACTGTCTACAATGAAATCTTGGTGTAGAACTGAACTGGACTAAAGCTTATAAGGATCTCTGGAGAGGAAGCGAGTTCTTCCAAAGAAATTCATGTTGGAATTGTAACCCGGAAATAAATATCTGCTAAAATTTTCTTTAGGCTGTGATGAATTTTTTTCTTCTTCTCATTTGTGCACCCCAGCAGCAAATTTCTGTGGACTTATTCTACCCCACCCGTCCCCTCCATTAACCTGTTTGCATCTAGAGATAATAGCTCTGAGCATATTTGGTTGCGAGAACAGTACTTCAATGGGTGTTTTACTTCATAAACCTAGTGTTTTAAAAACCGGACCGGATCGGCCGGTTCAACTGGTTGACCTGTGAACCGGTAGCTTTTTCGGTTCGGGTCAGTGTTGACCTACTTGTTTTTCACTATTTTTTCAAAAACTGTTTGTAAATGAATATTTTTGAAAAAGTAGTGTCCATAAGGAGTTGAACTTAGGCCACTTAGAGTGGTTGAACCACTGGATGTACCGGTTTGACCCAAACCAGTGCCTTATCCGGAATCGACTTCTCCTGTTCGATTTTTAAAACACTATTCCAAACCAAAAATAACAGAAGCTACCTCAACATCCAAACAATAATAAACTCTGTATTTAATTGGATTATACCTTTTTTAAAACTTATTTACCACCAAAGACATCCAAGAAGAGAAATACAAGAACAATTTCCTTCCACTTGGAACATATGCCTCACTGACTTGAGGCTTATGAGAGAGTTGACAGGTTTGATTCAGCGATCATGTTCTTCATGCTTTGGCCTCTTTAGCGTGCAATGCTTTGATCTCTTCAACATCATCGTAACTGCCTAGAAAGATGGGAGATCTCTGATGAATCTTCGTAGGAACTAAGTCGAGGGCCTGTATCAATGGTGAATTCTTGTATATGTGTAAGCATTATAATCAAGGTTGAACCATAAACACTAATAAATTGAAACAGGTACAGTGAAATGACTAACCACGCTAAGTAACATGAAAAATTACAAGTAAAAATTATACTACAAACATTGGAAGATATTGATTTTCCCTGGTCACGCATGAGCCCCTACAGAATTGCCTCTGTGTTGGCCATGGCTTCGTCCAAGCATTTATTTCATTAATATCGTCTTCAATTATTGTTCTTGTTGGGATTTTGAGCTAACTCTATATGAACTTTAGTCCCACATTGCCTAGAACTCCAAGTGTGTATTTCAATATAATGCTTCTCGGGTGTGGTAGCCTATGTGGTTGGTGACGTATTTTCCTAGAAGGCAAGGATCAAGACACCATAAAAACATTGCATAAGACTTCTGAAGTAACAATCATTTGTGATTGTTTTGACTCCATCTTCATAACCCGGCAATAACATTTATATCATTGGTAAAAGAAAAACAGTTGACAAATATGATATGCTTCTCAAGTATAGTTATAACAGGAAGTAGGATATGCGGTTTAGCTTTAGGCCCATTTCCTTTCTCACTATTGCCCAATTCAATTATGTTAAACATTTTGGCGACTTTTTGGGGTTTTGTTGGGTATCCCCGGCTGAAAAAGGAAATGGCAAAATCATCTAATGGAAACAATTTCTGCTCATATATAGATTCGTAGAATAGAATAGAATTGAATTATTACGAGGTTCCTTTCTCACCATGAGTCCTACAATGATCTCTATTACATCTGTACACTAGCCTATTGTCTTTAGAAGTATCGTTAGAAGGACACAACTCCATAAAACAAGAGGTGCATTAATACTTGTAAATTGGAAAAATGCAGCTAATAACATCTATCAGAATTGAGGGAAAGGGAGATTTATGAAAACCAGGACTTGTTAGACCACAAGATGGCTCCATGCTATAACATATTTGACAAGTAAAGATGAAAAGTAAACAAGTATGAAATTCAAGGATGTACTTATAATGCACTTCCAAACCCAATCACATAGGCCAGAGATAGAGTGTGGTCAAAAACCTACTTTTAAATGCATGTGGCAAAACAGTCCCAAAATGGTATCGTTGAGGATGAACCTTAATAGAAATGTAATTATTGGCAGAATGACTAGTGGTTGAGGTTCTAAGCAACATAAGATTATTTTCATTATAATGTATCAGTAGAGAACCCAAAATCAATTTGATTACTTTATCATAAATAAGAATATTGTTCATACCCTTTGCTTTCCTGTAAAAGCTTGGCCTCCGGCTTGTTCCATCAAAAAAGACATTGGAAAGACCTCGTAGAGAACACTGTTTCATATAGGATGCAACAATCTTTATTAATATCAATCAAGAAAGGTGCACATAATCGTATATGTAGATATGTGATAGATGGTTCAAAGTATTAAAATAGCATGTGATTGAAGGAAAACACAATGGTGTATAGTTACCGCAATTTGCCGTCTGGACTTTTGTTATCTGTGGGGTAGAGAAAAATTCCTCCATAAAGCAGAGTTCGATGGACATCAGCAACCATGCTGTAAAACAGTGAAGACCCAACCTCAAAACTAGAAAAGAAAATAAGGTATCTCTATAACTGTTGATTTGTCATGATAATCAAGTTTCTGACAACAATTGAGAGAGCTAATCCAAGGATTAAGAGTAAGGCAAGCATAAGTATGCTATTACTACTTGTACCAAGAAAAACCATTTGCAGATATAATTTGGATTACCACACTCTAAAATATGGTTACTAAACTCAGCAGCAAGGAACAAAAGCAACCATCGATATGCAAAAGTTGGTGCAATATCCATACTGGGCACAAGACACACCAAAATATTCAGTAGCGTCCACTTTGCATCATGTCGTGTAATAGGATTACTAGAAACTCATCTTAGCTCATTCGCTACAGGGTTTTACTAGAGGCTCTAAGATTAGAAAGTGGGGAATTATGACATAAATGGATGGAAAAATATCAAAGCGCACCAAGCACTAGCATTAAAGCAAAATAATTTACAGGTAAGAAAACTGAAACTTAATTGCCAAATACCTTCCGACATATCTTAGCGACTTTGGTGATGAACCATCCTTCGGGTATTTGCAATTCTCCACATACCTAAAGTTAGATGAAGAACAAAAACTCCAACGTAAAAGAATTGAACATAAAAATGTCAAATTGCAAGGTCACTGAGATGAAACATATCATACTTTGAAGTTGGCTCGTCCCAGTTTTTGGCATTTCCTTCATTCACGGAATATATTTTCCCCTTCTTAGGTATCTACATCAAAGAATATTGCACCACGTGATTAGAAGTGTATGTCCAAGTTAATATATTTTCCCCTTCTTAGGTATCTACATCAAAGAATATTGCACCACGTGATTAGAAGTGTATGTCCAAGTTCAAAACAAGAGTGCTAACAGAGTGTAGAGAGTACTGTGGATAATATCATAAGGAATGATTGGAGAGACATCAGCCTCAGATTAGCAGTAATGCAGCTGTAATACTACAACTGTCTACAAGATAATGGGACCTTTTATCAAAGAAAAAAAAATTATTTGCATTTATAAATTTCTAGATTATATAGCAGCGAGCAACTCAGGTCATGGCGTTGCCACAGATTATCATAACTATACAATCAATACTAAATTTCAGCAAAATAAGTGAATCAACTGACATGCACCTTTATATCTGGATGGGTCAGAATGAATTCCCCGAGAGAAGGATCTAGAGTAAAACCATTTACGCCACTGCCGGTGCTTAATACAAGCTGCAGTAGGAAGCATCAGATTTGATGATTGCAATATAATGAATAAATGATTAGATACAGCACAAACTAATCTGGTTTTCACTTAGATAGCTAAAATTTTACTAGAATGCTTCATGTTAAGCAGAATAACTGGTTATTTTTGCATGACAGGCATGTAATAAACAACAAGCACAAGAACAACAACAGAAAGAGAGCTTTTATCCCAAACTTTTGGGGCTACTAGGTTAAAGGGCCTTTCCTTTCTAACAGAATGTAATAAGAGAAGCAATAAAAACTTACCATGCAAGAACTTCCATACATACAATAGCCAGCTGCTAGCATCTGGTTCCCAGGTTGCAATACATCAGATAAAGATGCTTCATTTTTATCTTTCGCAGTGTAAATCCCAAAAATCTGGAGATGAAAATAGTCAATTGTATACTAGATATAAACTTTTCCAAATATATACGCAGGAAAGATCAAGAAAAACAACACACACGGTCATGCACAAACTCAAAGCAAAAAAGAAAAAGAAAACACGAGTGTGGGAAAACCATTTTCCTCACACAAAGTCAATTCTGTAATCTCTTGCAGCCGTGCAGGTTCATATAAGTAATATTTCTATTATTAAATCTATTTTTAGTACCAGACACCAGGGTGATGATTCTCCTCAACTAATCTTGACACTGATACTAACGCATAACCATCTTTTATTAACAAACACTCTAATGCTAAACTACATAACCATTAACCTCTGTCAAACAATTGATTACTTGATTTTTAGTAAGATGTGTATAGGGTCATGTGTCTTAGCGAAATAATATTGGATAAGGGTGGCAAATGTTAGGATAAGAAGAAAATGAAACATAATTAACCAAAAGAATACTGGAGGAAGAAAATCATACAGTTCCAATTGAAACACCACAGTCGATGTTAGAGGAACCATCCAGTGGATCAAATACAACACAGTACCTGCAGTATTAGAAGCAAATTATAAGAATGCATTAGTAAGAGTCGAGATTAGAAATTTGGAAGAATACGCTGAACAATATAAGCAACAAGAGGATACCTTCCACGCAGTGATGGATCTACAAATGTTGCCTCCTCGTCCTCCTCTGAGACAAGAATGCACTGCAGGAAATATATTTGTTAAGAAATATACATGACTTTATTATTCAGGAAATACCAAAGTTCAACTCACGGTCCGGCCGCTACTTGTCAAAGCCTTCACGAAAACTTCATTTGAAAGTACATCCAGTTTCTTTTGCTCTTCGCCCTGTATTCAGAAAGAATATGAGGATTTTTAGAAGTGCATAACATCATCAGCCATCAAAAGAAGCAAGCAGTAATATGCAGGATGCAGTACCCAAGATAAAGCAATCAAGTATGAGGGCTTCGACAAAAACTCACCTGCACGTTGGTATCTCCAGCAAGTCCTATAAGTTTTGCAAGGCCAGCCTGTTGAAGATAATAACCAAAAATAAAATAGTGCATGATTAGAAATAAACACAGAGATAAAAGTTGCACCATAAATACTACTCAACAAGAACAAAGAAGCCTTTATCCAAAAAATAAAATAAAATTTGGGGTCAGCTACAGATAAAATCAACAATAGGAAATATATAATTAATCTATTTTCTTTTGGCAGCAGAGAACTCTGTGATATTTATATCATGTACTTCAAAGAGAAAATCCTTCCATTTAGGGAAACAAAAAATAGCATATGCAGCAAAATAACAGCATAGTTTAAGGGTTAAGCATAGTCTGCAAAACACACCTCAAGCCATATTGTTTTGTGTCCTAAGCTTCCATATTGAACCTGTGTTAGATTAATGTAAACATCCTCAACCATCACCATAACTCTAGAGTTTCGGGGCAGTGGCATTCTAAGCGGATTTATAAAAAATTATCATGCTGCGTGAATTCACCTCTCTGTCCAATATGGGCTTTTGACCTGCAGGATCGTGTTACAATAATACAAAGATATATAACCCTCAATGCTCACTATTAAGTCTAGAGTTTTGGTGTAGCGGCAAGGACTTTAAAAACCTGGGACTATGTCAGGCTGAATCTAGGATAAATAATGAATGAGAAGGGCAACAGCTTCAAATCATAAAGTTCAATTAATCAAACTTCAAAGATGATTGGCTTATTGACCAGACGAGATCTTATCTCCTCAATTTGGTCAAATCTATCTCCTGCTAGAAATGAAAATATCCCACATATGGTCTGCCTCAAAATCATGTAGCTGCTTTCTACTAAATTAATTCTCCATTCATGAGAATTCCACCCCTTCTCTAGTCTAGTATTTAGGAAATAGATTGAAACAATCTATGCAAATAAACATTTTCATTCAGAAATTCAGTTTTTGCCATAAATCAAAAACTTGTTAGTGGAGGAACAAACTGATGTATAAATTCCGCAGATGTTACTATGGTCAAAGATTATGATATCTCATAGTTTCCATCATAATTGTGGGCAGATGGCTTCCCATTCTTAGTTGAAGCTCAGAAAAGAACCAAGAGAGAGACATATATTTCCTAAGATTCACCAAATAGGATTAAGAGTCATAAGACAATTAGAAAGAAAACTTTCCAAGCCTTTAGTTCTTTTGAATTTAAGATATAATCATGAATATTCTTCAAAGTTAGCTTAAAAACCATTACCATTTTGATACCTTTAGACTCCTTGAATTCATATTGCAAATGGATCCTTAATCTTAAATAAAAACTCGATACAAACCTGTCAGTAGGATACACAAAACATGGTTCTATAATGGCATATATTTACTACTCGTCGGGGATGAGATCCCCTAATGCCCATATCTTGTAATACCACATAATGCCAATACAAATAGGAGGAATGCATGAGATATTGATAATTTTTCGTGCCAATATCTAATGCAAATATGTCAATATTTTATTTTTTCTTCTATATTTGTTCGGTCTTATGGGACATCACGAGATGTTGGCATTAGGGGATCTCAGTCCCTACTTGTCAACATATGGCCATAAAAAATTATCAACATTTTAGTGTAGTCTTCTTGAGTTAGAGTTGTTCTACATAGCCAAAAATTAGTAGACAACAGTGATTATTGAAGATTCATATGTTATTTATGACATTTAATTCAAATCCTAGAAGAAGTAGAGGTCACAGTTGGAGACTGGAACGAAGAGAGTCCAATCAAGAAAATAGTTGGTCCAAGAACCATAATTGACTATACATAGAAATAGAATTGGCCCCAACTTACAAACTTAGTTTTCTCTGAAATTAACTTTCAAATGGTTCCCTTTCTAGTTAAAGATCCAATAGAATCCTTTGCCAAGATACACAGAAAAAACATGTCCACTGCAATTATTAAAAGTTTAATGGCCAAAATCATCTATTATAGTTTCTAAATATAATAATAATGCAAAATCCTAAAAATCAAATGATCATGTCAACAGTTTCACTCAATTCCATGTTCTTCAAGAAGTAATGAACAAAATAAAAACAAAAAAAGGAACTTTGAAAAAGGAAGTTTAATATATAAAAAAAAGTTTGAACATCTTCTCTCTTTTGGGCCAAAAAGCTTCTAATTCAAAACAGTTCAGAGGAATTCAAGAGCTGTTGCCTACTGTGAAAATGATACCACTGTTTAGGTCTCAAGAGGCTTCCCAGTTCTTGATTCTCATTTGGGTCACAAAGTCTGTTAGAGTTATTTTATTTTGTTATTTATCATATGAGGGTATAATAGTAATTGTGGGTGTATTGCATATCAATATAAATAGACATGAGATGTAACCTAGGGTTTTATGTCCTTGCAATCTCCTTTCTCTATTCTCCTACTTTTCTCCTTCTCTCCTCTCCATCTCCAAACTTCACTTGGTATCACACCATATATTTGAAAGTACTGTACATCCCATCCACAAATTTCAGCTGTTTTCGTCTACTTTTCATGATTCGTCGTTCGTCGTTCGTCGTTCGTTGTTCGTGGTCGTTCGTGGTTCGTTATGAGATCTAGGGTTTCTACATATCTCCATTGGTTGTTCGTCGTCAGTTGAGGTTCATTGTGAGATCTAGGGTTTCAAAGATCTCGTCTTTTTGTTGCATCTGCAAGTATGGTGGGGACCGAATCTTCTGGCGAGGTTAATAGTGGTGGTGGTAGCGAAGGTGGTTCTCCTTTTATTGTTATTCATAATGATGAATTGGGAAAGTCGATTACAGCGGTGAAACCCAATGGTACGAACTACCTTGTCTGGTCTAAGTCTATCAAAGTGGTGTTAAGGGCGAAGAAGAAGTTAAAATTTTTGACGGAAGAACCCCCGCCTGAAACTTCCACTGAGTATAAAGATTGGATGAGTGTGTTGGCCCAATCTTTATGTTGAGTTTTTGAATATGGCTAATCGATTAAGTTTAGCATTATGGTAATCTGTCAATCATTATAGTATCTTCTACATAAACTCAGCATTGTCCAGATATGTAATATTTGCTTCTGTATATTTTCTTGTTCGTCTAACATGTACTTGCAGAAAACAATAAGCAAGATCAGCAATGTACATGCTATATGACGATGAGCCAAAGACGACGTTATACCAGAAGATTTCGTCCAACCGCCTACGATTTATCTGGAGCCTCGCACCCGGGGGTTCCGCTGCCCGGTCAGCGGATGGGGGTCGAGGGGGCAGCGCACCTCGTGGGGGTTCTGGAGCGAAGCCCCCCGAAAGGTATTCAGATTTTCAGATCTGGTTATCTCTGGACAACTGCCGTCAAGGAAAAAAAATGTCTTCAAGTCAGCAGATATTTCAGAAGTTTGGCGTCATCAGTGCTCTTGGTTTTCATATGTAATTTGATATTTTATTTGAGTCTAGGATTTTTGTACATCGAGTCGCACTGGCATAACCCAAGTCCACTCAAATAAACCCATGAACCTATTGTCTACATTCAACACAAACCTTACCAGAATAGACAACAGAATTCAGACCGAATTCGGGCCGAACTCGGTTACCCTTTTGGTATAAAATCAACCAGTTTAATTAGCTCCTGATTTCTTGATCCAACGTTCAAAAATTTAAATTAAATCCCATCCGAACTCTGGCCGAATTCTGCTCACCAATACCTTATAAATATGATTGAACTTCCCACAACATTCAATCATCCAAGCATTCAATCCTTTAGTGAGCAACACCCCTGAGCCTTAAACTTCCATCTCCAAGATCAACTTCCTAGCCTTCTAAGTGCCAAGTGTGGTCTCGGTCTAGAAGTCTACAAGAGTTGTAAAGAGCTTGGCTCCATCAGTTTTCTCTCTTCTTCTATGTGAAGTCTGCGTGCCCTTCGTATCAAACGCACGTGTGTGAAGTTGCGAGCCTTCGGATCAAAACTCGTGGTGTAAAGAAGTGGCAAGCCTTCAGATCAAAGCTTGTGATTCACTATTGGTGATTATAGTGGATAAAACTCCAAGCTTGAGTTCTCGGGACTGGACTAGTCCTCTCAAAGGGAAACCAGTATACATCGCGGTGTTTGCGTTTGCTCTCTTTCTCTTACTTTATTATATTGCATATACACTGCTAGTTAATAACTGCCTTCACTCTGCTTAATTTTAAATTGGGTAGATTATTCCGCTGTACTCTATTCACCCCCCTCTAGAGTTGTCTTACGGTCCTTCAGAGTGCAGATGCATACGTTATGTCGTGGTTGTGGCATAGTATGAAGCCGCATATCGCTGCTAATGTTCAGTGGTGTGAATCAAGCAAACAAATTTGGGCATCTCTGGAAGAATCATATTCGCAGAAGTAAAATGTTGCCCGTATCTATAAGTTGTACGAGTTATTGTTTAATACAAAGCAAAATGGAAAGCCTGTGAATGAATATCTGGCTTCAAAGAAGGCTTTGTGGGAGGAACTGCTTCAATATCATCCTGTTACTACTGATTTGAAGGAAGCTCAAAGACAGAAGGAAGAGTTTCATGTTTCACTTATCCTAGCCGGCTTGAATCTTGCGCTCGAACCTTATAAAGCTCAAATCCTTGCTGGAGAGCAGTTACCTACAGTGGCAGATACTTTCTCCCGTTTCAATCGTTCCTTTCTGAAACAGATTTCTGTGGTGCCGAGTACTGACTCTTCTACCCTAGTTTCTAGTGCTGTTGGTCGTGGTGGTAGACGTGGTGGTAGACGTGGTAGTGGATGTGGCGGTAGAGATGGTGGTCGTAGTTTTGGTTGAGGAGGAGGCCGTGGTAGTAAAGACAATGGTTGTGGTGGTGGCCGCGGTGGTGGTGGTGGTGGTGGTGGCCGTGGTCAACCACGGAAGTGTAACTATTGTGGAATGTCCGATCATGTCGAAGACTATTGTTGGGACAAGTGGGGCAAACCAGAATATGCACATATAAGTGCATGATGAAAATATGCAGTCCCAGGTCACCACTTCTGCTCCCAGTGATGATACTTCGGGTTTTAATCAGACTTCAACGTCCGATACCTCATCTCCATTTGAACAAATCATCCAGAAGTTGAACGCGCTTGCTAGTACCACCTCCCAACCTACTGCAACCATGGCACATATAGGTAATCATGTTTTTGTGGCAACCCAGTCACCATCCACATCTTGGGTCATCGACTGAGGAGCAAGCTCTCACATGTCTGGTATAACCTCTCTTTCATAATCATAGTCCCATGAAACATAATATTATCTTAGCTGATGAGTCTACTCGTCTTGTGCTTGGAAAATGTGTCATTCACCCTACTCAATCACTATCATTATTTGATTCATTACATGTGTCTAATTTTTTATTTAATTTGTTATCTGTGAGCCAGTTAACCAAATCTCTTCAATGTTCTGTGACATTTTCTTCCAATTCATGTGTTGAACATGACCTCATGACGAAGAAGATGATTGGTTTGGGGTATAAAAAAGATGGACTGTACTACTTGGATCTACCTGGAAAGGCTTTCACTTATGTTTCTACTTCTCCGTTGCAGTGGCATTATCGTTTGGGAGATCCGTCTTTGGCTAAGTTGCGTCAAGTTGTTCCTAGTTTGAGTCGTGTTTCTAGTCTTGAATATGAGGCTTGTCACTTAGGCAAGCATCACCGTAGTCCTTCCCTCGTCGTAGTGAGAGTAGTCAATTAAAGTCTTTTGATCTTGTTCATTCTGATATTTGGGGTCCACCTAGAGTCAAAAGTCCGAAAGGATTTCAGTATTTTGTTATTTTTATTGATGATTATTCCAGAATGACTTGATGTTATTTAATAAAAAAAAGATCTGTTTCCAAATGTGTTATCTGTCTTTTATAATGAAGTCTATGTTCAGTTTGATAAACGTATCAAAATTATGCGTTCTGATAATGCTTTGGAGTATACTCAATCTTCTGTGAATAGTTTCTGTGTTGATCGTAGTATGATTCATCAAACCAGTTGTGTCCACACCTTTCAACAAAATAGTATAGCCGAATGCAAACATCGACACATTTTAGATATGGCTCGAACTCTCGTATTCAATATGTATGTCCCTAAACAGTACTGGGCAGATGCCGCTCTTACTAAATGTTATCTAATTAATCGCATGCCAACATCTGTATTAAATAACAAAGTTCCATTTTCCATATTACATATAGATGTCGCACATTTTTCCTTACCTTCTCGAGTGTTTGGGTGTGTCACTTTTATTCATAACTTGAAACCTAATCGAGATAAGTTGGCTCATAGATCTCTGAAGTGTGTGTTTCTTGATTATCCCCGTACTCAAAAATGTTATCGTTGTTACAGTCCGCAGTCCCAAAAGTTTTATGTCAGTGCAAATATTACCGTTGTATTCCTTTTACAACAGATTTGATATCTTCCATACAACTTTCGGTCATTCCTGAATCAATTTCTGTCTCCATTCCCCCTTTACAAGTTTATCAGAGATCCAAAGATAGGCCAGTGTTTCTGCAGAATTCAGCCCTCAACCAGTCAGCTTCCATGCATGAGATTTCTGCTCCCATCACCACAGATCCAGATAATCTTCCTATTGCTCTCAGAAAAAGAAAACGCATTTGTACCACAAAGAATAAGCATCACATTTCTAACTATGTTTTATTACACCGTCATTCATCATCTTTCATGCATTTGCTGATTTATTGTCTTATATTTCCATTTCCAAAATTTACAAGCAGGCTATGTCATCTTCTGGTTGGAAAAGTGCAATGGATGAGGAGATGTATGCTTTATATCAAAATTAGACTTGGAAGTTTACATCACTTCCTGTTGGGATGCAGACAGTGGGTTGTAGATGGGTGTACACTGTTAAGTATCATCCCGATGGTTCTGTTGAGCGCCTCAAGGCACGGTTGGTTACCAAAGGGTATACTCAGACATATGGTATGGATTATATGAAGACTTTCTCTCCAGTGGTTCGGCTGAATTCAGTTCGGATTCTTATTTTTGTGACGGTTAATCGCCAATGACCTATATATCAGCTGAACATAAAGAATGCTTTCTTGCATGGTGACATACATGAGGAGGTTTATATGGATCAACCACCGGGATATATTGTAACATGAACGAAAAACTCGTATGTCGATTGAAGAAAGCATTATATGGACTGAAACAGTCACCTCGTGCTTGGTTTGACAAGTTCAGTTCAGTTCTCATTCAGTATGGCTTTCGGCGCACCACATCAGATCATTCAGTATTTTGCCATTCTTCCTCAGGAGGTATTATCGTGTTGATTGTTTATGTTGATGATATCATTATATCTGGGAGTGATCATGCTGGGATTGTGGACTTGAAGGCCTACCTTAGTCGTCAGTTTCATACTAAGGATTTGGGTCTTCTTCGATAATTTCTTGGAATCGAGGTTGCTCGATCTAAGAATGGTGTGTATCTGGCACAACGCAAGTATGTTCTAGACTTGCTCTCCGAGACTGGGATGTTGGAGTGTCGGCCAGTTAAGACTCCTATAGATTATTATGACGAACTTGATACTTACATGGGAGAGTTATTTGAGGATGTTGGATATTATAGACATTTGGTTAGCAAACTTATATATCTTACTGTTACTCGACCAGACATCACATATGCAGTTGGAGTAGTTAGTTTATGCATGCCTCTCGACAACTACATTGGGAGGCTATCTTTCGCATTCTTCGATACTTGAAGGGTGCACCTGGAAAGGGTTTGTTGTACAAACATTCCCAGTTGCTTACGGTGACGGGGTTCATTGATGCTGAAAGGGCAGACAGTCGCAGTGATAGGAGGTCTACTTTTGGCTATTGTACGTTTGTGGGTGGCGATCTTGTCACGTGACGTAGTAAGAAGCAGAATGTTGTGGCTCATTCTAGTGCAGAGGTCGAGTACCGTGCGATGGCTCATACATCTTCTGAGATGATGTGGGTGCAGTCTATTCTTCATGAAATGAGGATTATGATTTCTATTCCGATGGAGATGTATTGTGATAATCAGTCGGCAATGTTTATCGCAAGTAATCCGGTGTTTCATGAGCGCACGAAGCATATCGAGGTGGATTGTCATTTTGTTCGTAATTTGTTGCTGAAGAAACAAATTGTCACTCCTTATGTTCGGTCAGAAGATCAATTATGTGATATCCTCACCAAACCACTTGTTCGTGGTCCATTTTCTGATTTATGTAACAAGTTAGGCATGTCTGATCTATATACTCCTGCTTGAGGGAGGGTGTTAGAGTTATTTTATTTTGTTATTTATCATATGAGGGTATAATAGTAATTGTGGGTGTATTGCATATCAATATAAATAGACATGAGATGCAACCTAAGATTTTATGTCATTACAATCTTCTTTCTCATATTCTCTCTTCTCCTACTTTTCTCCTTATTTCCTCTCCATCTCCCAACTTCACTAGTCCATGGACATCGTTATGGTGTTCTATGGACTGTTATATGCTATTAGCATTCATAGGCCTCAAGTTTAGCCTCAGAAATGCTCTTTACCTTTATCTCCAATTATTTTTAGTGTTATATCATAAGACTTGTCATTTGATTTCTTGCACTATTTAGTATTTACTACTTGGATTTTAGCTTGTATTAACGGAATTTGGTTGGGAATTGTTTGACCCCATCCTTGCTCTCAAATAAAGGAACCCTTACATAACTTTTAAGTTCCCATCCCATTCTATTCGAAAATCAAAAACAAAACCTTCAGCACCTCCTGAGTAATTCTAACCAAAAATTCCACCAAAACTTCAAAATATTAATTGCTATCACACTGGACCAAATTGAAACAAAAAATGGTTAGCACAAGAGCCATAGTCAGTCACATAAAACTGAAATTCAGTTCATTGCAACCACACTTAAAAAGGGTCCTCATGCTAATCAAAATCCCCTAAGAAAACCTTCACATCTGGCCGAAGTTTCTAATTCTAACAAACTCTTACGGATTCCTTTGTATCAAAACTTTATGTTAATGGACACATTTGGATAAGGTGCGCTTGGAAAGGAAGGGGCTATCAACTATCTCAAGAACTACAATTGATCACATAAACCTGATTCCCATGAAATTATATCTTCAATTAGACTAGGAATGTCATTCATTTTCGCTCTTTGGCTTAATGTGTCACGGAGATGAAAAATTACCTGAAACAAATCAACAATATTGATTTTATTAATGGATGATATAAAAAGTTTTACAACTATGAATATATATAGTGGGAGAACGAATCCATATCCGTATAGGAGTAGGAGAAGAAATATATATCCATATAAGAGGAGAAGGAATCTAATCATAAATCTATCTAATCCTAAATATAATTAATCTTAACATCCCCTTCAAACTCATGGTGGGTCAAATAACATGAGTTTTCCAATAGAAACTGAAATTGCGGTGTGGGGTGTGACTTTGTAAAAAAATATGCCAGCTGATCAACTGAAGTCACATGTGGCAGAGAAATAGTGCCTTTCAAAAAATACCGACGGACGAAGTGACAATCAATCTCAATATGCCTTGTCCGTTTATAAAAAACTGGATTGTTTGCAATCTGTATAGCACTATTGTTGTCACAATAAAGAGGCATAGGTCATGTAGGAGCAATGTCCATATCAGAGAGAAGTCTTAGTACATGGGCAATCTCCCTGGTAGTGGCAGCCATAGCTCTGTACTCTGCCTCAGTAGAAGAACATGCAACAACGTCTTGTTTCTTACTTCACCATGAAATCAACAAATCTCCAAGAAACAAACAGAATCATGTAGTAGATCGTCTAGTGGCCGGATATTCTGCCCAATTTGCATCAGAAAATGCTCGAAGCTCCAGAGTAGATGTAGAAGACATAAATAATGAGCGAGTAATGGAGCCATGAAGATATCGGAGAATCCAGATTAAGGCACCACAGTGAGCTGATTGAGGCGCGGAAATGAACTGGCTAACAATACTAACTGCATGAGAAATATCTGGCCTGGTCAAACAGAGATACACAAGTTGGCCCACTAGTCGCTTGTAGCGAGTAGGATCTGTAAGAGGTTCACCATCTGTGGGACGAAGCTTCACATGAAGCTCCAAAGGAGTATTAGCTATCCGACTATCTGTTAGACTAGTAGACGAAATAATCTCTAAAGTATATTTCTGCTGTGAAACAAGTATCCCTCTTTTACCTTGTGCAATTTCGAGTCCAAGAAAATATCGAATATTGCCAAGGTCTTTCATCTGAAACTGCTGGTGAAGATACCTCTGAGTAGCTACAATCCCTGTTGAATCATCGTCAGTCAAAATCATGTCATCCACATAGAGTAAAAGAAGAACTCGTCCCTGCGATGACGATCACACAAACAGAGAATGATCCTGAGAACACTGTTGAAAACCTACCTCACAATAGCACTCCGGAAACACTCAAACCAATCTCGGGGATCTTGCTTTAGACCATAGATAGCACGACAAAGACGACAAACATGTCACGACGGAGTAGAAAGACCTGGAGGCGGCTCCATATAGACAACCTCGGATAAAGAACCGTGAAGAAAATCATTCTTCACATCCATCTGAAATAGTGGCCACTGACGAGAGGCAGCAACAACTAGTAATGTACGAACTGTGGTTATCTGAGCAACAGGTGCAAATGTCTCATCATAGTCAATTTCATGCTCCACTGTAAAACCCTGGGCAACAAGGCGAGCCTTGTGTCTTTCAATGAATCCATCAGGTTAATACTTGATCTTGAAAACCCACTTACAGATAACATGCTAGACCCCGTATGGGAGTGGAACAACATCCCAAGTACATGTCTGCTAAAATGCTCGAAACTCCTCTGGCATAGCCTCCTGGCACTCAGGGTACTGAACAGCCTCTTGATAATAACTGGGCTCTCGTGTAGTATGGATAGTAGAAATGGAGGAATGAAACTGTGGAGAATATGAGACTAAGATAGCAAAACCAAACTTGTCCGGTGGACCGGAACAGTCCGGAGTAAAACGAACAGGAGGGCAATGAGTACGTTGGGACTGGCGGAGAGGTTGTGGTAAAGGCGTAGATGGTGGAGAAGATGGTGTAGCGAAGGCGAGTGGAATTTGTGAAGGATCCTCGTGAGTTAGCGATGGAGGCATCGTAGGAGGAGGAGTTGTACCAGGAGAGGGGAGCAAAGGAGTAGGATCAATGGAAACACTAGATGACGGAGCTGGTGGGAACAAAAAATAAACATCCGGAAGTGGGAGAGTGAAATATGGAGAGTCCTCTAGAAAGGTGACATGGCAAGATATACGAAGACGATGGACCAATGGATCATAACAACGGTATCCCTTGTGCTCAGAACTAAAACCAAGTAAGACATACTTGGCTGATCGGGCTATCAGCTTCGTGCGCTCAGTCTCAGGAAGAAAAACGAAATAAGTGCACGAAAAAGTCTGAAGCATACTGTAATCTGGAGGACATGAATAAAGACTCTCATGAGGTGTCCTACCAGATAAAACAGAGGAAGGGATGATATTGATAAGATTAATAGAAGTAACAATGGCCTATGCCCAGGACTTTTGAGGAACATAAGAGGATAACAAGAGAGCACAAGCAGTCTCAAGAATATGATGATATTTGCGCTCGTCTACCCCATTTTGTTCATGATTATAGTGACATGACTGCTGAAAAAGGTGTCGTGGGATTGCAAGATATATCTCATCGTAGTGGAGAGATACTCACGGGCACAGTCAGAGCAAAAAGTTTTAATCCGAGCATTGAATTGAGTGTGAATCATAGTAGTAAAAGTCCTATAAATAATAGGAAGATCGGAACGTTGACGCATAAGATAAACCCAAGTATAACGAGTGTAATCATCAATAAAGCTCACGTAGTAGAGAAAATCACTCATAGATGGGATAGGAGCAGGTCCCCATATGTCAGAATGAACTAATTCAAAGATACTACTAGCTTAGATAAACTCCTAAAAAAAGGTAGGGCTATGTGTTTTGCCAACTTACAGTCCGTACATATGGATAGAGAAGAGAAAGAACCATATCAAAGAGCTCCACTATGGAATAAAGTCTTTAGATGAGGTTCTAAAATATAACCTAAGTGTTTGTGCCATAAGTCAGCAACAGATGTCACGATAGCAACATGACTAGAACTCAAAGAATGAGTTAATGGAAGATAAAGAAACTTTAAGTGGTACAACCGTCCCTTCCTACGATCACGACCAATCGTCTGGTCCGTACGAGGATCCTTCACAGAACATGTGAGGGAATCAAAAGAAACAATAAATCCACTCTCACAAATGCTACTGACTGATATGAGG
The DNA here is from genome assembly GCA_036927795.1 of Iris macrosiphon. Lineage (NCBI taxonomy): Eukaryota > Viridiplantae > Streptophyta > Magnoliopsida > Asparagales > Iridaceae > Iris > Iris macrosiphon. Next base: position 260,389,945 of record JAYESA010000004.1, on the reverse strand, counting down.
TGTAAAGTAAGATGAGGAACATGTAAAACAAAAGGAAGACTCGAGTGTCGGAAATAATAGAACCAGATTGTGTGATGACCAACTGAGAACCGTCAGCTGTGTGTAAAGAGAGAAAGTTGGATGGTAAATGTATAATACTAGATAAGAGATTAAGGTCAGAAGTCATATGATGAGAAGCACCAGAGTCTAATATCCAAGAAGTAGATGTACCAGTAGAGACAGATGCAGAGAAACCAGCAAAGATAGGCTGATGATGGAGTCAGATCCAGAGTTAGAGCTCTAACTGAGTAAGATAGTATTGAATATCTGCCGATATCTGTGTACTATCAACAATATGAGCCTGATGTACCAGATAACGAGTCGAGGAGGAACCCCTTGTTTTTATCCGCTTGAAGAATTAATTTTTTATATGTAGATGAAGCAGAAAACAATATCCACTGAGTGTCCATGCTTCTGGCAATGAGAACAAATCAAACTAGACTGCTGACGACTATAGCAGGTGATAGCAAAATGATCATGCTTTTTTGCAATAGCTACATAGATGACGCATTTTTATTATTTATTATTTTTGATTTTTGATTTTTTTGATTTTTGTTTATCTTAATCAACCAACGAATATTGTTGAAACAAATCAACAAATAGTTAATTTTTCTTCTTTGTAGCAATAGCACCAAGTACTAGAATATGGTAATGGATAAGAAGAAGGTACCTATATAGTAGTAGCAAACATTATATGATGTATATAAAAGAAAGTGCCTATCCTGCGCATGCGACACTTTTAGGAGCCACCGATTGTTGTAAAAGAATTTATTTGTTGGAGCCACCGATGCTCCGAGAACTTCAGCAAGTCAGTGGGGCCATCGAGTGCAGATGCACACGATTATTTGCCGAGACTAAGACTCGAGTGGGGGGTGCTCGCTCCGATGCGGTGTGTTGATATGGTATGTTGGGTGTCATATTTAAGTATAGTATAAGCACATGGGAATATCCTGAGGACATATTTGGGATGCCAGAATGTCACAGGATATTCCATTATGAGATTATTGTCATAATGATTGAGATCATTGTATTAATGACTGTAAGACTATATAATGCCAATGAGACAATCAATAAAATAATCAACTAATTTCAACATGGTATCAGAGCCAAGTTTCCACAAACCCTAGCCGTCACCAAGCTTCCACAAACGCACAGGAGGATTTCCTAGATCTCCTCCACCGAACTCTTCCACGCCCCCCCTTCTTCCCTTCTCCGCCCTTCGCAGGCCGCCCTTCGCTGTTGCTGCCCCGTCCCGCTACTGCTGCGGCTACTGCTGCTGCTGCGGCTGCTGCGACTGCTGCTGCGATGGCGGCTGTGACATGCATGTTGCCGCCTCCTCCGCACCAGCACGAGACAACGCCTAATAGGAATGCCTAGATCTGAAAAAGGGGGGACATGTTCGGATCTAGGAGCGGACGACGAGGACGAGCGTGAGTCGTGGAGCGGACGTGACGTGATTGGATAGACGACGCATCGATGGAGGAGATCATCAAGAAGCTAGATTCTGTAGAGGTGGCGACGTTGATGAAGTTGTTGACGATGTCGGCTGGTGAGAACACGACACGAACGTCGCCGGAGTTGAAGCTTCCCTCAATCGATCTGAAATTAGATGGACCAGCCACCTATCTGAGTTGGTCACGGCGGGTGAGAAGAACCCTCGCAGGAAAAAGCATGGAGGGGTTCCTGACGGGCGAGGCGACAGAGCCGGACGAGGGCTCGACAGGACGCGATGAGTAGAAGTCCACTCATATGGTGATCTACATCTGGCTTCTCAACTCCTTAGTCCAGTCTATTGCCGCCACAGTAGACGGTATTGAGATGGTGAAAGATGTGTGGGAGAAGTTAAGAATGACCTATGATGGTGTGGGGAACAACTTACGGGTCTTCCAGATAAAGGGGGAGATTGATAACACCGTACAGGGAGAGAAGACGGTGCAGGAGTATGCCACGGAGTTGGAGCGTCTGTGGTTGGATTATGATCACTCCTCAGATCGGACGAGCTGCGGGGACCCTAAGTGTAAGGAGAGACAGGTGTGTCTGCAGGAAAGGACGATGAAGTTCCTCAAAGGGCTGACTGCAGCTTTCGCACAGAGGACGACCCTACTTCTAGCCTAACCAAAGATCCCTAGCCTTGAGGAGGCTATCTCAGCCATGATCCAGGAGGAGACACGCATCAGGCTGCAAGCCGGGACAGGTGGTCCCCCCGAAGCGAAGTCAGCACTAGCGATCACCAGCTCAGGTAACACAGGATCTAAGGGAGAGCCCTGGCAGCATAACCGGCAGTGCTACAACTGTGGGGAGATGGGTCATCATCGGTATGCTTGTACCAAACCACCTAGGGAGGGAGATTCAGGTGGTGGACGAGGACCGTTCGACGGACGAGGATATAATGGAGGACGTGGTCGTGGTCTAGGGGGTAGACGAGATGGCCGAGGAGGTTATCGGACGAACCTCCTGATATCAGAAGGGAACGGAGAAGCTGATGGCACCTTTACTGTGGAGGACCAGGCACTGGGAGACATGAGGAGTAGAACAGAGGAGGCGTCCACCTCATTCTTTGTTAGGAGCAACGCTGCCATGTATGCCCATCCATCAGAAGGTACTGACGAATCACTTGCCCTTGCGTCTATCTCTTCCCTTAAATCATCAGACTGGATTATCGACTCGGGAGCATCTCGACATGTGACGGGGAATGCTAGTGAGTTTTCTTCCTACACTCACCTAGCATCAGCAGACAGCATTCAGACAGCTGATGGCACTTTCCAGCCAGTGGTCGGTAAGGGTACTGTTAATTGTACAGGTTTAGTAAGATTATCCAATGTTTTACATGCTCTATCCTTTCCAGTCAGTCTCTTGTCCATTAGTTCTATAATCCTCCAACTTAAATGCATTGTTTCTTTTGATATTCCTAAGGTGACCTTCCAGGAGAAAGGGACAGGACGAAGACTTGGGACTGGCACTTGGCATGAGGGACTGTGGTACCTAGATCGAGAAGGACTGGACTCAGCATTGGTATCTATGGCAGAGAAGGCTGGCATGGAAGGACTGCAGCAGAGGACTGAGGATACCTTGATACTCCATAATCGGAGGATGGGACATTCTTCCTTTGATACTCTAAGTAAGTTGTATCAAGAGATTTATGCAAAAACAAATAAAGAAAAATTAGTATGTGATGCGTGCGAGTTAGGAAAACTTACTAGGAGCTCATATGTTGGCACGGGTCATAGGAGCACTTTTGCTTTTGAGGTAGTACATTCTGATGTCTGGGGTCCATGTGCTACTAACACTATGAATGGTTATAAGTAGTTTGTTTCTTTTATTGAGTGTGCCTCTCGTGTTACCTGGTTATATTTGATGAAAAATAAGAATGATGTACCTGCTTGTTTTCGGGATTTTCATAAGCATGTCCAGACTCAGTACAAAGCAGTTGTGAAGGTACTGAGGTCTGACAATGGAACAGAGTATACCAACAGGACGCTTGCAGAATACTTGTCAGCACACGGAATACAGCATCAGACCACCTGTGCATACACACCAGCACAAAATGGAGTTGCAGAAAGGAAAAACAGACACCTTCTGGAGGTCGCAAGAAGTATGATGATCGACATGAATGTCCCACAGAGTCTGTGGGGGCATGCAGTGTTGACAGCAGCTCAACTCATCAACAGGATGCCCTCGAAGGTCCGCGGATGGAAGTCCCCATGTGAGGTATTGCAAGGCAATAATAGTGGGATACTCCCACTAAAGGTGTTTGGGTGTGTGCGTTTTGTGAAGGACAACAGGCCATCAGTTGGGAAACTTGAGCCTAGAGCGGTCAAATGCATCTTCGTAGGCTACTCGGCGACCCAGAAGGGGTATGTGTGCTGGAGTCCAGTAGAGAAGAAGTTTGTCAGTATGGATGTCCACTTTCGGGAGCATGAGCATACTACCGCCAGGACGGAACTTCACACAACACGCCTAATACTTGTCACGCCCCAGTCCCAAAATACCGTGGGACCAGATACGCGGCAATGGCCAGCAGTACGCACCGATGGACAAACCCAATTTAATGGATCCATCAGGGCATACTTAAGCTGTAAACAAAGTCTACGACAATCATGGCACAACTATCTCATCCACACAAGATATAAAATATGATCCACAGAGTAAATAAGGATTGTAAATCATCAGCTAGTCTCAACAAAGTGCTTCGGAGAACAACCCGATAAATATCTAATACAATGGTTCAACAGACCAGAATATAAATGACTGAAATAAAGTAAATACTGAGCATGGAACATGAATGCTCAGGAAAAGTCTTCGGCTAACACCTCGTCCTCGGATGACGGTACAACTCCTGGATCAGCTCCTGCTGCGGTCCCGTATACCTCGGGATAGATCTCGTCCTCAAATCCTGGGGACATAATCCGGATCCAGGTCCTCAGGGGACATAGCAAGGTACAAGAAAGCTCAAGCCAAAATAAATGCAGTGCAGAAAATAAATAGAATAAATAGGGCAAGTAACCATCTAAGTGAAAATGCAAGTGAGAACATCAATAGTACTCAGGTTGAAACAACTACAAGCTCTGTGTAGGGAAGCCGGGTAGCAGTGATATCATGAGGTGGTCTAGCTCAGCGGGAGACTGAGTAGCCGGCATAACATAGTCAACCTGTAGCCTATGGGTCTCTCCAGCAATAGATGGAACAATAAGGGGATACTAAATAACCAGCTAAGTGATATGCAAGATGAGAGCAGCACTAGAACTCAGGCTGAAGCCACTACAAGCTCTGTGTCGGGGAGCCGGTAGTAGCAGTAATAATGAGTAATGGAACAAGCTCGGCTTCAGAGTCTTGTGCCTCACAATAATAGGGGTGTATATATATATGTTCAGCCTGTAGCTTGTGTGTCTCTCCCCACCCAATGTAACCACGCATATCATGACCATAACGTCTCATGTCCATGTCAGCGGGATCATAACTAATGCAATAAGTCATAATGTATCTAAGAATATATTATCTCTGTCAAGTCCTGTATCCTATACAGAATCACCACGAATATCTCGGGAAGATCCTGTCTCATGAACAGTGTCAAGTGTCCTGGGTCAAAGTGTACTCGGTAAGACAAGTACGAGAAGATAAAGTGTCACGAATATCCATCTCTAGATGACAATACACAACATCGCGTACGGTGTTGGCATCCGACTAATAATCGGACGCTAAGTACGTCAAACGGTCCTAGGTTAAGCATGCACATCAATATAAATGAAGCAAGGAATATATATAACAATACTGCAGAGTTTGGCAAGGTACACTTACCTGGTGTTTGAATACCAAAAGTTGTCCCTGTATCAGTGGATCCGGTGGGTACTCCTCCAAAAGCTGTAATAAACATTACCAACAGTCTCAGAAGATATCAAATAGCTAGAAACGCCTGTCCTTAAGTCCAATTTGGACACAAGGGCAAAAATGATATTTTCGGGTCAAAGCGGGGTCCATATGTGGGCCACTTTGCACCAAACAGCGAGTCAGGGTCAAAGGTCTCCAAATTCCTCAAACTCAGTGTCTACAAGTCAGGAACGATGATACGAACCCAACAGAACTTCCAGAATCGGATTCCGATGAGCCGATCACAAAATCGCCCGTCAAGTGGAGCCTGGGGGGCCCACGATACGCGATTTTGTCAATGTTCTCAGAATCGGACCAAACTTGGGTCACAGGACTAGCGTATTGCTACGAGTCCGATGGCGCAAGTTTCGTCTCGATCCGACGTGTGTACACAAAGTTACAGCGTGTTCCAGAATGGACGGATACGGAACGGTGTCGGCGGATACGCGTTGATTCCGGGGTGCACGCACATCCGAATCGACTTCTGCGAAATCTCACACGTCCGTATCAACGACGCGCACGTTTTGGTAAAGACCGCGTGCGACCAAGTCGTCCCGTTTGAAGGGGCGCACTCAGTTCCGGGGTGAAACATGTCGTTGTTTTTCCTATTTTTGGATCGCGGTGTGCGATCACCACAGGACGCGATGCACCGAGCGGGTTGCACGGGCACCAAGAGGGTTATACAGTCTACGCGTAGCAACTGACGAAAACTAAAACGGAGTTCCGAGGTGAGAGAAAACGGTACCTGAACAGGGCTCCGTGAACGCTGAATTCCACGTGTCCGAGAGTCAACTTCGTGTCCTGGTCGAGAATTCCCATGTCCTCGTGTCTGTCGTGAGTCCGAACTAGGGCTCTGATCGAGACAGCGGAGGGCTTCACCGGAGGGGTCGGGCTCGAGGTCGTCGACGGCCTGGGGAGTTAGGGGTCGACGAGGGGAGGACTGGGCGGAGGCGGTGATGTCGGCGGCGGGCTGTGGAAAGGAGGAAGGCTCCTGGAGTCGTCGAAGGCTTCTGGGCTGCTGCCGTGGGTGGTCGAGTCGGGGTCTGAGACGGTGATGGGGTTCGCCGGGCGGAGCGGTGACGTCGGGGAGATCGACGGCCAAGGGGGTCGACGAGGCTGGCGGAGTTAGGGCCTCTGGGGGTAGTCGTCGGGATGGGAGGAGCACGGCGGAGGGATGGTGATGATGGGGGATGTCGGCTGTGCGCTCGACGGCCTGGCGGAGATGGGGGATGTTCGGAGCTGCGGCTAGGTCGCGGGGAAAGAGGGGATGATGGCGGCGGTGATGATCTAGGGTTTCCGTAGCTGGGCACGGAAGTCGAGGCAGCATTTATAGACTGCTACAGGAATCCCGGCGACTAGGGCTCTGTTTTGGGTTTCGGGTCCGGGTCTGGTTTGGCTCGGATCTGACCCGACCCAACCCAATAAGCTGATTTGGTTCAGGGTTGGTTTGGGTTCGGTTCAGATTCGGTTTGGTTTGGTTTAATCATCCAATAGTTTTTAAGGCTTTAAACGCGTCTTCGGAGTCCAATAAATTCACCGAAAAATACCACATGTCCGGTTTTCCATTTTACACCATAAAATATTATTTCCATAATATTTTAACACCAATAAACTGCATTTAAAAATCCTTAACTCACAATTACCTTGCTTCTTCGTCCAGAAAATACCGAAAAATTGGGGGGAAAATATTAAAATTATTCTAAAAAATCAGGGTGTTTACAATCTACCCCCCTTAAGAGGATTGCGTCCTCGCAATCAAAGAATAAGCTACTACAGAAAGAATTATGGTGATTACAAGATTGCTTAGTTTACAATTGCATCCGTGAATAAGTGGGGATAACGCTGGCGCATACTATCCTCTCGTTCCCAAGTCGATTCTCCAGGAGAATGATGTTTCCAGGCTACACGAATCAGTCTGATTGTCTGTCCCCGTAATGTCTTCTCACTGACGTCGAGGATGCCAACTGGTTGTTCTTCATATCTCAAACTAGGGCCCACTGCGATCTCTGAATGATCGACTACGTGACTTGGGTCGGTCACGTACCTTCGCAGCTGTGAGACGTGGAATACGTCATGCACTCCCTCTAAGGATGGTGGTAATGCAAGACGATAAGCCACCTCACCAATGCGCTCTAGAATATCAAATGGCCCAATATACCTTGGACTCAACTTGCCTCTGCTCCCGAATCTAATAGTACCTCGAGTGGGCGAAATCCTCAAGAATACGTGCTCTCCTCCTTTGAACTCTAGGGGACGTCTGTGTGTATCTGCCCAATACTTCTGTCTGTCCTGAGCTGCTCGTAGATGATTCTGAATCTGTTTCACCTTTTCCACTGTCTGCGTTACCAATTCTGGACCCAGTATTTGACGTTCACCAACGTCACTCCAACATATAGGCGATCTGCACTTCCTTCCGTATAATGCCTCGAATGGTGCCATCTGAATGCTGGCCTGATAACTGTTATTGTAGGAGAACTCCGCTAAGTGTAAATGATCTTCCCAAGATCCTCCAAAGTCTAGCATACATGATCGCAACATATCCTCCAAGATCTGAATGGTGCGCTCCGATTGGCCATCTGTCTGTGGGTGGTAAGCGGTGCTTAATTTGAGTCTGGTGCCCAGACTCTCTTGCATGCTTCTCCAGAAATGAGATGTAAATCTTGAATCTCGATCCGATACAATACTAACCGGCACTCCATGTAATTTGACGATTTGTCGCATATACATGTCGGCTAGTACCTCTGTGGACTGTCTAACTCTAAATGGCAAGAAGTGTGCCGATTTAGTGAGTCGATCCACAATAACCCATACTGCGTCTCTTCCGCTGGGGCTCCTTAGAAATCCGGTGACAAAATCCATCGTGATATGTTCCCACTTCCATTCCGGTATAGGAAGCGGCTGTAACATACCTGCAGTCCTCTGATGCTCGGCCTTTACTTGCTGGCAGACTAAGCATTTGGCCACAAATCTTGCAATCTCCCTTTTCATTCCATGCCACCAATAATACTGTCTCAAGTCTCGGTACATCTTGGTTCCTCCTGGGTGAACAGAGTACATAGAGCTATGTGCTTCAGTCATTAACTCCTGTCTCAATTCTCCATTTGGAACATACAGGCGATTTCCAAACCTCAATGTCCCGTCTTCGTGTATGCGAAGTCCTGTCTGCATGCCTGCTTCTGTCCTCTTTGAGTCTTCTAAATCTAGCATCGGTGGACAATGCCTCTTTAATCTTCTCAGTGATGACCTAACTTCAAGATTAGCCAGTAATCCACTCTGTCCTGGTAGAACAACCTCTATCTGAAGCTCCTGTAGATCTTTCAATAACTCGGGCTGCATTGTCAAGAAATAAGCCGTAGGTTTCCTGCTGAGTGCGTCTGCTACAACATTCGCCTTTCCCGGATGATACTGCAGATCTATATCAAATTCTACCATTAGTTCAAGCCAACGCCTCTGCCTCATGTTAAGCTCCTTCTGAGTATATACATACTTCAGACTCTTGTGATCTGTAAAGATGTCTACCTTCTTCCCGTAAAGATAGTGCCTTCAAATCTTCAGTGCAAATATAACTGCTGCTAGCTCCAGATCGTGTGTGGGGTAGTTCTTCTCGTGAACCTTCAACTGTCTCGATGCATAAGCAATGACTTTACCATGTTGCATCAAAACACATCCTAGTCCACTACCTGATGCATCACTGTAAACAACAAAACCTCCTGACCCTGAAGGAAGAGTCAAGACAGGTGCTGTTGTTAATCTTCTTTTCAATTCTTCAAAAGCCTTCTGGCAGTCTTCTGTCCATGTAAACTCCTGGTCTTTACGTGTCAGCTTTGTCATCGGTTCTGCAATCCTTGAGAAATTTTCTATAAACCTTCGGTAATATTCCGCAAGTCCGAGAAAACTTCTCACCTCTGCAACTGATGTGGGTGTAGGCCAAGTCTCTATTGCCGCAACTTTCTCTGGATCCACGGAAAGTCCTTCTCTTGAGATGATGTGTCCCAAGAAAGGCACTTTGTCCATACAAAACTCGCACTTACTGAGTTTGGCATATAACTTCTCCTGTCTCAAGGTCTCTAACACGATTCTGAGATGCTCCTCGTGCTCTTCATGACTCTTGGAATATATGAGAATGTCATCAATGAACACTACCACAAATTTATCCAAGAAATGATGAAAGACTTTGTTCATTAAACTCATAAACACTGCTGGCGCATTGGTTAAACCAAACGGCATTACCAAGAACTCATAATATCCATACTTGGTCCTGAAAGCTGTCTTTGGTATGTCTTCCTTCCTTACTTTGATCTGATGATAGCCTGATCTAAGTTCAATCTTCGAGAATACCCTAGCACCACTCAATTGATCGAATAGATCATCAATGCGTGGTAAGGGATACCTGTTCTTGATGGTCACAGCATTTAGTGCCCGGTAGTCAATGCATAAACGTACCGTTCCATCCTTCTTCGGTACAAATAATATGGGTGCTCCCCAAGGTGAAACACTGGACCGAATGAAACCCTTCTCCAGAAGATCATCAACCTGTTCTTTCAACTCCACTAACTCCTTAGGTGCTAGCCGATAAACTGATGAAGTGATAGGCTCTGCTCCTGGAGTTAAGTCTATTGTGAATTCTATTTCCCGATCAGGCGGTAAACCTGGAAGATCATCAGGATATACATCCACAAATTCTGATATGACTCTTATGTAACCTGTCTCCCCTTCTACAGATAGTGCCCTAAGAGTAGGCTGAACTCCTTGCTCTATTGTTCCTCGAAGAAACTCAAATTCTGGATGTCCAGGCGGTCTAAATATAACCCTCCCAAGTCGGCAATCAAGAGTCGCATGGTACTGACTTAACCAGTCCATACCAAGTACGACGTCATAATCCGGCATGGAAAAGATTAGAAATTGAGCTCGCATTTCTCTTCCACAAACTACTACAGAACATGCTCTACAGACGTCACTAACCGGAATAATTCCACCTCCCGTAAGAATTCTCTTCATCTTCGGAAGGGGTGCGGTAGCTACTCTATGGGTGGCTACAAAGCTAGCCGCTATAAATGAATGCGATGCTCCAGAATCAAATAATGCTACAGCTGATAATGAAGCTACTAAAATAGTACCTGCGATGACCTCGCCTGCTGTAGCCTCCTCCTCAACAGCTAATGTGAATGCCTGTCCTCGTCCCTGAGCTGGACCTCTCTGCTGCTGCTGAGCCTGCTGAAATAGAGCTGCATGTGGTGCCAGGGGTGGTCTCTGCTGATTCCCTCATGGGGCTGGTGGCCTGACGCCTCCAACTCCTGCCTGTTGTGCTCATACTGCTGGATAAGCTGGTCGTGGGGCAGGTAAAGCTAGTCTCGGTGCTCCCTCTCTGCGCTCGGTGCAGTCTCTGGTTCGATGCTGGTCGGATCCGCAAGCCAGGCAGAGTCCCAACTTGCGTCTGCATTCTCTCTCAATGTGACCTATCTTGCCGCAGTGGTGGCAAGTAGGGAGAGATATGGCCTTGTGTGCTGTCCTCTCTGGCATACTCCTCTGGGACCGTTTTGTTGAATCCCCATGTCCTGTCCTGGATGGTGCTGAGGTGATAGGCCTCTTCAGGTTCGACTCTCTTCTAGTGACGCGCTCCATGCGTCGTGCTGCTGCGAGAACGTCGGTATAAGATGTAGGTGCGACTGATCCAATCAATCTCTGGAGCTCGAACTTCAGCCCGTCAAAGAACTTCTCAGCTTTCTCTTCCTCTGTCGCAATCAAGGTTGGGGCAAAGCGACTGAGGCGAATAAATTCCGCGTTGTATTCTTCCACTGTCATATTGCCTTGGATAAGGCGGTTGAACTTGTCTCTGAGCTCTGACCGTGCTACTGCTGGAATGTACATCTCTTGGAAGAGTCTGAAAAACTCTTCCCATGTGACTCGGTCCTGTCCGAGCCTCCTTTCTTCTGCTAACCACCAATGATGTGCATTTTCAGTTAACTGCATTCTGACTGCAGTCATCCATTTCTCTCTTGGAAGTTCAGCGGCTTCCAACTGATGCTGTATGTTTGTGAGCCATTCATGAACTTCTGTTGGCCCCTCTTTACCAGAAAATGTACGAGGCTTGAGCTGACGGAAATCGGTGATAGATCCCGTCGCTGATCGCCTCGTTGGTGGATTTGCCTGCTCCAATGCGGATACCAGGCTGGTTCTCATATACTCGGCCTCCTGCCGATGGGCTTCTTGCTGAATCTGCTGCTGGGCTTGCATCATAGCATACATCATCTGGAACATCTGTTGCCCGTCCATAGCTTGTCCTGGCAGGAAAACTGGCATCTGTGGAGTGAACTGTGGTGGAGGTGGGATGTCATCTCTCCTGAACCTTGGATTAGGCTGACCGGTTTGATCGCTCTGCGATGTTTCTCCTCCATTCCCTGGAGTCACTCAGTCTATATAAGTAACCACAGCGTCGTGTGGCGTATCCAATGGAATCTCGTCTCCGTTCCTGGGATCCATTACTCTGCAACCAAAAGTTAAACCGTAAGAACGCACAGAGGAATCAACACAGGATGCAAATCAAGTAACAATTTCGAGTTCAATATAGAGTTCAATAATGGTTCAAATAATGGATGAGATCCTATAATCTATCTTATCCTTAGGGCAGGATGGTTCAGTCCCTGAGTTGAAACCGAACAATTTAGTCGTAGACCTGTATGGACCACCACAAAAAACCATGTCACGCCCCAGTCCCAAAATACCGTGGGACCAGATACGTGGCAATGGCCAGCAGTACGCACCGATGGACAAACCCAATTTAATGGATCTATCAGGACATACTTAAGCTGTAAACAAAGTCTACGACAATCATGGCACAACTATCTCATCCACACAAGATATAAAATATGATCCACAGAGTAAATAAGGAATGTAAATCATCAGTTAGTCTCAACAAAGTGTTTCGGGGAACAACCCGATAAATATCTAATACAATGGTTCAACAGACCAGAATATAAATGACTGAAATAAAGTAAATACTGAGCATGAAACATGAATGCTCAGGAAAAGTCTTCGGCTAATACCTCGTCCTCGGATGACGGTACAGCTCCTGGATCAGCTCCTGCTGCGGTCCCGTATACCTCGGGATAGATCTCGTCCTCAAATCCTGGGGACATAATCCGGATCCAGGTCCTCAGGGGATATAGCAAGGTACAAGAAAGCTCAAGCCAAAATAAATGCAGTGCAGAAAATAAATAGAATAAATAGGACAAGTAAGTAACCATCTAAGTGAAAATGCAAGTGAGAACATCAATAGTACTCAGGTTGAAACAACTACAAGCTCTGTGTAGGGAAGCCGGGTAGCAGTGATATCATGAGGTGGTCTAGCTCAGCGGGAGACTGAGTAGCCGGCATAACATAGTCAACCTGTAGCCTGTGGGTCTCTCCAGCAATAGATGGAACAATAAGGGAATACTAAATAACCAGCTAAGTGATATGCAAGATGAGAGCAGCACTAGAACTCAGGCTGAAGCCACTACAAGCTCTGTGTCGGGGAGCCGGTAGTAGCAGTAATAATGAGTAATGGGCCAAGCTCGGCTTCAGAGTCTTGTGCCTCACAATAATAGGGGTGTATATATATATGTTCAGCCTGTAGCCTGTGTGTCTCTCCCCACCCAATGTAACCACGCATATCATGACCATAACGTCTCATGTCCATGTCAGCGGGATCATAACTAATGCAATAAGTCATAATGTATCTAAGAATATATTATCTCTGTCAAGTCCTGTATCCTATACAGAATCACCACGAATATCTCGGGAAGATCCTGTCTCATGAACAGTGTCAAGTATCCTGGGTCAAAGTGTACTCGGTAAGACAAGTACGAGAAGATAAAGTATCACGAATATCCATCTCTAGATGACAATACACAACACCGCGTACGGTGTTGGCACCCGACTAATAATCGGACGCTAAGTACGTCAAACGGTCCTAGATTAAGCATGCACATCAATATAAATGAAGCAAGGAATATATATAACAATACTGCAGAGTTTGGCAAGGTACACTTGCCTGGTGTTTGAATACCAAAAGCTGTCCCTGTATCAGTGGATCCGGTGGGTACTCCTCCAAAAGCTGTAATAAACATTACCAACAGTCTCAGAAGATATCAAATAGCTAGAAACACCTGTCCTTAAGTCCAATTTGGACACAAGGGCAAAAATGATATTTTCGGGTCAAAACGGGGTCCACATGTGGGCCACTTTGCACCGAACAGCGAGTCAGGGTCAAAGGTCTCCAAATTCCTCAAACTCAGTGTCTACAAGTCAGGAACGATGATACGAACCCAACGGAACTTCCAGAATCGGATTCCGATGAGCCGATCACAAAATCGTCCGTCAAGTGGAACCTATGGGGCCCATGATACGCGATTTTGTCAACGTTCTCAGAATCGGACCAAACTTGGGTCACAGGACCAGCGTATTGCTACGAGTCCGATGGCGCAAGTTTCGTCTCGATCCGATGTGTGTACACAAAGTTACAGCGTGTTCCAGAATAGACAGATACGGAACGGTGTCGGCGGATACGCGTTGATTCCGGGGTGCACGCACATCCGAATCGACTTCTGCGAAATCCCACACGTCCGTATCAACGACGCGCACGTTTTGGTAAAGACCGTGTGCGACCAAGTCGTCCCGTTTGACGGGGCGCACTCAGTTCCGGGGTGAAACATGTCGTTGTTTTTCCTGTTTTTGGATCGCGGTGTGCGATCACCACAGGGCGCGATGCACCGAGCGAGTTGCACGGGCACCGAGAGGGTTATACAGTCTACGCGTAGCAACTGACGAAAACTAAAACGGAGTTCCGAGGTGAGAGAAAACGGTACCTGAACAGGGATCCGTGAACGCTGAATTCCACGTGTCCGAGAGTCAACTTCGTGTCCTGGTCGAGAATTCCCGTGTCCTCGTGTCTGTCGTGAGTCCGAACTAGGGCTCTGATCGAGACAGCGGAGGGCTTCGCCGGAGGGGTCGGGCTCGAGGTCGTCGACGGCCTGGGGAGTTAGGGGTCGACAAGGGGAGGACTGGGCGGAGGCGGTGATGTCGGCGGCGGGCTGTGGAAAGGAGGAAGGCTCCTGGGATCGTCGAAGGCTTCTGGGCTGCTGCCGTGGGTGGTCAGTCGGGGTCTGAGGCGGTGATGGGGTTCGCCGGGCGGAGTGGTGACGTCGGGGAGATCGACGGCCGAGGGGGTCGACGAGGCTGGCAGAGTTGGGGCCTCTGGGGGTAGTCGTCGGGATGGGAGGAGCACGGCGGAGGGATGGTGATGATGGGGGATGTCGGCTGTGCGCTCGACGGCCTGGCGGAGATGGGGGATGTTCGGAGCTGCGGCTAGGTCGCGGGGGAAGAGGGGATGATGGCGGCGGTGATGATCTAGGGTTTCCGTAGCTGGGCACGGAAGTCGAGGCAGCATTTATAGACTGCTACAGGAATTCCGGCGACTAGGGCTCTGTTTTGGGTTTCGGGTCCGGGTCTGGTTCGGCTCGGATCCGACCCGACCCAACCCAATAAGCTGATTTGGTTCAGGGTTGGTTTGGGTTCGGTTCAGATTCGGTTTGGTTTGGTTTAATCATCCAATAGTTTTTAAGGCTTTAAACGCGTCTTCGGAGTCCAATAAATTCACCGAAAAATATCACATGTCCGGTTTTCCATTTTACACCATAAAATATTATTTCCATAATATTTTAACACCAATAAACTGTATTTAAAAATCCTTAACTCACAATTACCTTGCTTCTTCGTCCAGAAAATACCGAAAAATTGGGGGAAAAATATTAAAATTATTCTCAAAAATTAGGATATTTACAATACTGCCAGTATTAGGCGAGAGGGGGAGATGGAGAACTTGGTGGTAACCGATTTAGAAGTTTGGCATGGAGGCACGGAGAAGGGACAAGAAGGTGAAGGTGTTAGGCCTACGGCTCAGGGAGAGTTACTTACCTACAGCAGGAGAGAGAAACAAACTGCAGGACCAGTACCGATAGTGCCAGTGCCAAGTCCTTTGCCTGCGTTCGTCCCAACTCCTGAGGCACCGACACCAACCCCCCTTCAGGTGATACCCCCTCCTTCACAAGATATCATTCCTCCTACTTCTATTCCTCCCACACCACTATCTGTACGAAGGACCACTCGCAGCAATGCAGGAAATCCTCCAAACAGATATGGTTGGAATATTGCTCAGTTTGTTTCTTATGACCATATCCCTTCTTCTCATGGAACATTTATAGCATCTTTGGATAGTATTACTATACCTAACAATTGGCAGGTTGCCAAGAACGATCCAAAGTGAAAACCGGCAATGCACGAGGAGTTGGGAGCTCTGGAGAAGAACCACACTTGGGAGCTTGTGAGACTGCCAGAGGGGAAGAGAGCAGTTGGATGCAAGTGGGTCTTCACCGTGAAGCAGAACCCAGATGGACAGGTTGAGCGCTACAAAGCTCGACTAGTAGCCAAAGGATACAGTCAGACGTACGGCATCGACTATGACGAGACCTTTGCACCAGTTGCGAAGATGAGCACTGTCAGGACTCTGATTTCTCTGGCAGCAAATGGTGGATAGAAGCTACACCAACTGGATGTGAAGAATGCGTTTCTTCACGGAGATCTAGTGGAGGAGGTGTACATGGAGATACCACCAGGATTTGGCACCAATCAGACAGTAGGCAAGGTCTGCAGGTTGAAGAAGTCCCTCTATGGACTGAAGCAGTCTCCTCGAGCGTGGTTTGACAGATCCAGAAAAGCGATGATAGAGATGGGATATCAGCAGATCAATGCTGATTATACTGTATTCTTCCGTCGGAGTGGAAGCCACATCACCATGCTTGAGGTGTATGTGGACGATATGATTATCACAGGAGATGATGAGTAGGAGATCGCCCAACTCAAAGGAAAGCTTGGCAAGGAATTCGAGGTGAAGGATCTCGGCCTTCTCGGTACTTCCTTGGGATTGAGATTGCTCGAGAAGCAGAGGGGATTGTTCTCTCTCAAAGAAAGTATGCACTGGACCTTCTCACAGAAACTGGAATGTTGGGGTGCAACCTGCAGCGACACCAATAGATCAGAGGTTCAAGATTGATGCTGAGGCTGGAGAACCAGTTGATCGGGACAGATACCAGAGACTGGTTGGCAAGTTGATCTATTTGAGCCACACACGTCCTGATATCTGCTTTGCAGTAAGTATGGTGAGCCGCTACATGCATGACCCACGGAAGGGTCATATGGATGCAGTGTACCAGATTCTGAGGTACTTGAAAGGTGCTCCCGGGAAGGGGCTAATATTCAGGAAGAACAATCACGTGAGCATCGAGGGCTACTGTGATTCTGACTGGGCTAGTTGTGCTGATGACAGGAGGTCTACCTCGGGATATTGCATATTTGTAGGAGGTAACTTGGTCTTCTGGAGGAGTAAGAAGCAGTCTGTGGTGGCCAGATCGACAGCTGAAGCAGAGTACAGAGCTATGGCCTTGGGAGTTGCAGAGCTGCTATGGTTGAAGAATATGTTGGTGGAGCTGAAGCTGGATCAAGGAGCCAAGATGAAGCTGTGGTGTGACAATCAGTCAGCTATTAGTATCGCCAACAATCCAGTACAGCATGACAGGACCAAACACATCGAGATTGATAGATTCTTCATCAAAGAGAAATTGGATAGTGGATTACTGGAGCTTGGCCATGTTCCAACCTGGGATCAAGTAGCAGATGGACTAACCAAGGGACTCGCCTCAGTGAGCATGATTAGAGGATGTGACAAGATGGGCTTAGTGAATATCTTTCACCCATCTTGAGGGAGAGTGTTGATATGGTATGTTGGGTGTCATATTTAAGTATAGTATAAGCACATGGGAATATCCTGAGGACATATTTGGGATGCCAGAATGTCACAGGATATTCCATTATGAGATTATAGTCATAATGATTGAGATCATTGTATTAATGACTGTAAGGCTATATAATGCCAATGAGACAATCAATAAAATAATCAACTAATTTCAACACGATGGAATTGAGAGCTCGATAGACTTCTGGCGATAATAAAAAAATATTAATTATCTAAAATAGATTGGAATAGCTCTGGGATAAAAAAAATTCTAAGCTCCGATACCATGAAACAAATCAACAATATTGATTTTATTAATGGATGATATAAAAAGTCTTACAACTATGAATATATATAGTGGGAAAATGGATCCATATTCGTATAGGAGTAGGAGAATAAATATATATCCATGTAGGAGGAGAAGGAACTAATCATATATCTATCTAATCCTAAATATAATTAATCTTAACATTACCTAAAGCAAAATCTTATTTCCGTACTACTTATTTACACTCTTTTCTTATCTAAGGAAGATGGAGGGCACTCCTTGGTTGCACCAGCTTACACAACATGACCACCAACTTGCTTTTTGGGTTACTAGTATATATGCACGTGCGTTGCACGTACTTCATAGACTAGTATTATGAAGATTAAAAGATAGCTAATGTAATTATTATAGTTTTAATTAAGATTATTTAGGAAGACCAAAAAACATCTACCTTAATTATTTTAAAATTATTATTGTATTAATATTAATATATATTATTTTTTATATATGCATGCAAGACAAATACTATTTAGGAAGACCAAGAAAATAGCTCCCGTAATTACCTAACTACCTCTATTAACTTTAATGAATCATTTTAATTAGTAAACATATGTAAAGATATTTTTGGAAAAAAAAACTTTCGCGTGTGTGCCCGGTCGCAAAGTTCGACGGAAAGGAAAATTTTCAACATTGGAGGTCAGAGATGGAGCTCTTCTTCAAGGTCATGGAGTACACCAATGTTGTGATTGATGGATTTACAGATCCTGGAGATCAAACAAATCTCACATAGTAGCAAAGGGAAGAGTTGATAAAAAATAGGAAGAAAGATAGCACGGCCTTGATGTATATTTATGGAGCAATTGAATCAGAGGTTTATGAGAAGATTGCATATGCTTGTACATCTATCAAAGGAGGCATGGGATTTCCTAATTAATTGATAAGTAGCGAGAGAAAAGGTTAAGAAGGTGCGCTTGCAGACCTTACAACGTCAGTTAGAGCTTCTTCACATGGAGAAAAAGGAGAGCATCTCTGACTATTTTTCTCAATCTTTGGCTATCCTCAATCAAATGAAAACCAACGGGGAAGACATAAAAGTGCTTCAAATTGTAGAGAAATTTCTTTGAACTTCGACTGAACGGTTTGAAGGCAAAGTCACTGATATTGAGGATTCATGTTACCTTAGCTAAATGACAGTTAATGAGCTAATGGGGCAGGCGTTTGAGCAGAGAATAAATGAGAAGTCAGAGTCTAGGGTTGAAGAGGCATTGCAGTCCCAGTTGAAATTGAAAAAGTCATCTGACAATGAAGGGAGTTATCAGAGAAATCAAAACTCAAGTTTCAAGAGGGGCCGGAAGAATAAGTATGGTCCATTTGGAGGAAAAAGATGGAGACAAAAAGGTGAGCGTCTGTGTCAACCACGAGATAAAGCCTCTATACAATGTTTTAACTGTCGTGGGTATGGACACTACAAAAAAGAGTGCACATCGAAGAGGCCAAAAAATAAGGAGTTTCATGCCAAGATTGCAGAGAACAAGGAGGAAAAAGAAGAGACTTTGCTGATGGTTTTTAATGCTATTGTTGATGGAGAAAGACACAAATGGTATCTCGATACAGGCTGCAACAACAATATGTGTAGTTACAGAGAGTTGTTCATTGATTTTGACGAGTCGGTAGAACGGACATCACTTTTAACTCAGCAAAGATGGCGGTGAAAGGAAAAGGGCGAATCATTATTCCGTTGAAGAATGGAGTATTCAATACCATCTCTGATGTGTATTATGTATCTGGTCTCCGCCATAATCTTCTTATTACGGGGCAGCTTTCAGAGAAAGACTATGATGTGAGGATTTTCAGCGGTGTTTGTGCCATCAAGAATGTCCAACAAGAACTTGTGGCAAAGGTAACGATGACTTTGAATCGTCTATTTCCATTATATATGCAGCATGATGATTTACCTTGCCTTAGTTCTGTGATGTATGATGATGATTAATTGTGGCACATGAGATTTGGGCATTTAAACTTTCATAGCTTGAATTATCTTGCTTGTAAGAATTTGGTCTCTGGTTTGCCTCTGATTAAAATCTCAAGTAGAGTATGTGAGACTTGTTTATTGGAAAGAAACATGGAGCTAGCTTTCCGAAGGGGAAGGTTCAGAGAGCGTCTAAGCCCCTTGAAATCATACATTCTGATTTGTGCTCAGTTGACAGCGAGGTACACACCGCAACAAAATGGCGTGGCAGAAAGAAAAAATAGAACAATCATGGATATGGTCAGATGTATGCTGAAATTGAAGAATTTTTTCAAGTATTTTTGTACAGAAGTAGTTAGCTTGTGCTGTCTATATCTTAAGCAGATGCCCCAGCAGGAGTGTGGATCGAAGAACTCCATATGAAATGTGGAGTGGTTATAAGCCAAACATTCAGCATATGCGGGTGTTTGGGTGCATTGCTTATTCCCATGTACTAGATCATATAAGGAAGAAGCTTGACGATAAGGCTGAAAAATGCATTTTCATTGGGTATAGCAATGTGACAAAGGGGTATAAACTATTCAATCCGAAGTCCGGGAAGGTTATAGTTAGTCGAAACGTCACTTTTGATGAGCAAAGTGAGTGGGATTGGAGTTTGGATGGAAGCAGGCCATCCACATACCTTCCAACACCTGAAGATGATTGTTTGGTTGACAAACAGCTCGTACATGCACCAGAAATCCAAGTTCCAACAGCTGATCCGTCTCCAACAGCTCATCACCAATAAAAAAATGTACTTGGGAGGCCACAACGAGATCGTCGATTGCACCTTTATCTCCAAGATTATGGAGTGGGTACTAATAATGACCCATCTGATGAAGAATTGGTGAACTTTGTCCTATATTCTGATTATGATCCTCTAACTTTCAATGAGGCTTGCGGGGAGGAACACTGGATGAGTGCCATGGATGAAGAAATTCAACCTATTGAAAAAATAGCACTTGGGAGGCTCTTCCTGAAGGAAAAGAGGCCATTGGAGTAAAGTGGGTGTACAAGACAAAGTACAAGCCTAACGGAGAAGTGAATCGCTTCAAAGCAAGGTTAGTAGCAAAGGGCTACAAGAAAAAACCAGGTATCGATTATCTTAAAGTATTTGCTCTTGTTGCTAGACTCGATACTATTAGAATGGTTATTTCTCTTGCTGCTCATAATGCGTGGAAAATATTTCAAAAGGATGTAAATCGGTGTTTCTAAACGGAACGTTGGAAGAAGAAGTTTATCTTGAACAACCTACGGGTTAGGTGAAGGAAGGACAAGCTGACAAAGTTTATAGGCTCAAAAAGGCTTTATATGGCCTTAAACATGTGCCGAGAGCATGGTACACCAGAATTGATTCCTATTTTTTGGAGAATGAGTTTCAAAGATGTCCATATGAACACACTTTGTATGTCAAATCTGATGTGCAGGGAGATAGTCATTGTGTGTTTGTACGTGGATGATCTTATAATCATAGGAAACAACCCAAAGACGAATGCAAATTTTCAAGGAGGCACTTGCAACTCAATTTGAGATGACATGTCGTATTTCCTTGGCCTAGAGGTGATTCAAATGGAGCAGGGAACTTTTATTTCATAAAGAAAGTATGTTGGAGATATTCTTAAATGCTTTAACATGGAGTCTTACAAGCCTATTTTAACTCTGGTTGAAGTAAAAGTGAAGCTGCAGAAAGAAGGCAATGGAGAGCTTGTTGATCCTACTTTATACAAGATGTTGGTTGAAGTTTACGCTACTTGACTTCAACTCGACCAGATAACACACTTTGTATGTCAAATCTGATGTGCAGGGAGATATAGTCATTGTGTGTTTGTACGTGGATGATCTTATAATCATAGGAAACAACCCAAAGACGAATGCAAATTTTCAAGGAGGCACTTGCAACTCAATTTGAGATGACATGTCGTATTTCCTTGGCCTAGAGGTGATTCAAATGGAGCAGGGAACTTTTATTTCATAAAGAAAGTATGTTGGAGATATTCTTAAATGCTTTAACATGGAGTCTTACAAGCCTATTTTAACTCTGGTTGAAGTAAAAGTGAAGCTGCAGAAAGAAGGCAATGGAGAGCTTGTTGATCCTACTTTATACAAGATGTTGGTCGAAGTTTACGCTACTTGACTTCAACTCGACCAGATATCACATTTGGTGTTGGTCTTATTAGCAGATTTATAGAAGCTCCTCGACAATTTCATATGCAAGCAACAAAGCAGATTTTGAGGTATATCAAAGGCACTCAAGGGAATGGCATTTACTATCCAACCAACTGTAAGTAAAGCTTGAGGGATATACAGATAGTGATTGAGCTGGAGAGTTGAGACAACAAGAAGCACTTCTGATTTTGCTTTTCACATTGTTTCTGGGGTTATTTCTTGGTCTTTAAATAAGCAACAAGTTGTGGTTCTTTCGTCAACTGAAGCGGAGTATAATGCAGCAATGTGCAACTCGTGTGGAGTGGATGAGGAAATTACTTGAGGTTCTGCATCATGAGCACAAAATTCCTACAACAATTTTCTGTGATAATAAGTCAACCATTGCATTAACAAAGAACCCAATCTGTCATGGGAGGATGGGGCATATTCATGCAAAGATGCATTATATTCGTGATTTGGTGAGTGATAAAGTTATTGAAGTTCTGTATTGTCAAACTGGTGAACAAATTGCAGTTATACTTACAAAACCTCTCAACTCTGGTGTGTTTCTGAAGTTGAAGCAGCTGATGGTGATGATGAAGTTTGATGAGCTTGGTTTAAGGGAGGTTGTTGGAAGTGATAATAAGTCAACCATTGCATTAATAAGTCAACCATTACATTAACAAAGAACTCAATCTGTCATGGGAGGACCAGGCATATTCATGCAAATATGCATTATATTCGTGATTTGGTGAGTGATAAAGTTATTGAAGTTCAGTATTGCCAAACTGGTGAACAAATTGCAGTTATACTTACAAAACCTCTCAACTCTGGTGTGTTTCTGAAGTTGAAGCAGCTGATGGTGATGATGAAGTTTGATGAGCTTGGTTTAAGGGAGGTTGTTGGAAGTGATAATAAGTCAACCATTGCATTAATAAGTCAACCATTACATTAACAAAGAACTCAATCTGTCATGGGAGGACCAGGCATATTCATGCAAATATGCATTATATTCGTGATTTGGTGAGTGATAAAGTTATTGAAGTTCAGTATTGCTAAACTGGTGAACAAATTGCAGTTATACTTACAAAACCTTAAAACTCTGGTGTGTTTCTGAAGTTGAAGCAGATGATGGGGATGATGAAGTTTGATGAGCTTGGTTTAAGGGAGGTTGTTGGAAGTGAAACGAAGCCCATTAGAGCCTAAATCCAAGTTTATTATTTTAATGTTTTTGCTATGTAAAATCCCCATCTTCTAGAAATTGTCTTTTGGGTTCTCAAGGGGATGAGGGTGTTGCTGCTGCTTTTATATGTGATAGAAGAGAGATTGAACATGACATGCATGCTTTCTCTATTGTTCCATTTTTACTCTTCTTCCTTTGATTAGTTGTGTGAGCTTATTTAAGTGTTTGCTTGATTGTTGTGGTGTACATATGCATCTGTGATTGATTGTTTGTGATCTCTTGTTGTTGAGTGTTCTGTTCTACATTTTTTTTTCTTAAAATATTTTATTAGTTATGTTTTATTCTCTTGTTTGGATTTGAAGTATACAAAAATTAAGTAAAAAATAAATTCTCAAAAAATTAGTATTTTAAGTGGTGCGATGCTAGTGTCCTCGTGTCCCTCAAGCTATATACCTAAAGTTCAGCCCTCCGCCATTGCTTAGTTATATATTGGTCTTCAAGACTAATGGGAAACTCGCCTCTTATTTTGGGATTTATATTCCATCAAATCCCAATACAAAGCTTTAGCATCTGCTGAAATTTCCAGAAAATCGATTTACATCAAAAATTGGAAACTTTTTATGAAAACTTATCATATTTGGACCCAAATAATTAGACTGAAACGTAGAGGGGCTTGTTTCATAAATTTACCTCAATTAATCACACAAGATCGCCACCAAAGTTTCTAATTCTATTTCTAACGAATTACACAAACTCTTCCGAGTCGACTCATTTGCTACTGTGACAACAAACAACAACAACAACAACAACAAAAAACTATGAATTGTGTGAGAGAAGAGAAGAGAAGGAGACCTTGTTGACAGCAGAGCAGACGAACTTGCAACCGAGGACGAGGTTGCTCATGAGAATGGTGAAGTCCCCCCTCGCCTCCGGGTGCTTCGACTGCTCGTTCAGCACGTGCCGAGTGATAGTCATCAGATCCGTCCTATGTGCGTCGGCAGAGTGATCCATGGCTCCCCTGCCTGCTCGATTAGGAAAGTTAGGGTTTTGAAATGGTCCCAATTTGAGAAGAAGAAGAAGAAGAAGAAGATAGATATAGATGACGTCGACTTAGATGGGGGGGGGGGGGGGGGGGGGGGGGAGGGGCGGGAAAGGGACTACTTACTGTAACGGTCTTAATCTGTCTTATTTTATGGTGTGAGGTGGTTATTGGATCACGTTAAAGTAAACTGTTTCTAACAAATTCAACGTACAAAACAAAAACAAAAAAACCTCTCGAGGAAGATGCATAGTTTAAAATTGCCTACAAGTTACTTCAATGGTGTATTTTTTTCCTTGTGCAAATTCTGTTAGATTTATTGTTAGATTTATCTAAACTATATGATTCAACAAAGCACTCCTTTCTTTTAGTCCCACATGAAAAAGAAGAAGTCATTATCCTTTCCATATATTGCTTTACCCCTCTTAGTGGGTAAGTGGACTTTATAGGGGATGGGCTTGATCTCATCCAACCCGCGAGCGGGTGCGCGATTTAATGTGCATTTTTACGCGTTTATTATTTGCGCACTTTGCACGCTTGCGCGCCGCGGAACGGACACGGGTACAAAGGTAATTTCATAACTTTTTTTATTTTTTTTATTTTTTTTACTTCCGTTGATTTGGTCTGGTGGGTTGCTGGTCTTCCGCGGAACTGTTCTCACGTAATCCCGTTACGGTAAAAGTGGAAAATGTTACGTGAGAGATATATCAGGACACGATCCTGAGATCTGAGAAAAACAGAATCGATTTTTTCTTTTCTCTCTCTCTCTCTCGCTCTCTGTTCGGACGAAAGAACAATCTCACAGAGACGAAAAAAGAAGAGAAAAACACCAGAACCAAAATTCCTCCAAAACTCCTCCGTCCAATCTCTATTCTTCGGGCAAAGTTGTGATCGTTCGTGGAATTCGCCACCGGGTGCACGGTGAAGTGAATCGAAGGATTCGTTGTATCTCGGGGATAGATCGCCAGGAACCCACTGCACTGTTCGTGGAAAAAAATTCTATTCTAAGGACAGCGTGTAACGTGCCTCGAATCCTATACTATTTCTTGTTTTAATTTTACTTCTTCCTATTTGCATTATTTAGGAATTCAACCAACAATCTTAGAATAGAATTTTCGTAGCTTCTGTCCACTTTCTAGTTTCTGGTTGAAAAATTCATATCTACATGATGAACACCGTAGAAGAACTGACCACGAACATTCATAACTCCTCCAAACCGGAGAAGTTTGATGGCCTGAATTTTAAGAGATGGCAACGTAGGATGACCTACTGGCTGACTTGCTTGAAACTGGTTAAGGTTCTCAAAGAACCGAAAATCAAACCTGACTTACACGAACCTGCCAGGACCTGCGAATTAGAGTCCTACAACGAGACAGACTTTATCTGTCACGGTAAAATTCTCAGTTGTCTTTCTGACACCCTCTATGATATATACTGCACTACCTCTACGTCCAGAGAGCTTTGGGAAGCTCTCGATAAAAAATACTCCAATGAAGGAGTGGGTTCTGAGATTTACATTGTTGACAGATTTTTAGAATTTAAAATGGTAGATGAGAAGTCTGTTGTTGAACAGACTAATACCCTTCAAACAATCATACACGAGATGTCTCAGAAAGACATGCCATTTGCTGATAAGTTTCTAATTGCTGCCTTCATTAATAAACTTCCCCCTTCTTGGAAGAAATTTGGTTTAAAACTAAAACACAATAAGGAACCCATGTCTTTAGATGACCTGTTTGTGTCCTTCCGTATTGAGGAAGAAGGTAGAACTAGAGACAAGGAACCTCTTAGTACTGAATTCGAGGCAAAGTTACACATTGTTGAAACCAAGGAAAAGCCTAAGGGCCAACCCTATCAACAGAGGAACAACCCCCAGAACAGAAACCCTGTAAAGAAACAATTTCTTAAGCCAAGAGATGCGATTGGGAAAGACAACAGACCTAAGCGGAAATGTTACAACTGTGGTAAGCCTGGTCAATTTGCTAGGCAATGCCGCCACAGGAAGAAGGGTCAGGGATTTCAGAATCCTGATCGTCGAACTCCTGCAGACTCTACTGTTGTTCCACAGGCTCATGTTATCATAGCCGGGACCGAATCTATCGGTACCGATGATCAGAGGTTTGTAACCGTATGTTCTATTTTTGAGTCATCGTATCAGCCTACTGACTGGTGGGTTGATACAGGGGCAAATGTCCATGTATGCCATAATATTGATTCTTTTTTCTCCTACCGACAGGTTGAGGAAGGCGAATCAGTAGCTATGAAAAACTCGAGTGCTGCCAGAGTGCATGGAAAGGGAAGAGTGAACCTCAAGTTGTCTTCGGACAAGATTCTCCCTTTGCATAATGTGCAGCACGTACCGGACGTAAACAAGAACTTAATTTTTGGTTATTTGCTAAATAAACATGGTTACAATCTGGTATTTGAGTCTGATCGAGTTGTAATATCCCTGAACGGTAACTTTATTGGAAAAGGCTATGTATGTGGGGGTCTGTTTAAACTTTCTGTGGACATGCCTTGCAGTACATTAAATTCATGTTTAAATAATATTGCATCTACTTCTACTTCTAATTCAAATGCTCTCTTTTATAATACTGATAGTTGTGATGTTTGGCATGGTCGTTTGGGACATGTCAATTTTAACTCTTTAAAAAGAATATCTAAGTTACAATTGATTCCTAAGATTGACACGAGCAGAAATGGAAAATGTGATATATGTACACAAGCCAAACAACCCAGAAAATCTTTTCATTCCGTTGAAAGGAGTTCTCAGCTATTGGAGCTTATTCACAGCGATATCTGTGAATTGAACGGTATTCTCACTCGTAGTGGTAAACGGTATTTTATTACATTTATAGATGATTATTCAAAATACTGCCATGTTTACTTGCTTAGAACTAAAGATGAAGCTTTCAGTAAGTTTGTATCTTTTAAAGCTGAAGTTGAAAACCAACTTGAGAAGAAAATTAAAATTTTAGGTCTGATCGTGGGGGTGAATACACCTCTGCCGAGTTTGACTCCTTTTGTGAATTAAATGGCATTATACATGAGGTAACTGCTCCTTATGCTCCTCAACAGAATGGGGTAGCAGAAAGAAAAAATAGAACATTTCTTGATATGATTAATGCTATGTTAGGTAGCTCTGGTTTATCTGATTATTTGTGGGGGGAAGCCCTTCTTTCTGCATGTCACATCTTAAATAAAGTTTCTTTCAAAAAGACTGATAAGACCCCTTATGAACTTTGGAGAGGTAGAAAGCCATCTTTGAAATATTTCAAAGTGTGGGGGTGCCTTGCTAAAGTTTCTGTCCCTCCTACCAAGAAAAAAAAATTGGGACCAAAGATCGTAGACTGTGTATTTTTGGGATATGCCAAAAATAGTATTGCTTATAGATTTTTTGTAATTAAGAGTGAGATAAATGGTATTGATGCTAACACGGTTATGGAATCTAGGGATGCCACCTGTCGCGCCCCGATCCCGTAGGGGCCGATCGTCCTCGCTTGGTCCCTACGGAACCGTTCGTCCTCCCTTGGGCGCGATGCCGTGCAAGCCTAAGTTGCGCTTGCACCAGGCAAAGTACCTGCACAAGACACAAGAGAGACAAAAATATACATATATAGGCACAGAGTAAAAATACAGAGAACCAAAGTTGAACACATTTGATACCACACAAAATACTTTCTTTTTATTGAATACTGAAGATTTGGATTACAAAATGCTTGCTTGGCTGAGTTACAAAATGTGCCTTAGAAGACTTACAACTCTTTTTATATTCCCAAAACTAGCCACAACGCCCATTACATTATGCCCTTGTAGTATGACCAAAATAACGAAAACATCTAGCAGAAGAAGAGTAGTCCACTGGAGTACATTTTTTGAAAATATTTTTCCATTGAAAAATAGAATATCCAGTTCTTCTATTTCTACACAAGTCCCTGTAGTAACCTCTAGTTCACAACCAGAGGAGATTACCCCAGCAGAACCCAGGAGAAGTAAAAGAACAAGACGAGAACCAAACCTAGGTGAAGGTTTTTTTACCTACCTCGTTGAAGAGGATCCTATATCTTATCAAGGGACTATGTCCTCAGTCGATTCCTTATTTTGGAAAGAGGCCATAAATAGTGAAATGGATTCTATTATATCAAATAGAACTTAGGATTTGGTTAACCTTCCTACAGGTTGCAAACCAATAGGTTGCAAATGGATCTTCAGAAAGAAGTTAAGACCTGATGGGTCTATTGAGAAATTCAAAGCCAGGTTAGTGGCTAAAGGGTTCAAACAAAGAGAACGGGTAGACTTTTTTGACACTTACTCTCCTGTTACAAGAATTGCTACAATTAGAATGTTAATAGCCATTGCATCTGTTCATAAACTGTTTATTCATCAAATGGATGTAAAAACTGCATTTCTGAATGGAGATTTACAGGAAGAGATCTATATGGAACAACCTGAAGGGTTTGTTGTTCCAGGTCAAGAACACAAGGTATGCAAATTAATTAAATCTCTATATGGGCTGAAACAAGCGCCAAAGCAATGGCATGATAAATTTGACAAGGTAATTCTATCATATGGTTTTGCTATTAATGATTCTGATAAATGTGTATATAGCAAAACTATTGGTAGCTCTTGTGTAATATTATGCCTGCATGTTGATGACATTCTTATTTTTGGTACTGACATGGATATTATTTATGATATCAAATTATTTCTGTCTCAAAATTTTGATATGAAAGATTTAGGACCTGCTGATGTAATTTTAGGACTTAAATTAAGTCGCACTTCTGAGGGAATTGGTATCTCCCAATCTCACTATATAGAAAAGGTTCTAAAAAGATTTAACTATTTTGATTCTAAACCTGTAAGTACTCCATATGATGCAAGTATCAGGTTGAAGAAGAATAAAGGAGATAGTGTGGCTCAGTTGAAGTATTCTCAGCAAATCGGATGCCTGAACTATATTGCTAATCGTACCAGACCTGATATTTCCTACGCAGTAGAAAAGCTTAGTCGGTATACTAGCGATCCGAATAGTTCACATTGGACTGCCTTGGAACGGGTAATGAGATACCTAAAGGACACGATATCCTATGGATTATTCTATGGAGGATACCCATCTGTATTAGAAGGGTATACTGATGCGAACTAGATCTCCGATACAGATGAGACCAAAGCCACAAGTGGATATGTATTTATATTGGGTGGAGCTGCTGTTGCGTGGAACTCTACCAGGCAGACCTGTATTTCTAGATCTACTATGGAGGCAGAATTTATAGCTCTTGACCTCACCAGTGAGGAAGCAGAATGGCATAGGAATCTGGTAACAGATATTCCTCTGTGGAGCAAACCAGTTCATGCTATCCCTGTACACTGTGACAGCCAAGCTGCAATAGCAAAGGCTCAAAGGACAAGTTATAATAGAAAATCCAGACATATACGTCTGAGGTACAATCGGGTGAAGCAATTGCGATCCAGTGGAGTAATTGTAATTGACTTTGTCAGATCAAAGAACAATCTAGCAGATCCTCTAACTAAAGGGCTCTCAAGGAGACTTGTGTTGGAGATGACAAGAGGAATGGGGTTAAAGCCCATAGATTGAGTCACCTCAAAGGCAACCCAACCTTTGATTGGAAGCACCAAGAAAAGGTTCAATGGGTAACAATAAAATTGATGTGTGACTGGAAACACTATATGATAGTAATTGTAAAGAACCATTCCTCTAATGTATAGTGTTGATCTGCAATAAATAAAAGGGTGATTGTAAAATCTAAATGAATCTGTGGCTTGTAAAGCAGGGTATATAAATTGCAGAATACCTAGAAAGATTCACCTATTTAAGAGTGAAAGTGGGGCCGCTTTCTATGGAAACTCGGGCTGTTCTCTAGAGCTCTTAAGAAAACGAGATAGCACATGGCCGAAAAGTGCACAACTGTTGATACGATCAAATGACTACAATGTGTTTGTGTGTATGTTGAGTCTGTACAAGCAAGATCCTAAGTTCAAGACTTAAGTCACTTTGGGTCTGTATAGATGAGATGTATAACACTAAGGGGAGGTTCAAGTTCGGAAGACACCTTCCCCTGATACACAGTATGATTGCCAATATCTTATTTTCTTTCCTATATGTCCTATCGTGCTATACCTTCCTTTCTTCTTTTGTTGAATCATGTGGGGGATTGTTAGATTTATTGTTAGATTTATCTAAACTATATGATTCAACAAAACACTCCTTTCTTTTAGTCCCACATGGAAAAGAAGAAGTCATTCTCCTTTCCATATATTGCTTTACCCCTCTTAGTGGGTAAGTGGGCTTTATAGGGGATGGGCTTGATCTCATCCAACCCGCGAGCGGGTGCGCGATTTAATGCGCATTTTTACGCATTTATTATTCGCGCACTTAGCACTTTGCACGCTTGCGCGCCGAGGAACGGACACGGGTACAAAGGTAATTTCATAACTTATTTTATTTTATTTTATTTTTTACTTCCGTTGATTTGGTCTGGTGGGTTGCTGGTCTTCCGCGGAACTGTTCTCACGTAATCCCGTTACGGTAAAAGTGGAAAAGGTTACGTGAGAGATATATCAGGACACGATCCTGAGATCTAAGAAAAACAGAATCGGTTTTTTCTTTTCTCTCTCTCTCTCGCTCTCTGTTCGGACGAAAGAACAATCTCACAGAGACGAAAAAAGAAGAGAAAAATACCAGAACCAAAATTCCTCCAAAACTCCTCCGTCCAATCTCTATTCTTCGGGCAAAGTTGTGATCGTTCGTGGAATTTGCCACCGGGTGCACGGTGAAGTGAATCGAAGGATTCGTTGTATCTCGGGGATAGATCGCCAGGAACCCACTGCACTGTTCGTGGGAAGAAATTCTATTCTAAGGACAGCGTGTAACGTGCCTCGGATCCTATACTATTTCTTGTTTTAATTTTACTTCTTCCTATTTGCATTATTTAGGAATTCAACCAACAATCTTAGAATAGAATTTTCGTAGCTTCTGTCCACTTTCTAGTTTCTGGTTGAAAAATTCCTATCTACATGATGAACACCGTAGAAGAACTGACCACGAACATTCATAACTCCTCCAAACCGAAGAAGTTTGATGGCCTGAATTTTAAGAGATGGCAACGTAGGATGACCTACTGGCTGACTTGCTTGAAACTGGTTAAGGTTCTCAAAGAACCGAAAATCAAACCTGACTTACACGAACCTGCCAGGACCTGCGAATTAGAGTCCTACAACGAGACAGACTTTATCTGTCACGGTAAAATTCTCAGTTGTCTTTCTGACACCCTCTATGATATATACTGCACTACCTCTACGTCCAGAGAGCTTTGGGAAGCTCTCGATAAAAAATACTCCAATGAAGGAGCGGGTTCTGAGATTTACATTGTTGACAGATTTTTAGAATTTAAAATGGTAGATGAGAAGTCTGTTGTTGAACAGACTAATACCCTTCAAACAATCATACACGAGATATCTCAGAAAGATATGCCATTTGCTGATAAGTTTCTAATTGCTTCCTTCATTAATAAACTTCCCCCTTCTTGGAAGGAATTTGGTTTAAAACTAAAACATAATAAGGAACCCATGTCTTTAGATGACCTGTTTGTGTCCTTCCGCATTGAGGAAGAAGGTAGAACTAGAGACAAGGAACCTCTTAGTACTGAATTCGAGGCAAAGTTACACATTGTTGAAACCAAGGAAAAGCCTAAGGGCTAACCCTATCAACAGAGGAACAACCCCCAGAACAGAAACCCTGCAAAGAAACAATTTCTTAAGCCAAGAGCTGCGATTGGGAAAGACAACAGACCTAAGCGGGAATGTTACAACTGTGGTAAGCCTGGTCACTTTGCTAGGCAATGCCGCCACAGGAACAAGGGTCAGGGATTTCAGAATCATGATCATCGAACTCCTGCAGACTCTACTGTTGTTCCACAGGCTCATGTTATCATAGCCGGGATCGAATCTATCGGTACCGATGATCAGAGGTTTGTAACCGTATGTTCTATTTTTGAGTCATCGTATCAGCCTACTGACTGGTGGGTTGATACAGGGGCAAATGTCCATGTATGCCCTAATATTGATTCTTTTTTCTCCTACCGACAGGTTGAGGAAGGTGAATCAGTAGCTATGGGAAACTCGAGTGCTGCCAGAGTGCATGGAAAGGGAAGAGTGAACCTCAAGTTGTCTTCGGACAAGATTCTCCCTTTGCATAATGTGCAGCACGTACCGGACGTAAACAATAACTTAATTTTTGGTTATTTGCTAAATAAACATGGTTACAAACTGATATTTGAGTCTGATCGAGTTGTAATATCCCTGAACGGTAACTTTATTGGGAAATGCTATGTATGTGGGGGTCTGTTTAAAATTTCTGTGGACATGCCTTGTAGTACATTAAATTCATGTTTAAATAATATTGCATCTACTTCTACTTCTAATTCAAATGCTCTATTTTATAATACAGTTGTGATGTTTGGCATGGTCGTTTGGGATATGTTAATTTTAACTCTTTAAAAAGAATGTCTAAGTTACAATTGATTTCTAAGATTGACATGAGCAGGAATGGAAAATGTGAGATATGTACACAAGCCAAACAACCCAGAAAATCCTTTCATTCCGTTGAAAGGAGTTCTCAGCTATTGGAGTTTATTCACAGCGATATCTGTGAATTGAACGGTATTCTCACTCGTAGTGGTAAACGGTATTTTATTACATTAATAGATGATTATTCAAAATACTGCCATGTTTACTTGCTTAGAACTAAAGATGAAGCTTTCAGTAAGTTTGTATCTTTTAAAGCTGAAGTTGAAAACCAACTTGAGAAGAAAATTAAAATTTTTAGGTCTGATCGTGGGGGTGAATACACCTCTGCCGAGTTTGACTCCTTTTGTGAATTGCATGGCATTATACATGAGGTAACTGCTCCTTATGCTCCTCAATAGAATGGGGTAGCAGAAAGAAAAAATAGAACATTTCTTGATATGATTAATGCTATGTTAGGTAGCTCTGGTTTATCTGATTATTTGTGGGGGGAAGCCCTTCTTTCTGCATGTCACATCTTATATAAAGTTTCTTTCAAAAAGACTAATAAGACCCCTTATGAACTTTGGAGAGGTAGAAAGCCATCTTTGAAATATTTCAAAGTGTGGGTGTGCTTTGCTAAAGTTTCTGTCCCTCCTACCAAGAAAAGAAAATTGGGACCAAAGACCGTAGACTGTGTATTTTTAGGATATGCCAAAAATAGTACTGCTTATAGATTTCTTGTAATTAAGAGTGAGGTAAATGGTATTGATGCTAACACGGTTATGGAATCTAGGGATGCTACATTTTTTGAAAATGTTTTTCCATTGAAAAATAGAATATCTAGTTCTTCTATTTCTACACAAGTCCCTGTAGTAACCTCTAGTTCACAACCAGAGGAGATTACCCCAGCAGAACCCAGAAGAAGTAAAAGAACAAGACGAAAACCAAACCTAGGTGAAGGTTTTTTTACCTACCTCGTTGAAGAGGATCCTATATCTTATCAAGGGGCTATGTCCTCAGTCGATTCCTTATTTTGGAAAGAGGCCATAAATAGTGAAATGGATTCTATTATATCAAATAGAACTTGGGATTTGGTTAACCTTCCTGCAGGTTGCAAACCAATAGGTTGCAAATGGATCTTCAGAAAGAAGTTAAGACCTGATGGGTCTATTGAGAAATTCAAAGCCAGCTTAGTGGCTAAAGGGTTCAAACAAAGAGAACGGGTAGAATTTTTTGACACTTACTCTCCTGTTATAAGAATTGCTACAATTAGAATGTTAATAGCCATTGCACCTGTTCATAAACTGTTTATTCATCAAATGGATGTAAAAACTGCATTTCTGAATGGAGATTTACAGGAAGAGATCTATATGGAACAACCTGAAGGGTTTGTTGTTCCAGGTCAAGAACACAAGGTATGCAAATTAATTAAATCTCTCTATGAGCTGAAACAAGCGCCAAAGCAATGGCATGATAAATTTGACAAGGTAATTCTATTATATGGTTTTGCTATTAAAGATTCTGATAAATGTGTATATAGCAAATCTATTGGTAGCTCTTGTGTAATATTATGCCTGTATGTTGATGACATTCTTATTTTTGGTACTGACATGGATATTATTTATGATATTAAATCATTTCTGTCTCAAAATTTTGATATAAAAGATTTAGGACCCGCTGATGTAATTTTAGGACTTAAATTAAGTCGCACTTCTGGGGGAATTGGTATCTCCCAATCTCACTATATAGAAAAGGTTCTAAAAAGATTTAACTATTTTGATTCTAAACCTGTAAGTACTCCATATGATGCAAGTATCAGGTTGAAGAAGAATAAAGGAGATAGTGTGGCTCAGTTGAAGTATTCTCAGCAAATCGGATGCCTGAACTATGTTTGTGGTATTAAACGAAAGAATGAAGATGTATTCAATATGGGGTTTACACAGAACCGGCCTTCTTTGGTTTACAAATAAACTTGTATAATTTGATCCTATACGAGGATATGGGAGTACAATTTATTTAATCTGGATAAATATTGCTATAGGTGTCTGATCTGCAGTCGATCACTTTAGCCCTTGGACCACACGATGTTGAAGAAGTGTCGTAGAAGACAGGAAGCAGCTTCGAAGGTTGCAGGAGAGGGTAGATGCACGATGCCAAAGTCGTCGATCCCTACTCTTTGCCTGAGCTCCGGGTGCTCTCTCTCTCTCTCTCTCTCTCTCTCTCTCAGGTTCGATCTTCCAATTTTTGTCGACCTGGTTCGATCTTCCTATTTTAAGTTTTTTGACCCTGTTCCTCATTGATAGAGGTCTCTATTTATAGAGTTTTAGTGATAGTGACCACTCCGTCGGTGTAACAACCGAGGAGTGGAAAGTACAGCACCCTTTTATACAACGGTTAAAGTAACCAATGCCTGCGTATAGATGATCTTTTGAATGAGCGTGTGACGCGGGTCCAACTAAGGGACACAACGCGTACAATTGCTACGAAGATCACGACGTAAAAGCCACGTAGGTAGGTATCTATTGTTTAGAAGAGGTTGGCATAGAAGCCAAATGTCTGTCACTATGGCATAGAAGCCAAATAGTTATCAAACCGGCATAGAAGCCGAACAGGCGTAGAAGCCGAACAGGCATAGAAACCGAGTAGTCGTAGAGGCCGAACAGGCATAGAAGCCGAGTGGTCGTAGAGGCCGAACATGCATAGAAGCCGAAGGGGCACAGAGGCCGAGCAGGCGTAGAAGCCGAAGGGGCACAGAGGCCGAGCAGACGTAGAAGCCGAATGAGCACAAACGCTGGATGGGCGTAGAAGCCGCTGCGTACCGTACCACAGTGCTGATATGGACGTCTTAGCCGGAATTATGGCTTTTGAAGATATAATCAAATCTCTTGCATTAAATGCCGAGATTTGCCACCATCCTGTGCATTAAATGTGGAGGCGTGTTCTTTGACGGTCTGCAACCCTTTCTGTGCATCAGTCGCAGAGACGTGCCTCAAGAAACTGTCGTCGCTCTGTGCATTAGGCGAAGAGACGTGCCTCGAACCCCGTACGGAGTGCAGTTTTTGGCGTAGCAGGCGGTTTGTCTACTGCAGAACGTAAACAACTCGCGTTTTGCCTGTGTAAAATAAGGCAGCATATCCCTTTGTGCTTGAAGAAGCAGTTTACGCGAAGGAGAGGGCGGTATTTGACAGCCTGGGTGGCAGTGCAGTACCATCATTATAGCCGTCGTTTGGGTAGTCGAGCCGTATCCCTTTGCCAGAAGTCCAGACGTCAGGTTCATTGCAGGCTCTGACAGGTTCATTGCAGGATCTGACAGGTTCACTTCGGGGAATACGAAGCGTCTCTTGTACACCTCAACGCTGCGTATGAAAGGGGAGGAGTTTTACGCCCTGGAGGCGATGAAGCACCCTGTTTTACGCTGAAGCGGCTTGGACGTACTGCCTTACGTGGATGGCCCTTTGAGCTTTTATGTTTCACGCTCTATTCTAGCGAAAAAGGCTCTGTTGCACGCTTGATGGCTCTTAAGGCCTCTGCCTATGCTGCTCTGCACCGATATGCCGCGTATAGTCATCCGGCGTATTTTTTATGCTTCTACAAGACCCCCTTCAAAGCTTTCAAATTCCTCGGAATTTGGAACACTTTGAATAAAGCATGAACCGTACCTCGTGACTCGAAACGTTTCTGAATGGATCATTGAAACGGTCGATGCCGACTTTATGGCAGATTTATTGGGGACCGGTGTGACCCCTTTCGCCTATAAAAAGGCTGGGGGAGTTAGCCTGTTCTCTCCACATTTTCATCACCACGCAGAGATGATCGCCGGAGTTCGCCGGGTCGATTTGAGGAAGAAGGAGATCATGTTCTTCCAGCATGTAAGGAGCCAAAAAAGACGCATCTTCGAGCAAGTGTCCACTGCAACGATGGATCATGGAAGGATATCTTAGCCTCCCTTGCTCGGGATAATCAGCAACTTTATGTGGTGGTTCTTCAGAAAAGACGAAGAATCGTATTTCACCATGACGTTTGCAAGTGGCGCCCTCTCTAGTTACTTCTGGTGACGAGAGGCAGACAGACCGGCTAGAGCGGCGGTGGTCTGTAGGAAAGCAGAGTTACCCTGCTTTTCTTTTGGAGGATGGGTCATCTGCCCAGTTTTGTATCCTCCTGCCACTGATCATCTTCTTGGAAGAAGAGGAAGACCATCACCAGTGCGAGACCCTGTCAGAGCGGCTTCTCGGTGTGATCTTCGGACGATGATGGGGAAATCCTTTGTAGATGGAGTTTCTCTCATATGTAATCATGAAGATGAAAAGAAAACCCTTGTAGATTGGATTTCTCTCATATGTAATCATGACTTTAATATTTTAATAAAATCGTCTTGCTTCTTCATATGATCATCTTGCCATATGTTGCTGTGAAGTCTGAATATGTGTAGCTTCGACACGTCTGATTCTGTATGCTGACTCTGTAGAAAGAGTGCTAGGTCCTGTCCTTTACGCATAGCGAATAGTCCATAGAACGCTTTGTTGAGCATTTTGAACATTTTTTAGACTGTCCTGTTGCTAGGACTGAGGAACCGCGTAGAGCTCTGAACTTTCTGATGAACAGAATTTTTGTTCAGACTTCGTCTTCAAGAATGACTTCTCAAAAAATCCCTCGAAACAGGGTCGAGAAATGGCTGTCTAACTGAGTTGCCATCTTTTGATAGACGAGATATTCAGACTGGAGTCTGGATGAACCTCCAATTGACCCGAGAAGAGTAATTTCTCAATGTTTGAACTCTTGTATGCTTCGGATACTTGGGATATGTTGAGGTCAAGAAGGAGTATCTCCGGACCCCAGTATCCCGAAGGGAGGGGGATCTTGATATCGGCTCAGGGTGAGCGAATGCTGCTGAGCATGATCAACGGGGAGCCCCTAACGTACGTAGATGGGGAGCAGTACATCAAGCCGACCTTCCTCTTTGGGGACATGATAGACAAGCAGTCCCAGACGAAGCCCAAGAGAGAACCCTGGGTTTTCCCTGTCGAGAGCGTGGTCTTGTATCTGCCCACGATGCTGAGAGATTATCCGATCTCGGCTTTCTTCCATGCCACACATCGCAGGAGGATGTCGTGGACGCTGACTCCTGATCTTCACGGGAAGCCGGGAAAGATCTTTCATCTGAAAGGAGCCGATCGGGGGTCGTTCGTCAGCCGCCCCACTGGCGTCGTGATGTTGTTCATGGGACTGTGCCCGGGCAGCATCCTGAGTGAAGACAGTTCAGTGATCCAGCCGGTGCAATTGCCGACTTTCGGTAATGACTTCATGGTGCGAGGGGGGGTATACCCCAAGGAGAATCCTCGGTGCAATGGGTGGATCACCCCAACAAATCTCCGATGGTCCTGCCTAGTTGAATGGGCTTTGAAGCATTTTCGGAGAGAGCTGGAAATCATCGGACTGTATGCCGCCGTGAGCGTGACGAGTGTTGGGTTGCCTCCCAACCCTAACCTCTTTCTGGCACTGATGGAGCGATACATTTCGCTCACCGGGACCTTCGCCACTCCACTGGGGGAGTTGGGGTTGGCCCTCCACGAAATGGCAGCGATCTCGAGACTGCCGATGGGGGATACCCCGTATGAAGAGTATGTTCCTACCAACCGGGAGTTGGAGGACTCGGATCCTCGGGTTGTGGAGGTGTATCAGGAGCTGATGTGCCACTACCTCGCGTGCACTGCCTTTTATAATGAGCCTTCTGACTTGGCTCACACCACTAAGTGGATTTCCTATCTCTTCTTCCACCGGGCCAGGGCCGTCAAGTCGGTGAAGGTTTCGGGGGATAAGCATGAGCCCATGAATTGTTTGGCCGTGCTCAGTGCCGAGGTCGTTGAGGACCTTATGGAGGAGGCCAACGCTCCAGATCAGTTTCTCAGTGGCGGGGTAGGAAAGTACCCTGAAGGCACTAAGGCCTATAGTTACTTGAGGCGCTGCTGCAGGCCTTTCTCTGAGGAAGCCAAGCTAGCCGGCTTTCTCTCCCTATGGCTGCGTCGAGTAGTGGTGCCTGGCACCGCGTCCGCGGACCGCATTCATCGGAACATCCTGTGGTCCGCCGTCCGTCTGGTGTTCGGGGCAAGGCTAGGCTTGCTTCCTGCCATGGTGTGCCGTATACAGGCTGGACTGCGAGCCATGACTGACGGGTTGCTCGTCGATGAAGCTCGGCGTGAGAGTTTTCTCCGGGTGGAGTTACCATACCTGTACTTGATGGGATGGTTAATTCTTCACAACCCCCGGGTGATGTCTCCCGGTCCTGGTAGCAGTGCGGGGGGTAGTTTCTTGCTGAACTACAAGGGCTCCCTCTGGAACGTGACCACAGTCGTGGACTGTCGGCTGGCGCTGAGCCTTGGTCATTATTGGAAGCTCCTCTGCACCGACCCTTCTGTACATCGTAATCAGTCGGGGATTAGGCTCGAGGATTTAGGCGGAGAAAAGACCAATCTTTCCCCGGAAGCCTTTAATTGGTTGGTCTGCATCAGACCCTCCCAATTGCTGTACAAAAACGAGGATCATTGCTTCTTCGAGCCTTACTTGCCCAGTCGGTTCGCGAGGCAGTTTGGGTACGATCAGCTGCACGTGGCCAATGCCATCACCAGCTTCAGGTCCCGGGGCGGACTCATTGATGGAGCCAGGGGGTGGCGGTACTTCATCATGGGCTGCACGGGAGCAATCTTCATTGTGCCGGTCGCCACCCTCTCCACGGAGCTGCGCATCCTTCATTCGTATGCTCAGTTCTATGTAGCGATCAACACCCTCCATCGCGACTTTGACATGCTTGGAAGCTTCAGGGTGCCTTCCTCCAAGCCTGGGGGAAGAATCGAAGTCCCCTCGGTTTTATCTGACGAGGGCGAGGAGTCCGCCATTCCGGATGAGCCTCTGGTGTCGGTGCCGAGGTGTGAAGTACCTCCGCCTGCGGGGGCTTTGGCGATCTCAGGGAAGCGAAGGGCTTCTGTCTTGAAGCAGACTACCCCTCGCAAGAGGAAGAAGAAGACGGCTGATCGCCCTCTCCGGATTCCTGGCATTGAGGCTCCTAGAGAGGGACATGCTGCCACTCCTGTTGGGGATGACCCTTTGATTGGAGGTTCCCCGTCTCTCGGAGAGGGACCCTCAATTTTGGCTGGCGGTGTCGGAGAACTCCTGCTTGAGGCTGCCGTTGCTGCCACTGCCTCCGGTAGTGGAATAAAATCGCCCGCGTGGCCGAGGCAATTGGGAGAATCTTCCTCTAGACCAGCAACGGAGGAAACTCCTGCTACGTCCGTGAGCATGACCAGCGAGGTTCCAGCTGACGAACCTCGAACACGTCTCGGCGGAGGCTTGGTGGAGCTCCTGGCAATGTCGGTTGGCCCACCTCTTTCTCCAGGTATGACAGTTCGTATTGCGTCATTAAGGCGTGACATAGCTACATCGGCTGCAGACGCGGCATATATACCGTTGGCTACGGGTAAAGGTCATCTTTATGTCTCCTCTTAGAAAGATTACTATCATATTGATGTCAACTTTCTTGTCCTCTTCTCAGGGGATGGTGCCCACGGGGAGTATAGCGTTGAAACGCCTTCTGGCTCTGCTCGGGCTCCTAACGATGATACGGAGGCGTTCCACTTCGAGGAGGAAATGGCTTCGGGGGCCAGCTCGCCCGGAGTGGTTTCGTCATCTCAAGAGGAGGACGAACCCGTCATCGTGACCTCGCCTCTTGTGAGTATGGCGATGACTTCGACCGTCGTTGCCGCACCTTTTTTGGTCGTACCACCTGTAGCGCCCCGTTCTCCCGATGCGGAGAGCGCGGCTAAGAAACACAAGACGGTATCGTTCGATCGGGATAGATTGAATTAAGAACTCGTCCTTGTTATGGATTTGTTTCTTCGGAATCGATTCCCATATTCAATGGACTGCGCCCCAAGGATCGGCTTAGCGGCAGAGTCAGAAGGGACCTCTCCGCTGCTATCTTTTATTGCCTCAGTTTTCGATGTCGCTTGTTGCTTTCGTGCTTTGAGTTAGTTTTGGGATTTGCTTGTTTTCCTTGAACGGTTTCGATGGTTTTCATTATTTTCGTTCATTGACTTGCACTTCTATTCCGAGAATGGAAAGAGAGGAAGAAGTATTAATCGAGCTGTTCGTGTGCAGGTGAACGAGCAGTAGGCGGCTTGCGAGCGGAGTCGTGAAGCGCCTCTTTCCTTCTTCTTTCCAAAATCTAAGTGAGTGGCTACCAACCCGATTAGCTAGCCCTGCTTCCAAGCTTCACTCCTTCGCCCCGATCAAACGATACCAAGTAATAATAAAAGAAACCAAGATAAAAGAGAATAGACTTGGTTATTACTGCTTGTCAATCAAACTCGTGAACGGTTACTTACTTGCATGCTTGTTCGTTCGGAATGTTCATCATATGCATAAATTGTAGTTAGAATATAACTTCTTCTATAAATTATGCTATTTATGAATCATATCGTGTATGCGCATAACTGTTCCTAGAGGCTATGCAAAAGAAACATGCATTACTCGTGTTGCCTCAACTGCGTGAAATGATAACTTAACTAAACATCGTGTGTTCGATCATGGACAACTTGTGCACAAGGATATAAGTTCTGCGGACGGTCGCTGGGGCACTGGCACCGATCCGATCCGGGCAGACTTCGTGTTTATAGTCAATCGTGTGCGGACGGGATAACTTGCAACGCATCGTGTTTTCTGATCTCCTCGTGTTTTTCCCGTTGCATGCTATCCTTGTCCTTGACTAGTCCATTATGGCATCAAGCCAGTGATCCTCGTATGTATATGCTTGCAACGCCTCGTGTGTTTATCGTGTGAATATGGCTTGCAATGCATCGTGTGTTCAATGTGTATATTTAAACCTGTTGCATACTAACTTGTGTCTTCGTGGCAGGGAAGGCATGGTAAGTATTGTGCAGGTAATTCAGACGGTCAGGTAAAATCCACCTAACGGTGGCACGTTCATTTCAGTAAATTCTATATGCTGCTTACTTGTAAATGAACTAAGGCAAGATAGAAACCCACAAATATGCATGCTTCACTAAACAACGTGTTGATTGGTATAGTCAGGTTAGCTCGCCTTCACCAGCATGTTTCGATATGCTGACCCTCGTTGAAACAGGTTCTCCGCACCAAGGCGAACCGAGCGAGGAGCCGAAGTCGTCTTCCCGATCCAGTCCAGCTGTTGGCGCATCTTCACCGCACCTCGAAGCCTTTTGAAGCCAGAAGCTGCAACTCTTCATACACAAATGCAGCTCCGTGGCAAAGCCGTCCTCCAGCCTGGAGGTCTTTATCGTTTTGAGTTTATAAAAGGATGTAATGTACAGGACTGCTATCTCATTTTGAGTCAACCCTTTTGTAAGCCGTTCGGCATATTAGCTGACTCGTTCAGGAGTTTGTAATAGATGTTCATTATCAATAAAGAGAACTTTTCTATGTTTCAAATCTGTGTTTCAATTTATCTGCGTACTCTGAATATGTGCTTGCTATGCAAATCATTAAAGCCTTGTGCGGGCGCAACTCCAGGCCCGCACGGCGGTCACGATTCGGGGGACGCCTCAAGTGATTCTACGGAATCGCTTGTGACATAGTGGTATCAGAGCACAGA
The DNA here is from genome assembly GCA_036927795.1 of Iris macrosiphon. Taxonomy (NCBI): domain Eukaryota; kingdom Viridiplantae; phylum Streptophyta; class Magnoliopsida; order Asparagales; family Iridaceae; genus Iris; species Iris macrosiphon. The sequence goes on along the minus strand of JAYESA010000004.1, from coordinate 260,347,927 downwards.
TTCAAAGTTCCTTAGACTTCGTGCTGGAAAAGTTCCTTTAACGATTAAATTCCTGTGCGAACTCTTGAACTCGCTAGGCCAAAATGAGATACGTTCATGCAATAAGTCCATAATACATTATGATCCTAATGTAATTTACCTTCTTTTGAAGGAATGGCTCCAGCGCAATCTGCAGCGCAAACTCCGGACGAAACGCAAGGCCAAGAAAGTAGTTCGGGTACTTCGAAAAGCTCTCGGAGCCAACGAGGCATGTCTCAAGTCGACCCGCTTGAGTGGGTAATGCAAATGTTAGAATCGCAACGACAACGAGACAATGCTCGCCAAGCCAAGCTCGAGAGTAATCTAGAGACCCGATTCTCAGTCCAACAAAAGCAGGTAGATGCCCTACAACAGATCGTTCAGACTTTGGCTGCCAACCATTCCGCCGCAACAGCAACGACTCTGGTAGGACAGCCCGTGCTTGAAGTGGAGACGCCTCAAATCCCAAGGCCGAGGGACGTGACTGCCTTCAACTTAGGCCATTTTAAGAAAGTCTGCAATACCCCGTTCAACGGGACTGATGACCCAGTGGTAGCTCTAGATTGGCTAGCAGAACTAGAAGATCACTTCGCTCTGCTAGAGGTCCCCGAAGAGAAGCGCGTCTCCTGTGCGCAACTACAGCTCCGCCTCAACGCACACGATTGGTGGGACGTGCATCGACGATCTCTCCAATTTGATCACGGAGAGGAGGCGATCTCGTGGACGACCTTTCGTGCCGCGTTCGAAGAGGAGTTTATACCGCCTCCAGTACAACGTCAAATGGAAAATAATTTCGTGCAACTGAGGCAGGGCAGTATGACAGTGAAGCAGTACTCCGCCGAATTCAACCGACTCTCCAAATTCGCTAGGGCCTATTTACCTGATGCAGCGAGTCGAGCCAGAAGGTTTGAAGGTGGACTATGCCCTGCCATCCATTCGTATGTGGTCAATAATCAATATGGAACAATGCGTGAAGTCATGAATCACGCCTTATCGCTAGAACCACAGTATCCTCACGTTTCCACCGGCGCTGTGCATACCTACAATCACAAATGCCAAGGCAACGATGGAGGAAACACTGCTGCAAAGCACCGAAACAACGGTGGTCAGCACAGGGCAAATCCCAACCAAGTATGTCAATACTGCAACAAACGTGGGCACTCCTTCAATCAGTGTCGTAAGAGACTTGGGTTATGTCTCGCTTGTGGCAATCTAGGCCATGCCATTAATTCCTGCCCGAACCTTCCTGTTCATCGCCCGCAACGTAATAACCCCTAACGGTAAGCATTATTCCTAAGTTTCGGGACGAAACTTCCAATTGGTTGGGTAGGATTTAGCGCCCCGTTCTCCCGATGCGGAGAGCGCGGCTAAGAAACACAAGACGGTATCGTTCGATCGGGATAGATTGAATTAAGAACTCGTCCTCATTATGGATTTGTTTCTTCGGAATCGATTCCCATATTCAGTGGACTGCGCCCCAAGGATCGGCTTAGCGGCAGAGTCAGGAGGGACCTCTCCGCTGCTATCTTTTATTATCTCGGTTTTCGATGTCGCTTGTTGCTTTCGTGCTTTGAGTTGGTTTTAGGATTTGCTTGTTTTCCTTGAACGGTTTCGATGGTTTTCATTGTTTTCGTTCATTGACTTGCACTTCTATTCCGAGAATAGAAAGAGAGGAAGAAGTATTAATCGAGCTGTTCGTGTGCAGGTGAACGAGCAGTAGGCGGCTTGCGAGCGGAGTCGTGAAGTGCCTCTTTCCTTCTTCTTTCCAAAATCTAAGTGAGTGGCTACCAACCCGATTAGCTAGCCCTGCTTCCAAGCTTCACTCCTTCGCCCCGATCAAACGATACCAAGTAATAATAAAAGAAACCAAGATAAAAGAGAATAGACTTGGTTATTACTGCTTGTCAATCAAACTCGTGAACGGTTACTTACTTGCATGCTTGTTCGTTCGGAATGTTCATCATATGCATAAATTGTAGTTAGAATATAACTTCTTCTATAAATTGTGCTATTTATGAATCATATCGTGTATGCGCATAACTGTTCCTAGAGGCTATGCAAAAGAAACATGCATTACTCGTGTTGCCTCAACTGCGTGAAATGATAACTTAACTAAACATCGTGTGTTCGATCATGGACAACTTGTGCACAAGGATATAAGTTCTGCGGACGGTCGCTGGGGCACTGGCACCGATCCGATCCGGGCAGACTTCGTGTTTATAGTCAATCGTGTGCGGACGGGATAACTTGCAACGCATTGTATTTTCTGAGCTCCTCGTGTTTTTCCCGTTGCATGCTATCCTTGTCCTTGACTAGTCCATTATGGCATCAAGCCAGTGATCCTCGTGTGTATATGCTTGCAACGCCTCGTGTGTTTATCGTATGAATATGGCTTACAATGCATCGTGTGTTCAACGTGTATATTTAAACCTGTTGCATACTAACTTGTGTCTTCGTGGCAGGGAAGGCATGGTAAGTATTGTGTAGGTAATTCAGACGGTCAGGTAAAATCCACCTAACGGTGGCACGTTCATTTCAGTAAATTCTATATGCTGCTTACTTGTAAATGAACTAAGGCAAGATAGAAACCCACAAATATGCATGCTTCACTAAACAACGTGTTGATTGGTATAGTCAGGCTAGCTCGCCTTCACCAGCATGTTTCGATATGCTGACCCTCGTTGAAACAGGTTCTCCGCACCAAGGCGAACCGAGCGAGGAGCCGAAGTCGTCTTCCCGATCCAGTCCAGCTATTGGCGCATCTTCACCGCACCTCGAAGCCTTTTGAAGCCAGAAGCTGCAACTCTTCATACACAAATGCAGCTCCGTGGTAAAGCCGTCCTCCAGCCTGGAGGTCTTTATCGTTTTGAGTTTATAAAAGGATGTAATGTACATGACTGCTATCTCATTTTGAGTCAACCCTTTTGTAAGCCGTTCGGCATATTAGCTGACTCGTTCAGGAGTTTGTAATAGATGTTCATTATCAATAAAGAGAACTTTTCTATGTTTCAAATCTGTGTTTCAATTTATCTGCGTACTCTGAATATGTGCTTGCTATGCAAATCATTAAAGCCTTGTGCGGGCGCAACTCCAGGCCCGCACGGCGGTCACGATTCGGGGGACGCCTCAAGTGATTCTACGGAATTGGGTCGTGACACCACCTGTCGAGGCGGCGGCTGTGGCCACCTCGTCTGCAATCGTCCTTGGAGGGGAACTCGCCAATATCGTGGCCACTCCTGGCGTTCAACCAGATCTGGTTGCGCTGACCGAGCTGTATACCGACACCTTCTACGCCAATTTGAACACGCTGATAACAATGGTGTTGGCGAAGAATCTGGATTTTGAGAGCCTGAAGAAGGCTTCCCAGTTTTTGATTGGGGCCGTCAGAGAGTTCGGCGATTTCGGGGTAGCTGACGCCCTGGAGACGATGGTTAATGGGTTGGAGCAACCCATTAATGAATACTTGCAGCTGACTCGGGGCAGTTTTGAAGCCGAAGTCCAGGCCAGATACGACTCCATGACTGTGCGGCTTACCAAACAGCTGGAGAGCTTAGATAATTCCATCAAAGCCCGTAAGCTGGAGACGGATAAAAGAAAGGCCGTCGTGGAGGAGGCTCTTGCTCTCGAGACGAAGTGCCAATCCGAGCACGAAGGGAACGCAGCGAGGGTCCGCAAGTTGAAGGAGAAACTCGCCCGGGCAGAGGAGTGGGCTTCTCAGTCGCTGGCAGGTCTAGGCGTAGCGTCTGGTCGACTGAGCACCGCGCGACGGGACCTGGAGCGTGCAGAAGCTGCTCGAGCTGGCTCTCTTCGGGCAAGGACCAAACTGTCCTTTATGAACAATCCTGAGGCACGGCTGGAACGGGCCCGCGCTGATGCCTTGGTTTCCAGGGTGAGAAGGTAGCTGCACTGGCGAAGCTGATTCGTGATCTGACTGCTCCCCCGCAATGATGTACCCTTTCTTGCTTTTAGCTTCCCTAATGTAATTCTGCTCTTTTTGGAAATAAAGCGAATCTTTTCTGACTTTGTGGACCTATTATTTCGGAATGTAAATGACAGGTTTAGGTAAGAGTGATATCAGAGGTAGTATGGACGTGATAAACTCTCGATAAACTTCTAGCAGGATATACCTATTCAGAGGTCATACGGACATGATAGAATATGACCTAACTAGCTTCGTTGCGGAAGTAGTTTTGTCAGAATTGGGATTCCAGCTATATTCCACCCTGGGGTAGAGGAGGTTAAGCATTGTACCTCTTCAGGAATTTACCGTTGATAGGAGCCATTAATAGGTCTCCATTAGGCTGGACTAACCTGTAAGCGCCATTCGAGAACGTTGTCTCGATCACATAAGGGCCTTCCCACTTAGGCTGAAATTTCCCTTTACTCCTGTGAGTGAGAATCATCGGCCTTCTTACGGCTAAGACTAGCTCGCCGACCTTGAACACTCTTTCCTTTACTTTATGATTGAAAGCTCTGAAAATGCGTGCTTGGTAGAGCGCGATGCGCTGTTGAGCTTGGAGGCATTTCTCGTCTAATCCTTCGAGCTCCTGAAGCCTTAATAGGTCATTCTTTTCTTGGGTTAGCTCATTAGTCACGGCTATCCTGAGCGACGGGATCTGGATTTCGATGGGAAGAACTGCTTCGCTCCCGTAAACCAGTGAAAAGGGGGTACAACCTGTCGGTGTCCGTACCGTTGTGCGGTATGCCCAGAGACATTCGCCCAGCTTCTCGTTCTAGTCTCTTTTGTTCGAAGAGACGAACTTCTTCAGGAGTTTGATAATGGTTTTGTTAAAAGCTTCCGCCAAACCATTAGCAGTTGGATAATATGCCGTAGAGGCAATATTATGTATTTGATTTTTATCGCAAAATCGATGAAACGCTTGGCTGATGAACTGAGGCCCATTGTCATGGATTATCCTTGGGGGAATCCCAAAGCGATAAATGATATGATGCTTGATGAAGCTGATTACGTCAGATGCCTTTACCTCAGCCAGAGGGATCGCCTCTGCCCATTTGGAGAAGTAATCCGTGATGGCCAGTATGAACCGGTGGCCTCTGGAAGAAGACGGGTGAATAGGACCTATGATATCCATACCCCATGCTTCGAAGGGCCAGGATGCAACCGTAGGATGTAGATATTCAGACGGTGATGTATAAAGTCTGCATGAACCTGACAGGCTCTGCATTGTCTTGCATAGTTGATCGCGTCTGTGATCATAGTGGGCCAGTAATAGCCCATTCTCCTGATACGATCCTGTAGCTTAGGACCGGGCTGATGCGCTCCGCATACGCCGTTGTGAGCTTCCCGGATAATCTGCTGTGCTTCGTCGCCTGAGAGACATCTTAATAGCAGCCCGTCGTAAGTCCGACGATATAGGCATTATGAAGATGCATCGAAGTAGAAGCGTAATGATCGTCTTTTGACGGATACTGCTTCTTTGGGGTCCTCTGGCAAGATTCCGTATGCGACAAAATCTATGAAGGGGCTTCTCCAGTCTCTTCCCGGGGGATCCGTGTTCACAGGGTAGCTGCGTTCTATGTGAAAGTTGTTCTTCATGCAGAATAAATCTCTGGTAAGAAGGATTACCGAATCCGGCCTTCTTATAGGAGTGGCTAAATCCGCAGCTAGACTGGCTAGGGCATCAGCTTCCAGATTCTGGGATCGAGGTACATGCTCTAGGAAGAACCCTTTGAATGTCATGGCTATCTCGACCGTTGCTTGGTGATAGGGGATGAGGTCTGGATTCCGGACTTCATATATTCCTCGGACTTGATTGACGATAAGCAGAGAATCACCGAAAGCTTCCAGGGACTCGACCCCCAGCTCTTTAGTGACTTGGAGTCCAATTAACAGGGCGTTGTATTCCACCACATTGTTGGAGCATGGTTCGTTAAGAGAATATGCCCGGTAGATGACGAGTTTATCAGGAGTGACTAGGACGATTCCTACCCCTGAAACCACGTTTCCCTGGGGACCAGTCCTGGAGGCGCCGTCGAAGAACAGTTGCCATGCGTCACCTTCCGTTGTGGAATTACATTCTGCAACTTCGTCGGGAATGTCTTCGTATAATTTGGAGGCCTCCGGGATCGGATGAGCAGCTAGAAAGTCGGCCAGCGCTTGGCCTTTGATGGACTTCTGCGGTACGTATACCATGTCATATGGTGTTAACAGCATCGCCCAAGTTGTGAGTCGGGAATTAAGAACACTCGGCTTGCTCATCAGTACTCGAAGAGGGTTGATCCTGGAGATGATGTGGATAGTCTGGCCGGTGACGTAGTGCCGCGTCTTTTGGATAGCGAACATCAGAGCCAAGCATTCTTTCTCCACTGGGTTGTACCGGTGTTCGGCTCCGACCATCATCCTGCTGAGGTAGTAGATAGCCTGTTCATGCCCCACATCGTTCTTCTGCGCGAGAAGAGCTCCTAGCGAATGATCCATTGCTCGGACGTATAGCAAGAATGGTCTTCCCATGATGGGAGGCACCAGAACTGGCGGACTGGTGAGGTAGCGTTTGATATCCCCGAATGCTTGCTGACAGGTTTCATCCCATACAAAGGATACACCTTTCTTTATGAGATGCGAAAAGGGCTGACATCTTCCCGAGAGGTTGGATATGAACCTCTGGATATAAGCCAGACAGCCTTGAAATCCCCGGAGTTCCCTCAGATTGTGGGGCGGTCGCATTTCTACGATGGCCTGGACTTTGTCAGGGTCCACCTGGATGCCTTTAGCGGTAATGACAAACCCCAGGAATTTGCCACTAGATACACCCAGGAAGGACTTCGTAGGGTTCATCTTGAGTTGATGTTGGCGCATTAACTCGAATACCGTCCTCAAGTCTTGAATGTGATCATCCTTAAGGCGGCTCTTGACGGCTATGTCGTCCACGTAATATTCTACTGTTTTGCATAAATATTCATGGAATATGCCACTCATAGCCCGTTGGTATGTAGCCCCGACGTTCTTCAATCCGAAGGGCATGACCGTATAGCAATATACTCCCAACGGGGTGCGGAAGGCAGTGTGCTTCTCGTCTTCAGGATGCATCTTGATCTGATTGTATCCGGAGAATCCGTCCATGAAAGACATGCGTTCAAAACCGCAGGTATTGTCGATCATGATGTCCGTGATGGGAAGAGGGAACTCATCCTTGGGGCAGGCTGCATTCAGATCTCGGTAATCGATGCAGATACGTATTTTCCCATTTTTCTTCATAACTGGGACAACGTTGGTGACCCAGTCAGGATGTTGTTCTTCCCGTATGAAACCACAGGTTATCAACTTCTTGACTTCAGCTTCGATGGCGTCCATCATGTCCGGGCGGAACTGACGTTGGTGCTGCTTCATAGGCTTCGAGTCGGTCAATATATTGAGCTTATAAGTAGCCACCTTCGGGTCAAGGCCCGTCATGTCCCCATAATCCCATACAAAGACGTCGACGTATTCCTTTATCAGCTGTATGATTTCTTCCCTTTCAGCTGGGGAAAGATTGTCACTGATAAATATCGGCTTTGGCGAAAGTTCACCCCAACATCGATTTGGATAACTTCGTCTTTGGTGGGAGGTTCTCTTTGCTCGAAGCAGAATTCCCACTACGTATCCATTTGTTGAGCCCAAGAGTCATTCTCAAATGGCTCAGAATCCTGTTCATCTGCTCCTGAGGGATTTGTCACCACCATATTTACTGATAGTGTTTGTTCGAATCAGGTGAGTCTGGGGGCGATGGGCCGTCCTGGGAAGAGGAAAAGATGCCCTCGTCTGACTTAGAAGTCGTAAGGGAGGTGGCATATCCTAACCCGAAACGAGTTTACTGATAGCGGGGGTCACCGTGCAGCGGCGTTCGTCTGTCCCTTCCGTGGTTGAGGCCTGACCTCCGCTTCAAGTCGTAGCCCATATTTTGCATGATCCTTAACGCCTGCGGGCTGTATCGGTGAATCTGCATTTTTCCAGTATCGTCATCGAAATGATCTTCCTGGATAGCCGGTTGATTGTGCATGCGGCCGAAGACTATTGAACGTTGGCTGCTGCAGGTAGGAGGGACAATGAAGATAGAATCTTCCTGTGGCCCATATGTTGTGACGACATTGGATGATGACGCTACTTCCCAGACATACGGACGATAGGAGTTTATGACTTCCAAGAATTTTTGTGCTATGGGTTCTACCTCGTCACGGGGAGTGGATTCCTGATTTGGAATTTGAGCATTAACGTACTGGAAAAGAGGATGTTTATTATCATCTGGAACTCCGTTCCTGGTTGCGTTTACATCGGTGTTCTTCGTTGGGGGACTTGAGCTGGGTCAAGCATGCCTCCGCCTGCATCAGTGCTTTACTCAGGGCTAGACGAGTGTCTTGGGAGAGCCTGAGTAGCTCAAAGATGGAGAGCCTGGCTGGTGTATTAGCCAGTTGGGCCAGGATATCGAAATTGTATGGCTTCTCAAAACCTTTATTTGGAATGTTTTTCACAGGTTTATCAAAGCGCACTTCTCTTTGCTTCCCTTTGTCTGCCGGCGTCGGTTTTGAAGGGCTGGCCTCTGGTACGACGGGGCCTGGTCCTGAAGGTTTGGCAGTTGAAGCGTCCGCCGGTGCATCCTCCTGACTTGCTCCGCAGTCGTTGAGGTAGGCTTTCCCTGAACGGGTTGCAGCAAGTACCTCGTCTTCGTCCGATGGCGAAGAAGTTGCGACCATATGGCATGGTTTGTGCTTGGAGCTTCTTCTAGACGTAGCTTTAGTAGCTTTAGTCTCTTCCTCGAGCTCTGACACCAAATCCGGATGAACTCACATAATCTCGTCCTGCCGGGTGGTCAGGGGTACCAGGTCTTAATTTTGATCTCTAGATGGAGGGAGATTGACGATGTCTATCGTAGCTCGGGAAATGGGCGTGACACCGTTTATGACCTCTTGGGAAGGCAGATCGTCGAACCGCAGAGAGATTATGTTGGCCGTGACCGTCTTCTCGGTGTTGTGCAGAGTGATGGCCTTAGCATCGATCAACCCCTGGATCTTCCTCTTCAGTATGTAACACACCTTTGTTGGGTGGTGTACGTATCTGTGGAAGATACAGTATTTGGGGTCGTCAGTACTGCAGACTTCTTGGGGCCACCTTAGCTCCGGAAGGGTGATCTTGTCGCTTTTGACGAGACACTCGAATATAATAGGGATATCGTCGTCGTCGAAAGAGTAGACTTCGACGGGCCTGGAAGTCCCGGACTTCGTCTGCGTGGTCACCGCCGTCTTTTGTCTGGACGTATTGACCGTCAGAGCTTCTTTTCCCTTGGAGCTGCTAGGATAGTTGCTGCTGGGAGATGACCTTTTGCCTCTATCGGAGGCGGAGATCATGATGCCATTGTCGCGCGCCTTGCGACTGTTGTCTTCGGCGGCCACTGCCGAGACGATGAACGAAGGCCACTCATGGAACTGATATGGTCCTGTAAACACCGAGACTACGGGAAGGAGGTTCTTCCTGCAAATGTCTACTAACGCCGAGTCTGAAACTCCTGGAGGCATTTGTAAGGTGGCCTGACAAAAACGTTTGACGAAGGTGCGAACGTCCTCCTTTTCCCTTTGCTTGACTTCGATGAGAGAGGACATAGACATGTCCATTCCACCCTCGTAGAATCGCGTGAAGAATAAAGCTTTGAAGTCTTCGAAGGAAGTAATGCAGTTGTCCGCCAAGATACGGTACCACTGATAGGCTACTCCTGAGAGGCAGCCTTTGAACACCCGAATGAGGAGGGCGTCGTTCCCTTGTAGCAACACCGTCATCATACTGAAATAGTTCATGTATTGACTTGGTGATGTTTTTCCTTCGAACAGAGCCATAGTCTGAGGTTTGTACTTCGGAGGAAAAGGGACTTCTTCCCAGATAGCTGGGTAAGGCTGGTTGATTCCCAGTTTCTTGAGCTGATCTTTGTGCTTCAAGGCGTCAAACTGGGCTTTCAACTCCCGCACTGCCTGCATCGAATTTTCAGTTGGAAGCGGGGCTACAGTGTAGTACGGAGTTGGATGTATCGTGACTCCAACGGGAGATAATATATTCACCGAGTGAGGAAGCGGAGGAACTGCTGACTCTTGATCTAGAGCAGGCTCTTGGCTTGGGTTGGATGGTGGCAAGTCCACCCCCACACGTATCTGAGTTGGCAGGACCGACGCTTGAGCCATGGCAGTTGCGTGCTAAGTTAGCATCATCTGGTGCATGTTCTCCATTAGAGATTGCATTTATTTCAGAGACGTCTCCAGTATAGTGATGCGTTGTTCCGCGTTTCCTGACGGCGAAGCTTCCTCGAGTTCGTCTTCAATGGCGTAAACTCCCATTTCCCTGGGCGTCCTCGAAGGATAAGTATAGGTCGCTGCAGAAGTCGACTCTATACTCTCAGCATCTGATCTGGGAGATTGGCGACCCCCAGCGTCGGAATCAGACGAGTACGAAGCTGGTTGCTGTGACCTTGCACGGGTGTTTTGGAACACCCCAGCTTCAGTGTTCCTGAGGAGGTCTTCGAATCTTCTTCGGCTCGGAGGCCCTGAGGGATGACGTCTTGAGCTCGACCCTCCTCTAGGTATGTGTGAAGCCATGTTCACGGACGCATACGCGGGCTCTTCTTCCGGGAAAGACTGAGAGTAGCTCAATCGGTCGAAAACCGACCGTTTTGCTTTAGAACAGAAGCAGTCAATCATAATTTTATGACTATTACAACATTGTTCGCTAGGGGGCATAATAGACATGTTGGAAGGTCCCCTCTCCTTACGCTTCTGGATTAGGTATTTGCGCAGGTCAGGAGGAGTAGCAACCTGAGCCTGCTTTACGTCGTGGGACTTCGCCTGGCATAATTTGGAGATTTGCTCAGAGTGGCGTAAGGCTGAAGAGGTCCTCAGTCGGCCGTCGGCTTCTCGCGTAATCCGGAGGGTAGGCAGATTGTTCTCTTGCTGGCGTAAAGGCCGAGAAGTCGAGTATTCTGCTGCTTGCTTCCCCTCGCGGAAATCACGGCGCTCATCTGGTTCCTCGTATAGGTCAGATGTTGTCTTGTGCCTGGAGCATGATTTGTACTTCTGACCTGGCGCTGAGGCATTACCAGAAGTTTGGTCTGTACCGCGCATAGCGGGAGACTGGTTTCTGTGCGTAGAGCGCAGTGGATACTTCTGGATTAGCGCTGAGGCTTTGCCCGAAGTTTTGTCTGTACCGCGCGTAGCGGGAGACTGGTTCCTATGCGTAGAGCGCAGTAAATACTTCTGGGTCAGCGCTGAGGCTTTGCCCGAAGTTTTGTCTGTACCGTGCATAGTGGGAGACTGAGTTTTACGTGCAGGGCACGGAGGGAGAAGTGCTACAACCTCATTGGTCGGAGAGGTCGGAGAGATCGGAGAGTCCACAGGAACGGTAGAGGATGTCTTGGGCATCCAGACCTTGCGCAGCTTCCTGTTGTCTTGGACGGAGAGAGAGTGAGAGCTACCCCCGGTTCGAAGCATGTCTTCATAGACAGACTGGTCGAAATGGACGACCAGTGTCTTCTTCACGGTTCCTATAGATACCGCATCGTGTTGAGCAATTGCTTTCTCGTCAGAAGAGAAAGATGTCCCCAGCAGAGTCGCCATCTTGTTTGTGGTATTAAACGAAAGAATGAAGATGTATTCAATATGGGGTTTACAAAGAACCCGCCTTCTTTGGTTTACAAACAAACTTGTACAATTTGATCCTATACGAGGATATGGGAGTACAATTTATTTAATCTGGGTAAATATTGCTATAGGTGTCTGATCTGCAGTCGATCACTTTAGCCCTTGGACCACACGATGTTGAAGAAGTGCCGTAGAAGACAGGAAGCAGCTTCGAAGGTTGCAGGAGAGGGTGGATGCACGATACCAAAGTCGTCGATCCCTACTCTTTGCCTGAGCTCCGGGTGCTCTCCCTCTCTCTCTCTCTCTCTCTCTCTCTCTCTCTCTCTCGGGTTCGATCTTCCAATTTTTGTCGACCTGGTTCGATCTTCCTATTTTAAGTTTTTTGACCCTGTTCCTCATTGATAGAGGTCTCTATTTATACAGTTTTAGTGACAGTGACCACTCCGTCGGTGTAACAACCGAGGAGTGGAAAGTATAGCACTATTTTACACAACGGTTAAAGTAACCAATGCCTGCGTATAGATGATCTTTTGAATGAGCGTGTGATGCGGGTCCAACTAAGGGACACAACGCGTACAATTGCTACGAAGATCATGGCATAAAAGCCACGTAGGTAGGTATCCATTGTGTAGAAGAGGTTGGCATAGAAGCCAAATGTCTGTCACCATGGCATAGAAGCCAAATAGTTATCAAACCGACATAGAAGCCGAACAGGCGTAGAAGCTGAACAGGCGTAGAAGCCGAGTGGTCGTAGAGGCCGAACAGGCATAGAAGCCGAGTGGTCGTAGAGGCCGAACAGGCATAGAAGCCGAAGGGGCACAGAGGCCGAGCAGGCGTAGAAGCCGAAGGGGCAAAGAGGCCGAGCAGGCGTAGAAGCCGAAGGGGCACAGAGGCCGAGCAGGCGTAGAAGCCGAATGAGCACAAACGCTGGATGGGCGTAGAAGCCGCTGCGTACCGTGCCACAGTGTTGATGTGGACGTCTTAGTCGGAATTACGTCTTTTGAAGATATAATCAAATCTCTTGCATTAAATGCCGAGATTTGCCACCATCCTGTGCATTAAATGTGGAGGCGTGTTCTTTGACGGTCTGCAACCCTTTCTGCGCATCAGTCGCAGAGACGTGCCTCGAGAAACTGTCGCCGCTCTGTGCATTAGGCGAAGAGACGTGCCTCGAACCCCGTACGGAGTGCAGCTTTTGGCGTAGCAAGCGGTTTGTCTACTGCAGAACGTAAACAGCTCGCGTTTTGCCTGTGTAAAACAAGGCAGCGTATCCCTTTGTGCTTGAAGAAGCAGTTTACGCGAAGGGAAGGGCGGTATTTGACAGCCTGGGTGGCAGTGCAGCGCCATCATTATAGCCGTCGCTTGGGTAGTCGAGCCGTATCCCTTTTCCAGAAGTCCAGACGTCAGGTTTATTGCAGGCTCTGACAGGTTCATTGCAGGATCTGACAGGTTCACTTCGGGGAATACGAAGCGTCTCTTGTACACCTCAATGCTGCGTATGAAAGAGGAGGAGTTTTATGCCCTGGAGGTGATGAAGCACCCTATTTTACGCTGAAGCGGCTTGGACGTACTGCCTTACGCGTATGGTCCTTTGAGCTTTTATGTTTCACGCTCTGTTCTAGCGGAAAAGGTCTGTTGCACGCTTGATGGCTCTTAAGGCCTCTACCTATGCTGCTCTGCACCGATATGCCGCGTATAGTCATCCGGCGTATTTTTCATGCTTCTACAAACTATATTGCTAATCGTACCAGACCTGATATTTCCTACGCAGTAGGAAAGCTTAGTCGGTATACTAGCAATCCGAATAGTTCACATTGGACTGCCTTGGAACGGGTAATAAGATACCTAAAGGGCACGATATCCCATGGATTATTCTATGGAGGATACCCATCTGTATTAGAAGGGTATACTGATGCGAACTGGATCTCTGATACAGATGAGACCAAAGCCACAAATGGATATGTATTCACATTGGGTGGAGCTGCTGTTGCGTAAAACTCTACCAGACAGACCTGTATTTCTAGATCTACTATGGAGGCAAAATTTATAGCTCTTGACCTCACCAGTGAGGAAGCAGACTGGCACAGGAATCTGGTAACAGATATTCCTCTGTGGAGCAAACCAGTTCATGCTATCCCTGTAAACTATGACAGCCAAGCTGCAATAGCAAAGGCTCAAAGGACAAGTTATAATGGAAAATCCAGACATATACGTCTGAGGTACAATCGGGTGAAGCAATTACGATCCAGTGAAGTAATTACAATTGACTTTGTCAGATCAAAGAACAATCTAGCAGATCCTCTAACTAAAGGGCTCTCAAGGAGACTTGTGTTGGAGATGACAAGAGGAATGGGGTTAAAGCCCATAGATTGAGTCACCTCAAAGGCAACCCAACCTTTGATTGGAAACACCAAGAAAAGGTTCAATGGGTAACAACAAAATTGATGTATGACTGGAAACACTATATGATAGTAATTATAAAGAACCATTCCTCTAATGTATAGTGTTGATCTGCAAAAAATAAAAGGGTGATTGTAAAATCTCAATGAATCTGTGGCTTGTAAAGCAGGGTATATAAATTGCAGAATACCTAGAAAGATTCACCTATTTAAGAGTGAAAGTGGGGCCGCTTTCTATGGGAACTCGGGCTGTTCTCTAGAGCTCTTAAGAAAATGAGATAGCACATGGCCAAAAAGTGCACAACTGTTGATACGATCAAATGACTACAATGTGTTTGTGTGTATGTTGAGTCTGTACAAGCAAGATCCTAAGTTCAAGACTTAAGTCACTTTGGGTCTGTATAGATGAGATGTATAACACTAAGGGGAGGTTCAAGTCCGGAAGACACCTTTCCCTGATACACAGTATGATTGCCCATATCTTATTTTCCTTCCTATATGTCCTATCGTGCTATACCTTCCTTTCTTCTTTTGTTGAATCATGTAGGGGATTGTTAGATTTATTGTTAGATTTATCTAAACTATATGATTCAACAAAGCACTCCTTTCTTTTAGTCCCACATGGAAAAGGAGAAGTCATTCTCCTTTCCATATATTGCTTTACCTCTCTTAGTGGGTAAGTGGGCTTTATAGGGGATGGGCTTGATCTCATCCAACCCGCGAGCGGGTGCGCGATTTAATGCGCATTTTTACGCATTTATTATTCGCGCACTTAGCACTTTGCACGCTTGCGCGCCGAGGAACGGACACGGGTACAAAGGTAATTTCATAACTTAATTTATTTTATTTTTTACTTCCGTTGATTTGGTCTGGTGGGTTGCTGGTCTTCCGCGGAACTGTTCTCACTTAATCCTGTTACGGTAAAAGTGGGAAAGGTTACGTGAGAGATATATCAGGACACGATCCTGAGATCTGAGAAAAACAGAATCGGTTTTTTCTTTTCTCTCTCTCTCTCTCGCTCTCTGTTCGGACGAAAGAACAATCTCACAGAGACGAAAAAAGAAGAAAAAAACACCAGAACCAAAATTCCTCCAAAACTCCTCCGTCCAATCTTTATTCTTCGGGCAAAGTTGTGATCGTTCGTGGGATTCGCCACCGGGTGCACGGTGAAGTGAATCGAAGGATTCGTTGTATCTCGGGGATAGATCGCCAGGAACCCACTGCACTGTTCGTGGGGCAAAATTATATTCTAAGGACAGCGTGTAACGTGCCTCGAATCCTATACTATTTCTTGTTTTAATTTTACTTCTTCCTATTTGCATTATTTAGGAATTCAACCAACAATCTTAAAATAGAATTTTCGTAGCTTCTGTCCACTTTCTATTTTCTGGTTGAAAATTTCCTATCTACATGATGAACACCGTAGAAGAACTGACCACGAACATTCATAACTCCTCCAAACCGGAGAAGTTTGATGGCCTGAATTTTAAGAGATGGCAACGTAGGATGACCTACTGACTGACTTGCTTAAAACTGGTTAAGGTTCTCAAAGAACCGGAAATCCAACCTGACTTACACGAACCTGCCAGGACCTACGAATTAGAGTCCTACAAAGAGACAGACTTTATCTGTCACGGTAAAATTCTCAATTGTCTTTCTGACACCCTCTATGATATATACTGCACTACCTCTACGTCCAGAGAGCTTTGGGAAGCTCTCGATAAAAAATACTCCAATGAAGGAGCGGGTTCTGAGATTTACATTGTTGACAGATTTTTAGAATTTAAAATAGTAGATGAGAAGTCTGTTGTTGAACAGACTAATACATTTCAAACAATCATACACGAGATATCTCAGAAAGACATGCCATTTGCTGATAAGTTTCTAATTGCTGCCTTCATTAATAAACTTCCCCCTTCTTGGAAGGAATTTGGTTTAAAACTAAAACACAATAAGGAACCCATGTCTTTAGATGACCTGTTTGTGTCCTTCCGCATTGAGAAAGAAGGTAGAACTAGAGATAAGGAACCTCTTAGTACTGAATTCGAGGCAAAGTTACACATTGTTGAAACCAAGGGAAAGCCTAAGGGCCAACCCTATCAACAGAGAAACAACCCCCAGAACAGAAATCCTGCAAAGAAACAGTTTCTTAAGCCAAGAGCTGCTATTGGG
The DNA here is from genome assembly GCA_036927795.1 of Iris macrosiphon. Taxonomy (NCBI): domain Eukaryota; kingdom Viridiplantae; phylum Streptophyta; class Magnoliopsida; order Asparagales; family Iridaceae; genus Iris; species Iris macrosiphon. The sequence goes on along the minus strand of JAYESA010000004.1, from coordinate 260,331,728 downwards.
AAAAACAACAGACCTAAGCGGGAATGTTACAACTGTGGTAAGCCTGGTCACTTTGCTAGGCAATGCCGCCACAGGAACAAGGGTCAGGAATTTCAGAATCCTGATCATCGAACTCCTGTAGACTCTACTGTTGTTCCACAGGCTCATGTTATCATAGCCGGGACCGAATCTATCGGTACCGATGATCAGAGGTTTGTAACCGTATATTCTGTTTTTGAGTCATCGTATCAGCCTACTGACTGGTGGGTTGATACAGGGGCAAATGTCCATGTATGCCCTAATATTGATTCTTTTTCCTTCTACCGACAGGTTGAGGAAGGCGAATCAGTAGCTATGGGAAACTCAAGTGCTGCCAGAGTGCATGGAAAGGGAAGAGTGAATCTCAAGTTGTCTTCGGACAAGATTCTCCCTTTGCATAATGTGCAGCACGTACCGGACGTAAACAAGAACTTAATTTCTGGTTATTTGCTAAATAAACATGGTTACAAACTGGTATTTGAGTCTGATCGAGTTATAATATCCCTGAACGGTAACTTTATTGGGAAAGGCTATGTATGTGGGGGTCTATTTAAACTTTCTGTGGACATGCCTTGTAGTACATTAAATTCATGTTTAAATAATATTGCATCTACTTCAACTTCTGATTCAAATGCTCTCTTTTATAATACTGATAGTTGTGATGTTTGGCATGGTCTTTGGGACATGTCAATTTTAACTCTTTAAAAAGAATGTCTAAGTTACAATTGATTACTAAGATTGACAAGAGCAGGAATGAAAAATATGAGATATGTACACAAGCCAAACAACCCAGAAAATCCTTTCATTCCGTTGAAAGGAGTTCTCAGCTATTGGAGCTTATTCACAGCGATATCTGTGAATTGAACGGTATTCTCACTCGTAGTGGTAAACGGTATTTTATTATATTTATAGATGATTATTCAAAATACTGCCATGTTTACTTGCTTAGAACTAAAGATGAAGCTTTTAGTAAGTTTGTATCTTTTAAAGCTGAAGTTGAAAACCAACTTGAGAAGAAAATTAAAATTTTTAGGTCTGATCGTGGGGGTGAATACACCTCTGCCGAGTTTGACTCCTTTTGTGAATTGCATGGCATTATACATGAGGTAACTGCTCCTTATGCTCCTCAACAGAATGGGGTAGCAGAAAGAAAAAATAGAACATTTCTTGATATGATTAATGATATGTTAGGTAGCTCTGGTTTATCTGATTATTTGTGGGGGGAAGCCCTTCTTTCTGCATGTCACATCTTAAATAAAGTTCCTTTCAAAAAGACTGATAAGACCCCTTATGAACTTTGGAGAGGTAGAAAGCCATCTTTGAAATATTTCAAAGTGTGGGGGTGCCTTGCTAAAGTTTTTGTCCCTCCTACCAAGAAAAGAAAATTGGGACCAAAGACCGTAGACTGTGTATTTTTGGGATATGCCAAAAATAGTACTGCTTATAGATTTCTTGTAATTAAGAGTGAGGTAAATGGTATTGATGCTAACACGGTTATGGAATCTAGGGATGCTACATTTTTTAAAAATATTTTTCCATTAAAAAATAGAATATCTAGTTCTTCTATTTCTACACAAGTCCCTGTAGTAACCTCTAGTTCACAACCAGAGGAGATTATCCCAGCAGAACCCAGGAGAAGTAAAAGAACAAGACGAGAACCAAACCTAGGTGAAGGTTTTTTTTCCTACCTCGTTGAAGAGGATCCTATATCTTATCAAGGGGCTATGTCCTCAGTCGATTCCTTATTTTGGAAAAAGGCCATAAATAGTGAAATAGATTCTATTATATCAAATAGTACTTGGGATTTGGTTAACCTTCCTGCAGGTTGCAAACTAATAGGTTGCAAATGGATCTTCAGAAAGAAGTTAAGACCTGATGGGTCTATTGAGAAATTCAAAGCCAGGTTAGTGGCTAAAGGGTTCAAACAAAGAGAAGGGGTAGACTTTTTTGACACTTACTCTCCTGTTACAAGAATTGCTACAATTAGAATGTTAATAGCCATTGCATCTGTTCATAAACTGTTTATTCATCAAATGGATGTAAAAACTGCATTTTTGAATGGAGATTTACAGGAAGAGATCTATATAGAACAACCTGAAGGGTTTGTTGTTCCAGGTCAAGAACACAAGGTATACAAATTAATTAAATCTCTCTATGGGCTGAAACAAGAGCCAAAGCAATGGCATGATAAATTTGACAAGGTAATTCTATCATATGGTTTTGCTATTAATGATTCTGATAAATATGTATATAGCAAAACTATTGGTAGCACTTGTGTAATATTATGCCTGTATGTTGATGGCATTCTTATTTTTGGTACTGACATAGATATTATTTATGATATCAAATCATTTCTGTCTCAAAATTTTGATATGAAAGATTTAGGACCTGCTGATGTAATTTTAGGACTTAAATTAAGTCGCACTTCTGAGAGAATTGGTATATCCCAATCTCACTATATAGAAAAGGTTCTAAAAAGATTTAACTATTTTGATTCTAAACCTGTAAGTACTCCATATGATGCAAGTATCAGGTTGAAGAAGAATAAAGGAGACAGTGTGGCTCAGTTGAAGTATTCTCAGCAAATCGAATGCCTGAACTATATTGCTAATCGTACCAGACCTGATATTTCCTACGCAGTAGGAAAGCTTAGTCGGTATACTAGCAATCCGAATAGTTCACATTGGACTGCCTTGGAACGGGTAATGAGATACCTAAAGGGCACGATATCCCATGGATTATTCTATGGAGGATATCCATATGTATTAGAAGGGTATACTGATGCGAACTGGATCTCCGATACAGATGAGACCAAAGCCACAAGTGGATATGTATTCACATTGGGTGGAGCTGCTGTTGCGTGGAACTCTACCAGGCAGACCTGTATTTCTAGATCTACTATGGAGGCAGAATTTATAGCTCTTGACCTCACCAGTGAGGAAGCAGACTGGCATAGGAATCTGGTAACAGATATTCCTCTGTGGAGCAAACCAGTTCATGCTATCCCTGTACACTGTGACAGCCAAGCTGCAATAGCAAAGGCTCAAAGGACAAGTTATAATGGAAAATACAGACATATACGTCTGAGGTACAATCGGGTGAAGCAATTGCGATCCAGTGGAGTAATTGTAATTGACTTTGTCAGATCAAAGAACAATCTAGCAGATCCTCTAACTAAAGGGCTCTCAAGGAGACTTGTGTTGGAGACGACAAGAGGAATGGGGTTAAAGCCCATAGATTGAGTCACCTCAAAGGCAACCCAACCTTTGATTGGAAGCACCAAGAAAACGTTCAATGGGTAAAAACAAAATTAATGTGTGACTGGAAACACTATATGATAGTAATTATAAAGAACCATTCCTCTAATGTATAGTGTTGATCTGCAATAAATAAAAGGGTGATTGTAAAATCTCAATAAATCTGTGGCTTGTAAAGCAGGGTATATAAATTACAGAATACCTAGAAAGATTCACCTATTTAAGAGTGAAAGTGGGGCCGCTTTCTATGGGAACTCGGGCTGTTCTCTAGAGCTCTTAAGAAAACGAGATAGCACATGGCCAAAAAGTGCACAACTGTTGATACGATCAAATGACTACAATGTGTTTGTGTGTATGTTGAGTCTGTACAAGCAAGATCCTAAGTTCAAGACTTAAGTCACTTTGGGTCTGTATAGATGAGATGTATAACACTAAGGGGAGGTTCAAGTCCGGAAGATACCTTTCCCTGATACACAGTGTGATTGCCCATATCTTGTTTTCCTTCCTATATGTCCTATCATGCTATACCTTCCTTTCTTCTTTTGTTGAATCATGTGGGGGATTGTTAGATTTATTGTTAGATTTATCTAAACTATATGATTCAACAAAGTACTCCTTTTTTTTAGTCCCACATGGAAAAGGAGAAGTCATTCTCCTTTCCATATATTGCTTTACCCCTCTTAGTGGGTAAGTGGGCTTTATAGGGGATGGGCTTGATCTCATCCAACCCGCGAGCGGGTGCGCGATTTAATGTGCATTTTTACGCATTTATTATTCGCGCACTTAGCACTTTGCACGCTTGCGCGCCGAGGAACGGACACGGGTACAAAGGTAATTTTATAACTTATTTTATTTTATTTTATTTTTTACTTCCGTTGATTTGGTCTGGTGGGTTGCTGGTCTTCCGCGGAACTGTTCTCACGTAATCCCGTTACGGTAAAAGTGGGAAATGTTACGTGAGAGATATATCAGGACACGATCCTGAGATCTGAGAAAAACAGAATCGGTTTTTTCTTTTCTCTCTCTCTCTCGCTCTCTGTTCGGACGAAAGAACAATCTCACAGAGACGAAAAAAGAAGAGAAAAACACCAGAACCAAAATTCCTCCAAAACTCCTCCATCCAATCTCTATTCTTCGGGCAAAGTTGTGATCGTTCGTGGAATTCGCCACCGGGTGCACGGTGAAGTGAATCGAAGGATTCGTTGTATCTCGGGGATAGATCGCCAGGAACCCACTACACTGTTCGTGGGGCAAAATTATATTCTAAGGACAGCGTGTAACGTGCCTCGAATCCTATACTATTTCTTGTTTTAATTTTACTTCTTCCTATTTGCATTATTTAGGAATTCAACCAACAAATTCTTCAATGGTGTATTTATGTAATATCTTTTCTCTTATTCCATCTATTTACTATACCTAACATTCAACATTAAACACCGAGTTATAGGTCTAAGTCGACGAACACTCCGTATCAAAAGCTTATGTTGGAGAGTGGTAAATCGATGATTTAAATTTGGTGATAGTGTAGGAACTGGAGTAGACGCAGATAAGGAAACACAAAAATACTTATTCTCAGTTGTTTTGAATCTTTATCTATTACAAATAGTCTATAATACCGAATTAACTTTTAATTAGTTAATTTAGAGGTAAATCTTACTCACTCATTTTCATCTTGTTTTACCTATAGTATACTTCACCTTTCTTAGCATCATCGTATTGTGATTATCAAAAGTAGAAACTAAGGTGAGAAACACAAGGGTCATATCTTGCTTCCTTTGACACAAATTATACTTAATCTAATAGATTTCAACATACTTCGTCCTCAAATCAAGCTCTTACTTCACGTAATATTTTTTTTTCCCTTTGAAAGGTACAACTGCTTCAACTTGTTCCAAAGGCCCATATCATATACATGAATAATCTTGTCCTACTTATCATCCTTCATCGTCTTTTGTTTATTGAATTTCTCTAATAAAATTTATTTACAACATTAGATCTTTAACCCTTCTTTGCCAAATTTTAAAGTTTTCTCCATCGTCGAACTTATCAGTCTCAAACCATTTTAACATTTTTATCATTCATAATCTTCTTAATCTACAACTAAGGTAGTGATACAGCTTCTCATAACCTTTTCTCTAATGCTGCTTATTGGGACTAACACATGAAAATTATTCCATAAGAATTGTGTTTCACAACATGACATGGCACCAACAACGGATCAATAATCAACTATTGTAAAGAAAACAAACAATAAAATGCAAGACATAAGCACATATATATTAAGCGGTAAACTTGTAAAACTATGGGAAGAGTGAGATGCAAGGTACTACGAAGGCTTTACAAGATCTAGTACATCTTAATTTTGGCTGTTGATAAAGGCACTACAAAATACACTCAGGACAACCAAATTTTTTTAGATAATTACAAATTTACCATTCTCCAAACTTGATCAGGACAACCCAATATTTTTTTCAGGACTGTCAAAATTTTGACAGTCCTACTAATTGGAAGGACTCTCAAAATTTTGACAGTTCTAAAGAAAATATGTTAGTTTTTAGGACTATCAAAATTTTGAAAGTCCTACCAATTGATAGGACTGTCAAAATTTGATAGTCCGAAGGGGGAGGGGTGTCTGCGCGAGACAAGAAAATGGGAAGAGAAGAAGGAGGCGGCGGCAAGAGCCGTGCACATCCGCCACGGCCACCCCCTCCCCCGTCACGCTTCCCCTGAGCGCGTCGTGCCCATCGTGCACATCCGCCGTGCCCCAGCTCCTCCCCTATCGAGTTTCCCCTGCACGCACCGTGCACAGCTATGGTATCGAGTTTCCCCTGATAGCCAAGTATATGTATAAAGTCTATGTCACGAATCCTGTAACCTATACAGAATTACCAGGAATAACTCAGAAGATTATGTCTCATGAACAATGTCAAGTGTCCTATGGTATGACGTACTTGATAATGCAAGCACGAAGATATATATAGGGTCGCGATATCAATCTCTAGTGACGTTACATGACTCCACGTACGGCGTCGGCACCCGAATGTTATTCAGACACTAAGCAATGTCACACGGTCCTAGGTTGAATATTTATATCAAGAGTATAGATATATGTACAAAGAACTCGAACAAATACTATAACAAGAATCACTGCAAGTTGGCAAGGTACACTTGGCTGGGGTTTGGTTTCCAACTGCTGCTTTGGTATCAGCGGGATCTGCAGGTACTCCTCCGGTTACTAAAATAATTATTAACATCATGTTCAGAAGATATCAAATAGCTAGAATTGCCTGTCCATAAATCCAATTTGGACACAGGGGCAAAAATGACAATTTGTGGTCAAAGTGGGGTCCACATGTGGCCTACTTCGTACCGAAAAATGTGCCAGAGATAATGTTCTCCAAATTCATCAAACTTAGTGTCTACAAGTCCAAAATGATGATACGAACCCAACGGAATGTCCAGAACTGGATTTCGATGAGCCGATCACAAAATCGCCCGTCAAGTGGAGCCGTGGGGCCCACGATACGGGATTTTGTCAACGTTCTCAGAATCGAACCAAACTTGGGTCACAGGACCAGAAAAATTCTACGAATCCGATGGCATAATTTTTGTTTCGAAACAACTAGCACACACGAAGTTACAACGAGTTTCAGAACAGGTCGATACGGGACGTTGTCGACGGATACGCGTTGATTCCGGTGTGCACGCACATCCAAATCAACTTTTGCGAAATCCACACGTCCGTATCGACGGTGCGCACCTTTCGGTAAAGTTCGCACACGATCAAGTCACCTCATTTAGCGGGGCGCACCTAGTTCTGGGAAAAATTAGGGTTTTAATTAACCAAGTTTTTGGTCATTTTCACCCTCGAATAAATCATAATCTACAACACCATAAATTAAACTAAAAATAGAATTTCAAACTTGGTTATATGGTCTGAATTACTGTTCAAGTGGATTTTAGAAATAATTAACAGGTTGCACGTAAAACGGTAGTGAACTTGCGAGTTCGGGACCAATTTTTGAATTTTCAGAAATAGGATTTTTTTCCTGATTTGCGATCGACGCAGGACGCGATACCCCGAACGAGTTGCACGGGTTTCGAGATGGTCACGCGGTCTTCGTACAAGATTCGACAGAATGAAAAATGGGTCAATACATAGGGAGTTACACGAGCGTGAAGACAGGTACCTTGAAGTTGTATGCTGTCGCGAAAGAACGCGGCACGGCGGGGCACGACGGAGTGGCACGGTGGCGGCGGTTACTGGGGGTCGCTACGGTGGCACTGGGATGCTCGAGGAGGGTCGACGGCGGGCGGGGACATCGGCGAGCGCGTCGGGGAGGGCCGGCGGAGACGTCGGGGTAGGCCGGCGGTGATGGTGATGGCAGTGGCGGTGGTTTTAGGGCTCGGGGGGGGTCTTATATAGGCGAGGGGAGAGGGGGAGCGGTGGAGCGGGGAGGCCGGAGCGGGGGGGTCGTGGGCGGAGGCGGGGCGATTGTGCGCCGGAGGCGGAGGGGGCGGGGGATCGTGGGTTCGTGGGAGAGAGAGGGGAACGGGTGAGGGGTTTGCGGGTTTGGGTACGGTCGGGTCGGGTTGGGTAGGACCCGACCCATTAGGTTCAGGGTTGGGTTCGGTCCAGTTTGGTTCGGTTTAAACCCGGTTCAGTTGGATTTAAGCTGGTTTAATTAAAAAAAGAGTCTTTAGCTATTTAAAAATAGTTTTTGAGTCCAATAAATTCTAGAAAAATTACACAACAACCAATAATTAATAATACACCCAAAAATATAATTTTTGTAATATTTTAATACATAATTTAATCCATAAAAATATTAATTCCTGAAGGATATTTTTAATAATTAATTAAAAATTACCGAAAAATTTAGAAAATTTATTTTTGAAAATTAAAAAAAAGGGTGTTATATTCTACCCACCTTAAAAGAATTACGTCATCGCAATTAAGAAAATAACCGATAATAGAGATGGCGCGGTTGCAAGACATGTTCGAAGTATGACACAAACAAATAATCATGATCAAGGAGAAATCGAAAGATGAGGGTTAAGCAAAATACCTAAAGTATTTTCCTAAACAATGAAAGTTAGGTAATTCAAGAGTAAAAAAATATTGTTAGAGCAAGGAAAACTACAGCTTAGGAAAACTAGGTTATCAATTATTAACAAGTTCAAAATTACTAGGTTTAAGGCTAAGGTCATGAACTAACAGGCACGTGTTAAAGCATTGCTAGGAATAGATATATATGAATAACTTAAATCTTACGCACATTCGCTACTTCACGAGTTTGTACGTCCTCCATGGTCATCGCAAAAGCTTGTCCGTGTCCTTGTGGCGGTGTCCTCTACTGTTGTTGGGCTTGCTGAAAAAGTGCTGCCTGGGTTGCCAAAGGTGGTCTAGGTACTGGTAAAGCTTGTTGGTTTACCATTAGTGCTCCATCTCGATGCTCGAGACAATCTTTGGCTAAATATTGGTTGGACTCGCAAATCAAGCATAATCCCAATTTACGTCTGCACTCGCTCTCATGATGTCCTCGCTTGCCATAATATTGACAGGTAGGCAGTACTTGCGGAGATGCTCTGGGTAGCTGGTGCATGTGAGATCTCTTTGCAATTTTTTTCTATGGTGCTCTAGCTGGTGCTGATGTAGCTGGTTGATGAATCATCAATGCTTTCTCTCGTCGTTCAGGGCAATCCCTTACCAAATGCTGTTTGGATCTGCAAGCTAAACATAATCCCAATCTGAGTTGGCATTCTTTAGCGAGATGGCCTACCTTGCCACAGTAGTGACAAGTAGGAAGGACTAGTGCTAGTGGAGTAAATACTCTCTGTGGTGGATTCATCTGTGGTCGCTTTGCAGCTCTTTCCTGTTGTGCTTGGTCTGGTGCTAATGTATGCGGCCACTTTTGGCTGGACTCTCTCCTAGTGATGTACTCCATGGGTAGTGTTGCAGCAAGAATGTCCGGATCTAAAGTAGTTGCAATGGAGCTGATTAACTTCTGTAGCTTAGAGCTAAGTCCGTCAAAGAACTTCTCCACTTGACTTTGCTGGGCTTCTTGATGAACCTTCTGTTGAGCTTGCATCATTGCGTAGAATATTTGAAATATCTGCTGACCATCCATAGGCTGTCCTGGTGGAAAGGGAGGCATCTGTGGAATAAACTGCGGCGGTGGTGGAATATCGTCTCGCCAAAATCTTGAGGTAGGTTGACCTGCTTGATGGCTTTGTTGAGCTGATTGACCTCCATCCACTGGTGTCACTTCATCGTCGTAGGTGACCACTATAACTTGTGGTGTTCCCGCAGGAGTCTCATCGTATGTTTGTGAATCTATTACTCTGCATCCAAAATAAACTATGAGAAGCGTACAGAAGAATCAAGGCAGGATACAAGTCAATAAATTATTTTGAAGTCGATATAGAGGTCAAAAATGAATCAATCAAGTGGATGAGATCCTATAACTTATCCTATCTTTATCGCAGGCTTGCTCGGTCCCTTAGTTGAAACCGAAATAATTTAGTCGTAGACCTGCATGGGCCACCACAAAAACCATGTCATGCCCCAGTCCCAAAATACCGAGGGACTAGCCACGTGGCAATGGCCATCAGCACACACCAATGGGCAAACCCAATTTAATGGACCCATTATGGTATACTTAAGCTATAAAAAATAATAAATAGGTCTATGATACAAGTCACAGTCTAATTCTAATCTCATCCACAGAACGTAATCACAGATCAAATGCCAGAATAATCGAAAAAATATAATCTAACAAGTCTCAATAAAAAGTGTCTCGGGGAACAACCCGAGAATAAATTTGATACATCAATTTAATAGACAGAAAATAAAGTAACTAGAAACAGAAATAACTGAGTATGTAAAGCCAATACTCTGGAGAAATCCTCTGGCACGACCTCGTCCTCGGGTTCTGGTACTGCTCCAATGTATGCTCCTATCCCGTACACCTCGGGATAGATATTCTCAGCTATACCTGGGACATAATCCGGATTCCAGGTCCTCAGGGGACATAGAAAGGTACAAGAATAACTCAAGCCAAAATAAATGCAGTACAATAATAAATAAAATAATAGGGTAAACTATGTAACCAGCTAGGTGATAATATGAAAGTTGAGAGCATCACTAGAACTCAGGCTGAGACCACTACAAGCTCTGTGTCGGGGAGCCGGTAGCAGTGATATCACGTAATGGGTCAAGCTCGGGTTTAGAGTCTTGAGCACCGCATTAATAAGGGTTTTATATATAATCAGCATGTAGCATGTGTGTTTCTCTGTCACGCCCTAGTCCCAAAATACGTAGGACTAGGAATACGTAACACGCCCAGTCGTATGTATACGAACTCCAATATATGGAAATTATATACACACGTACGCTGTAAATGAATATGCAATCCACTAGTGGTAATATACTGTCACAATAAGTCATACACAATCTATATCTCATCCACAATATAAAAAATAAGTAGGAATAAAGAACTGGAATATAACTAAATATCAAGATGTGTATCAAGTCTGATAGTCGGGTGGAAATAAATCCACTACAAAATGACTATACTGAAATAGCTACAAAATCTTTAAAAAATGGGAATAAATCACATATACTCTGAGGGTAAGACCTCCTCAGTCAGGTATGTAGTGTCAGTTCCAGGTCCATACTCTTGTGGGTACTCCTGCTCGTCCATATCTGGAAAGGGACCAGGTCCTCAGAGGGACGTAACAAGATACATAATAATATGCCAATAAGTACTGAAAATAAACATCTACTGGGTCGCCTAACCGTCTAAGTAAATTGCAACTTGAGGCACTTTGGGCGTATGGAAAGTGTAGGCTAGACATATGCTGACGTAATTCACCAATCGTGACAACTGGCTAGTATATGCCATATATGCCCCCAGTACAAGGGCGCATGTATATAATAACCGTCGAGTGTGGAATCTGCATAGAGGAAGTGGGTGTCCCATACACCTACTAGTAGTCCTTCCCGCCCAATGCTCTAGGCATGTCACATCCATGACACGAGCTGGTTCATAGCCTATCCTTAGTACCCTAGTCCAATCCTACAACCAAACAAGGACAAGGATTAGACCACCGTACTATAATAGACTATGTCCATGGACCTATAATAACTGCAGAGTCTTCTAGCGTACAAAGTTTCTATCAGCAGTTATACCTAACGTACGGCTCATACGTATAGGAGGCCAACCCGGTACGTAGTCTGGAATCTATATGAGACTCACAACTCGTGTAACAACTGTGTCACGGCAAATGAACCTACTGATGCTACATGATACTGGGGTGGTCTTATGAAATAGGTCCAAAATCTACATAAATAAATATCTTATATAAGCATAAATAAATATGCATGCATCGGTTGGAATATAAATAATCAGTACAATGGCAAGGTATACTTGCCGAGCAAAGTTCTGTATAGTGTACGACCAACGGTGTTAAGTTGTAGTAAGAAGAAGTGGGTTAGTGTTTGAGAGTGTTGTGATATATATAGGGTCAAGAGGCGGTGGGGGTCACTTAATGGTTAAGAACTACTTCTGCTGATGTTTCTCTTTCATTGGTTTAGGTTTTGGGTGAGGGTTATTTAGTAATAATAGGTAAAGAGGCGGTGGGTTGTTGCTGATATTTTCCCCACACGTGCGGAGAAGAAAATTAAGCGGTGATGTTCTATTTTATGCGCGGAGCAATGGAGGTTTATTTTACGCGCGGAGCAGAATTTAGGCGGTGGTAAAGTTTATGCTTGGGTTTGTTTTACGCGTAGAGAGAGGAACTAGGCGTGTGGTGTTCTTTACGCGCAGATGAAGTAAGAAGCGGTGGAAAGAGTTTATGCGTAGATTTGCTTTACGTGCAGAGAAGGAAATAGCAAAGTTGGTTTGCTACTGCTACTGCTGCTGTTGCTGTTGATTCCTTACTTTATGCGGGTTTTGCAAGTGGGTAGTGGGTTAGGAGTTGCAGTTTTGATATCCAATAACCAATAGGATTTATATATATATTACACATATCTATTCACAGAAAATTCTAAGGATTATATTGGTGCATACGGTTGATCTAGCAACTGTCCAAAGGGTCTCTTACATAGAATAAATTAGAAAAAATTATAATGGTCCCATAAATCTTCTAAATGTACAACATCTTAAATAAAGATGTAAATAAAATCTATTCTCTCTATTTAGCTCATAACTACTATAAATAAATTAAATAATAGAGAAATACGGTTTTCAGGATTAGGGATCTTATATTCTACCCAACTTATAAAAATTTCGTCCTCGAAATTAAAATAGGGTAGGGGTCTCTCTATTTAATCTCTCTGGATCACAATTTAAAAGAATTCACCTTATGTTTAATAAATACAATTTCTTTCCAACTTAGGATTTACCCATCTATCACTTAAGGCTATATATCCAAGAAAATTATTCCTCGAATCATTTAATCATGTTATTCAATCTTCAAGGATTACACAAAATATATCATTTATGGTATATCCTCAATTACGGGGAGTAATCATCAGATAATGTGATTGGCCTATGGGGAATCTCTAGTACTATCTGTATATCAGCTTATACCAAGCACGAGGTTTCATCTTTCCGAAGTAAGGGAAGACGGAGAACAATAATAAAGAATTCCAGGTGAAGGTGATAGAATACAAGTATATTCGTCTACTAGTTAACTATGTATCTTAATCCTACGTAAAGTAGTATTGTGAAGGGCGAACCAAGCGCACTATGGTTGATCAGACCGTAATACACTAATTTTAAAAATGTACTAATGTATGCATCCACTAATACATATATCATGAATAAGCATGATAAAGAATAAGCTTGCAAAACTAGGCTGTAACAGCAGCATAAGTCAAGGTAGTTCAGAAAATATCAATACGCTGGATTATGATGAGAGATGTTACAAAATATTTAAGTTCATAGAGAAAATAAGACTCATCCAGTCTTTATAGTTGTCATACTAACTCATGTAACAACATGCCCAAGAAATGAACTCTGTCCAAAAAGCTTATCCAAAAAGAACTCGCATTTACTGAGCTGGCCTTGGTGCTGGTAGCGCTAGCCTCTGTGCTAGTGGTGGAAGTATAAATATTTGTTGCATAGGACAGTCTTTTATCATATGCCATCCGGAACCACATCTCATACATTATCCTAAGCGAAGTCGACAGTCCCTCCTATTATGTTCGCGTTTCCCACAATGATGGCAGTGGGGCTTCTTTGGGATCTGGTATGGTTCTGCTTGGTGCTGGTACTGTTGTTGCTGAGCTAAAGGATGTCTGGTAGGTCCTTCTTGTTGTGTCTTCCGCTAATCTCTGTTTCCTTTGCTGATAGTTTCTTGCAATCTGGATTCTGTCAGTAATTCGGCGTAAGAGACTCGGGACTGGGAGCTAGTATAGTGTTGTTACTCCTGAGTTAGTCCACGATGAAACCTCTTAGCCTTAGCCAAGTCATCTGGTATCAAGGCAGCGCCATATTTACTGAGGCGACTAAACTCAGCATCATACTCGTCCACTGTTCTGTTTCCTTGCTCCAGGTGGAGAAACTGATCATACAATGCATCTCTGACGGTGTTCAGGAAGTACTTCCTTTCAAATTACTCCAGGAACTGCTCCCAAGTCTGGTATGTACCCAACTGGCGCTCCATGGATTCCCACCAGTGATGAGCATTACCATCTAGAAGCGTCCTTACACCTATCATCCATAGGTCTGCAGGTAGTTGTGATGCTTCTAATAATTTTCGAGTGTGAGTGATCCAGTTGGTAGTCTCCTCTGGACTCTCAATGCCTTTGTATGGCCTCGGACCCATTTGTACAAATTCATTTACTGAACCAACTCTAGCTCGAGGTTCTGGAGCTAATGCTTGAGCTGGTATAATAGTCTTTGCAGCCATCCTTTCAAGAGCTGCTAGGAACTCTTGCCGCTGTTCTGCTGCTTGCTGTCTCTGCTCTGCAGCTAGTATGGCGGCCTGTTGTCGCTGTTCCTGCATTATCATCTGGAAGAATTGGAACAGTTGTGCCTGGCCATCCTGCGGTGTCGATGAGACTGGAAGGTTCCCATTAGGTGGAATGAGAATATCAGATGGAACTTGATTATGAATCTGTCCATCTGATCCCGGAAGTCTAGGAGTTGAGGTCTCTCCTTGACTCTGACCATTGACTCCAGGAGTTGTATCACCATCTGTGACAGTACATTCCTTCTGCATATCCATCTCTCTGTAGGTGATGTACTGTTTTAAAAGGAGTACATGAAGGATGAAAGCATTAGATAGAATGTAGAAGCATAAAATACGTAGGGGAATTGTCTGCGTATTTCACAGTCAAAAACTTGCAACATACATGAAGTCTCTCCTGCGTAAAACAAGGCTTCAAGGTGGTTGGCGTAAACAGGTTGATAAGCTTCATACGTAAAGCAGAGCTTCAAGATAATTTGGCGAAAAGTAGAGATTCAGAATTGTCTGGGTAAAAGTTTGCGTAAAGGGTTCCGTGCGTAAAGTTGGTGCATAAAAGATCGGCTGCGTAAAGATATGATGCGTAAAATCTGCATGTCTAAAAGTTCTGCGTGCATCAATTCTGCGCATAAAGTCTTGCTACACTTTCTGCGTAAGGCTCGCGTGAAGGGTCTGCGTGTAAAAGTTGATGCATAAAATCTGTGTGTAAAAATCTAATATACATTGAGGCATAAGGTTTGTACGAGGAACTCATCATGAGTTGGTCATTCAAATCAGTGCACCTGACATCTGACAAAAGTACTACACGATAATCGAGAGGACGACTGTGATGATGATTTTGCACAGAGACCCAGGTTGTTGTTTAGTAACATATTAAATACAAGTCATTTTTACGCATCTAGAAGGAGAAAAAGTTGAGGCTTCGGAATACGCTGTCTACATGAATGAGTTTTTACGCGCAAGGTGAGACAAAATCAAATGCCACGTCAAAAGCTATTTCTGCATAGGACTTGAGGCATATATCTGTATTTAATGCAAGAGATTCGGTTCTAACTAGTCATGACTGGGAAAACTAAGATTATGAGAAATACGCTCACATCCTATCCTTATATTACGCTTAATCAGATTATTCTACACTGGTTACCTATTGTACAAGAATCGTCAAGTTTACGCAGGAGCAGTTATCTACATGGTTTGTATGACGTCATATAGATTAAGAAGACTAAGGAAACATAGTTTAGCAGTTATCATAACCGCAGCGTAAAGTAAGCAATTTTCTGCATAGTTTGGCCTTTTTCGCCAACAAGTCAGTCATTTGGCTTTTACGCCAACCAGGCAGTCTTTTGGTTTTTATGCCAACAACAGTCACTTGACTTTTTAAGGGTAATGGGTCTGGTCACAGGGTAAAGGGTTTCTTGGCGTAAAACTTTGTTTAATTCAAACATAGGATGGTTGAAAGAAAGAATGAGATTTTAGTCAGGTATGGATGAGATCCTTATACTCTATTCCTATACGCAGGCTTGTTCGGTACAGTTACGTAACCAAGATAATATATTCTCGGTCTGCATGGGCCACCACTAAAAATATGTCCCGCCCCAGTCCTAAAATTCGTAGGACTAGGAATACGTAACATGCCCAGCCATATGTATACGAACTCCAATATATGGAAATCATATACACACGTACATTGTAAATGAATATGCAATCCACTAGTGGTAATATACTGTCACAATAAGTCATACATAATCTATATCTCATCCACAGCACAAATAATAAGTAGGAATAAAGAACTGGAATATAACTAAATATCAAGATGTGTATCAAATTTGATAGTTGGGTGGAAATAAATCGACTACAAAATGACTATACTGAAATAGCTACAAAATCTCAAAACAGTGGGAATAAATCACAGATACTCTGAGGGTAAGACCTCCTCAGTCAGGTACGTAGTGTCAGGTCCAGGTTCATACTCCTGTGGGTACTTCTGCTCGTCCATATCTGGAAAGGGACCAGGTCCTCAGAGAGACGTAACAAGATACATAATAATATGCCAATAAGTACTGAAAATAAACATCCACTGGGTCGCCTAACCGTCTAAGTGAAATACAACTTGAGGCACTTTGGGCGTATGGAAAGTGTAGGCTAGACATATGCTGACGTAATTCACCAATCGTGACAACTGGCTAGTATATGCCACATATGCCCCCAGTACAAGGGCGCATGTATACAATAATCGTCGAGTGTAGAATCTGCATAGAGGAAGTGGGTGTCCCATACGCCTACTAGTAGTCCTCCCCGCCCAATGCTCTAGGCATGTCACATCCATGACACGAGCTGGTTCATAGCCTATCCTTAGTACCCTAGCCCAATCCTACAACCAAACAAGGACAAGGATTGGACCACCGTACTACAATAGACTATGTCCATGGACCTATAATAACTGTAGAGTCTTCTAGCATACAAAGTTTCTATCAGCAGTTATCCCTAACGCACGGCTCATGCGTACATGAGGCCAACCCGGTACGTAGTTCGGAATCTATATGAGACTCATAACTCGTGTAACAACTGTGTCACGGCCAATGAACCTATTGATACTACATGATACTGGGGTGGTCTCATAAAATAGGTCCAAAATCTACATAAATAAACATCTTATATAAGCAGAAATAAATATGCATGCATCAGTTGGAATATAAATAATCAGCACAATGGCAAGGTATACTTGTCGAGCAAAGTTCTGTATAGTGCACGTCCAACAGTGTTAAGTTGTAGTAAGAAGAAGTGGGTTAGGGTTTGAGAGTGTTGTGATATATATAGGGTCAAGAGGCGGTGGGGGTCACTTAATGGTTAAGAACTACTTCTGCTGCTGTTTCTCTTTCATTGTTTAGGTTTCGGTTGAGGGTTGTTTAGTAATAAAAGGTAAAGAGGTGGTGGGTTATTGTTGATATTTTTCCCATACGTGTGGAGGAGAAAATTAAGCGGTGATGTTCTATTTTATGCGCGGAGCAATGGAGGTTTGTTTTATGCGCGGAGCAGAATTTAGGCGGTGGTGAAGTTTAAGCTTAGGAACTAGGCGGGTGGTGTTCTTTACGCGCAGATGAAGTAAGAAGCGGTGGAAAGAGTTTACGCATAGATTTGCTTTACGCGCAGAGAAGGAAATAGCAAAGTTGGTTTGCTACTGCTACTGTTGTTGTTACTGTTGATTCCTTACTTTACGCGGGTTTTGCAAGCAGGTAGTGGGTTAGGAGTTGTGGTTTTGATATCCAATAACCAATAGGATTTATATATATATATTACACATATATATTCACAGAAAATTCTAAGAATTATATTGGTGCATACGGTTGATCTAGCAACTGTCCAAAGGGTCTCTTACATGGAATAAATTAGGAAAAATTATAATGGTCCCATAAATCTTCTAAATGTACAACATCTTAAATAAAGATGTAAATAAAATCTATTCTCTCTATTTAGCTCATAACTACTATAAATAAATTAAATAATAGAGAAATACGGTTTTCAGGATTAGGGATCTTATATTCTACCCAACTTATAAAAATTTTGTCCTCGAAATTAAAATAGGGTAGGGGTCTCTCTATTTAATATCTCTGGATCACAATTTAAAAGAATTCACCTCATGTTTAATAAATATATTTTTTTCCCAACTTAGGATTTACCCATCTATCACTTAAGGCTATATATCCAAGAAAATTATTCCTCGAATCATTTAATTATGTTATTCAATCTTCAAGGATTACACAAAATATATCATTTATGGTATATCCTCAATTACGGGGAGTAATCATCAGATAATGTGATTAGCCTATGGGGAATCTCTAGTACTATCTGTATATCAGCTTATACCAAGCACGAGGTTTCATCTTTCCGAAGTAAGGGAAGACGGAGAACAATAATAAAGAATTCCAGGTGAAGGTGATAGAATACAAGTATATTCGTCTACTAGTTAACTATGTATCTTAATCCTACGTAAAGTAGTATTGTGAAGGGCGAACCAAGCGCACTATGGTTGATCATACCGTAATACACTAATTTTAAAAATGTACTAATGTATGCATCCACTAATACATATATCATGAATAAGCATGATAAAGAATAAGCTTGCAAAACTAGGCTGTAACAGCAGCATAAGTCAAGGTAGTTCAGAAAATATCAATACGCTGGATTATGATGAGAGATGTTACAAAATATTTAAGTTCATAGAGAAAATAAGACTCATCCAGTCTTTATAGTTGTCATACTAACTCATGTAACAACATGCCCAAGAAATGAACTTTGTCCAAAAAGCTTATCCAAAAAGAACTCGTATTTACTGAGCTGGCCTTGGTGCTGGTAGCGCTAGCCTCTGTGCTAGTGGTGGAAGTGTAAATATTTGTTGCATATGACAGTCTTTTATCATATGTCGTCCGGAACTACATCTCATACATTATCCTAAGCGAAGTCGAAAGTCCCTCCTATTATGTCCGTATTTCCCACAATGATGGCAGTGGGGCTTCTCTGGGATCTGGTATGGTTCTGCTTGGTGCTGGTACTATTGTTGCTGAGCTAAAGGATGTCTGGTAGGTCCTTCTTGTTGTGTCTTCCGCAGATCTCTCTTTCCTTTGCTGATAGTTTCTTGCAATTTGGCTTCTGTCAGTAATTCGACGTAAGAGACTCGGGACTGGGAGCTAGTGTAGTGTTGTTGCTCCTGAGTTAGTCCACGATGAAATCTCTTAGCCTTAGCCAAGTCATCTGGTATCAAGGCAGCTCCATATTTACTGAGGCGACTAAACTCAGCATCATACTTGTCCACTGTTCTGTTCCCTTGCTCCAGGTGGAGAAACTGATCATACAATGCATCTCTGACGGTGTCCGGAAAGTACTTCATTTTAAAGTACTCCAGGAACTGCTCCCAAGTCTGGTATGTACCCAACTGACGCTTCATGGATTCCCACCAGTGATGAGCATTACCATCTAGAAGCGTCCTTACACCTATCATCCATAGGTCTGTAGGTAGTTATGATGCTTCTAATAATTTTCGAGTGTGAGTGATCCAGTTGGTAGTCTCCTCTGGACTCTCAATGCCTTTGTATGACCTCGGATCCATTTGTACAAAGTTATTTACTGAACCAACTCTAGCTCAAGGTTCTTGAGCTAGTGCTTGAGCTAGTACAGTAGTCTTTGCAGCCATCCTTTCAAGAGCTGCTTGGAACTCTTGTCTCTGTTTTGTTGCTTGCTGTCTCTGCTATGCAGCTAGTATGGCGGCCTGTTGTCGTTGTTCCTGCATTATCATCTGGAAGAATTGGAACAGTTGTGCCTGGCCATCCTGCGGTGTCGATGAGATTGGAAGGTTCCCATTAGGTGGAATAAGAATATCAGATGGAACTGGATTATGAATCTGTCCATCTGATCCCGGAAGTCTAGGAGTTGAGGTCTCTCATTGAGTCTGACCATTGACTCCAGGAGTTGTATCACCATCTGTGATAGTACATTCCTTCTGCATATCTATCTTTCTGCAGGTGATATACTATTTTAAAAGGAGTACAGGAAGGATGCAAGCATTAGATAGAATATAGAAGCATAAAATATGCAGGGGAATTGTCTGCGTATTTCACAGTCAAAAACTTGCAACATACATGAAGTCTCTCCTGCGTAAAACAGGGCTTCAAGGTGGTTAGCATAAATAGGTTGATAAGCTTCCTGCGTAAAGCAGAGCTTCAAGATAATTTGGCATAAAGTAGAGATTCTAAATTGTCTGGGTAAAAGTCTGCGTAAAGGGTTCCGTGCGTAAAGTTGGTGCATAAAAGATCGGCTGCGTAAAGATATGCTGCATAAAATCTGCATGTCTAAAAGTTCTGCGTGCGTCAATTCTGCGCATAAAGTCTTGCTACACTTTCTGCGTAAGGCTCGCATGAAAGGTCTGCGCGTAAAGGTTGATGCATAAAATCTGTGTGTAAAAATCTAACATATGTTGAGGCATAAGGTTTGTACGAGGAACTCATCATGAGTTGGTCAGTCAAATCAGTGCACCTGACATCTGACAAAAGTACTACACGATAATCGAGAGGACGGCTGTGATGATGATTTTGCACAGAGGCACATGTTGTCGTTTAGTAACATATTAAATACAAGTCATTTTTACGCATCTAGAAGGAGAAAAAGTTGAGGCTTCGGAATACGCTGTCTACAGGAATGAGTTTTTACGCTCAAGGTAAGACAAAATCAGACGCCATGTCAAAAGCTATTTCTGCACAGGGCTCGAGGCATATCTCTGTATTTAATACAAGAGATTCGGTTCTAACTAGTCATGACTGGGAAAACTAAGATTGTGACAAATACGCTAATATTCTATCCTTACATTACGCTTAATCAGATTATTCTACACTGGTTACCTATTGTACATGAATCGTCAAGTTTACGCAGGGGCAGTTATCTACGTGGTTTGTATGACGTCATATAGATTGAGAAGACTAAGGAAACATAGTTTAGCAGTTGTCATAACCGTCGCGTAAAGTAAGCAATTTTCTGCATAGTTTGGCCTTTTTCGCCAACAAGTCAGTCATTTGGCTTTTACGCCAACCAGGCAGTCTTTTGGCTTTTATGCCAACAACAGTCACTTGACTTTTTAAGGGTAATGGGTTTGGTCACAGGGTAAAGGATTTCTTGGCGTAAAACTTTGTTTAATCCAAACATAGGATAGTTGAAAGAAAGAATGAGGTTTTAGTCAGGTGTGGATGAGATCCTTATACTCTATTCCTATACGCAGGCTTGTTCGGTACAGTTACGTAACCAAGATAATATATTCTCGGCCTGCATGGGCCACCACTAAAAACATGTCCCACCCCAGTCCCAAAATACGTAGGACTAGGAATACGTAACATGCCCAGCCGTATGTATACGAACTCCAATATATGGAAATCATATACACACGTACACTGTAAATGAATATGCAATCCACTAGTGGTAATATACTGTCACAACAAGTCATACACAATCTATATCTCATCCACAGCACAAATAATAAGTAGGAATAAAGAACTGGAATATAACTAAATATCAAGATGTGTATCAAGTTTGATAGTCGGGTGGCAATAAATCTACTACAAAACGACTATACTAAAATAGCTACAAAATCTCAAAACAGTGGGAATAAATCACAGATACTCTGAGGGTAAGACCTCCTCAGTCAGGTACGTAGTGTCAGGTCCAGGTCCATACTCCTGTGGGTACTCCTGCTCGTCCATATCTGGAAAGGGACCAGGTCCTCAGAGGGACGTAACAAGATACATAATAACATGCCAATAAGTACTGAAAATAAACATCCACTGGGTCGCCTAATCGTCTAAGTGAAATGCAACTTGAGGCACTTTGGGCGTATGGAAAGTGTAGGCTAGACATATGCTGGCATAATTCACTAATCGTGACAACTGGCTAGTATATGCCACATATGCCCCCAGTAAAAGGGCGCATGTATACAATAACCGTCGAGTGTAAAATCTGCATAGAGGAAGTGGGTATCCCATACGCCTACTAGTAGTCCTCCCCGCCCAATGCTCTAGGCATATCACATCCATGACACGAGCTGGTTCATAGCTTATCCTTAGTACCCTAGCCCAATCCTACAACCAAACAAGGACAAGGATTGGACCACCGTACTACAATAGACTATGTCCATGGACCTATAATAACTGCAGAGTCTTCTAGCGTACAAAGTTTCTATCAGCAGTTATCCCTAACGCACGGCTCATACGTACAGGAGGCCAACCCGGTACGTAGTCAGGAATCTATATGAGACTCACAACTCGTGTAACAACTGTGTCACGACCAATGAACCTACTGATGCTACATGATACTGGGGTGGTCTCATGAAATAGGTCCAAAATCTACATAAATAAACATCTTATATAAGCAGAAATAAATATGCATGCATCAGTTGGAATATAAATAATTAGTACAATAGCAAGGTATACTTGCCGAGCAAAGTTCTGTATAGTGCACGTCCAACAGTGTTAAGTTGTAGTAAGAAGAAGTGGGTTAGGGTTTGAGAGTGTTGTGATATATATAGGGTCAAGAGGCGGTGGAGGTCACTTAATGGTTAAGAACTACTTCTGCTGCTGTTTCTCTTTCATTGGTTTAGGTTTCGGATGAGGATTGTTTAGTAATAACAGGTAAAGAGGCGGTGGGTTGTTGCTGATATTTTCCCCACACGTGCGGAGGAGAAAATTAAGCGATGATGTTCTATTTTACGCGCGGAGCAATGGAAGTTTGTTTTACGTGCGGAGAAGAATTTAGGTGGTGGTGAAGTGTCACGCCCCAGTCCAAAAATATATGGGACCAGGCCATGTGGCAATAGCCAGCTGACACGTCTCCGAGGATATCCCAATTTAATGGATCCACGAAGAGTGCTACGCTGTCCTAAAATACTAACATGTCCAATATCAGTCAATAACAGGTAATCTAATCTCATCCATAATATAAAGAGCAAGAAGTACTAAATAAACTGTTGGATGATAAATACCACTCTCAAGATATCATAGTACAACCAGTAATGTCTGGTGGGAACAAATCTACTACTATGACGAAATAAAGTACTGAAATGAGATATAAAAGATAATAACTAGGGCATCGGCTGACTAGATAAAGATGCACCCAATCTAGGCTGAAGGCCTAACAATTGGTCACGGGAACTCTGACGGCTGTACCTCTAACTCCTCAGCTGTAGCGAATCTCGTCTCCTGTCCGGGGCCGTATACTATGGGGTAGAAAGCCTCATCCAAATCTGAAAAGGTACCAGGTCCTCAGAGGGACGTAACAAGATACATAGAAATATGCCATATATAAATACTGAATAAAATAAATACAATAAAGGGTGTGCTAACTATCTAAGTGAATGCAATGTGAGGACAACTGTGAGTATGTGAATATATGAGAACTGTGAGTATATGTGAGGACAACATGCCATATATGTCCGACGTTCTATAGAGTGTGGTATCTGCAATGTCATCAAGTAACGTCCAACACTCTACAGAACATGGTATCAGTAATATATATATATATACGTCTGTATCACTCCGTCGAGTACGGTATCAGTATAAAGGAGTGGGGTATCCTATATGCCTACTAGTCATCCTCCCCGCCCAATGTAGATATACCAGTCAAATAATCGACGCGCATACCCCCTTATCTAAATGCCAAGTCTCTATACTGAAATAGTCCTGAATTGCTTGCTAACCGTGATGCATGTCACACGCGACGATAGCTAGTCGAACACGCGAACTCGTATCCCAACATGAGATTTGTCACTATGAATACGTATGAAAGTGTCAGGTCTTGGAAGATAACAGGGTATCATCCAATGAGGTGAGTCTGCTAATGACTAAGTCAATGTATACTAATCATCGACGTATCCGTCGAATGTACCCGAGACAAACTCGGACGCTCACAGTTGTATAAAGCAAAACAACAAGCATACAATACAACATTTGCATAATTTAAATTAGACAGTAAATATGGCAAGGTATCTTTCCTGAGTCTTCAAGAGGTGAATGCCAAAAGCCTGCTCCTGTAGCGTCTCCTGGCTGATCCAAAGACCCTAGACATACAATATAACACAACAATACATATATCAGACACTACGCATTAACTACTTACGATTAAGATGCTATTCTTGAATACTGTCGCGAGTTCACTGTTGCTCGAGTACAGCGTCACGTGTGCACGTAGCTAGGGTGTACATGTATTCTGTCTTCGGTTAATAGGCGTCTTGAGGCAATAATTATCTAGTTACGGTTTGATCGTGATTTCTGTTCTGTGCTGACGCGTGTCTCTATTTTTCATGTTCAAACATACTAGGATTTATATCCAGGTGTTTCTAGTGAATTATCTGTCCTTGGTAACTGGTCATTTATTTAGAATAATTATTCATTAATTAATATCTGATTAACATCAACTTCCATGCATATATTTCTACCTAGGTTAAACACTATAGATATGGGTTCAAGTGCGACACGATGACACGAAGGAGAAATATAGGACACACGAGTGAAGGGTTCAATGAACGAGTACCTGATCGGCCGAGCAAGGGAGTCCGCTCGCTGGTCGACTGTCTCCTCCAACGTGGGTGAACTCCGGTCGACGAGGACTGGTCCGGCCTGCTGTGTACAGCAGCTGCGAGGGTTGCAGTCGCGGATACAGCGACCTGGTGTGGTGGCAGCGTGCTGAGCCGGCGTCGGGGTGATGGTCCAGTCACTGGGGTTGGTCGAGGTCGGCCTCGCGGGTGGTTCGACGGCACTGGAGGGTGGTGGGGAGCAGTCGGGATCGGCCGGGGGTCTAACAGGGCTGTGATGGTGGCTGGGTGGAGATGGTGTGGTGGAGGCGGTCGGTGATGGTAAAGTGGGGGGGGGGTCCGGTGAGTCGGGTGGCGGGGTCTGGCGGCGTCAGTCGTTGCGGAGGGCGGTGGTTTTGGAAGTCGGGGAGGGGACAGCGGGCTCGGGTGGTCGGGTTTGGATGGATTGGTGATGGTGGCTGGATGGGTGGAGTTTCGGCGGAGAGGCGGTGGTTGATGCCGAGGGGGCGGTGGTCCGGTAAGTCAGGGGTGGTTCAGTCCGGCAGGGGTGGTCGGGGATGGTAGGGATTCGGCTAGGGTTGAGAAAAGAGGGTGAAGGTGTTAGGGTTTCAACAGTAGTAGGAAGAGTTATTTATATAGGAGAGTTTATGGCCTGGGGCCTCGGGCCTTGGGCTTGTCTGGGCTCCTTGGGGTGGGGTCTAGTCCTCATGATAGGTATACAGGGCTTGGTTATGACTTGTTTTGGGGTGATCTGGCCTCAATTTAATTTAGGTTACCAACAATTTTATCAGGCATTAGGAGAAGGTTGGGTTTAATGAAATAATACATAGGCGTTCTCAATGACTGTTGTGCAACTAGATTTAAGCATCATAGTGGGGATCTAACAGTTGCACAAAGTGCAGGTGGGTGGTCTGGCTTGTTTAGGGGATGAGTACTTAATTGGTTTGGGGGTACCAACTAGTATAGTGCTCCAAACGTCAAGGCAACCGTCAGGCATATTAGGTTACAATATTGTTGTACATTAAATCTAATTGCATCCAATTAAACCCTAGTTTCTTAATTTAAAACCAAATAGTTCTAATTTGGTCAAGGGGGTTTACAAGCTACCCTCCTTAGAGCATTTCGTCCTCGAAATTAAAACATACGCATGGTACGAACTACTGACTAAAATTAAAATGCTAATGCATACCTATTCCTTCGAAGAGATGGGGATAGCGCTGTCTAATGTCCTCCTCGCGTTCCCAAGTTGACTCGCCTGGTGCATGATGTCTCCATGCGATGCGAACTAAGGGAATAGTCTGCCCTCGCAGTACTTTCTCACTCCTGTCCAGAATCTCAACAGGCTCCTCTTGGTATGATAAACTCGGGCCAATTGTGATCTCTGAGTGGTTAAGTACGTGACTCGGATCCGTTATGTACCTCCTCAGCTGAGATACATGGAATACGTCATGAACTTCTTCCAAGGTCTGTGGCAAGGCTAATCTGTAAGCAACCTCTCCGACGCGTTCTAACACGTCGAATGGTCCGATGTACCTCGGACTCAGCTTCCCTCTGCCTCCGAATCTGATAGTCCCTGGAGTAGGCGAGATCTTTAGAAATATGTGATCACTAACCTCGAACTCTAAGGGTCGTCGATGCGTATTCGCCCAATGCTTCTGTCTGTCTTGTGCTGCTCGTAGGTGCCCTTGGATCTTCTTCACCTTTTCTACGGCACGAACAACCAACTCTGGTCCGAGAATCTGTCACTCGCCTATATCACTCCAGCATACTGGGGAACGACACTTCCTTTCATACAATGCTTCATAGGGAGCCATTTGGATACTCACTTGATAGCTGTTATTGTAGGAAAACTCGACCAAATGTAAATGGTCCTCCCATGATCCTCCGAAGTCAAGCATGCACGCTCTCAATATGTCTTCTAATGTCTGAATGGTGCGCTTCGACTGGCCATCTGTTTGTGGGTGATACGCTGTGCTAAACTTCAGGCGAGTACCGAGACTCTCTTGCATACTCCGCCAAAAGTAAGAAGTAAACCTCGTATCCCTGTCAGACACGATGCTAACTGGCACTCTATGTAGGCGCACAATCTCCCTCATGTACATGTCTGCTAAGGCCTCCGTCGATTGCCCAACTCTGAAGGGTAAAAAATGTGCGAACTTGGTGAGTCTATCCATAATTACCCATACTGCATTGCACCCACTAAGACTCCTCAGAAAGCTCATAACAAAGTCTATAGTAATATGCTCCTATTTCCACTCCGGTATAGGGAGTGGTTGAAGCAATCCTACAGATCTCTGATGCTCAGCCTTGACTTGCTGACACACCAGGCACTTGGCCACAAAGCGTGCTATCTCTCTCTTCATTCCGTGCTACCAGTAGTACTGTCTCAAGTCCCTGTACATCTTCGTGCCTCCTGGATGAATAGAATAGGTTGAACTGTGTGCTTCTGCTATCAACTCCTGACGAAGTTCTCTATTTGGAACATAGAGACGATCTCCGTATCTCAAAGTCCCATCTTCATGTATTCTCAGTCCTGTCTGCATCCCAGCCTCTGTCCTCTGTCTAAGCCTCTGAAATCTGGCGTCTGTCGGCAAGACAGCCTTGATTCTCTCCACTAATGTCGATTATAACTAGAAACTCGACAACTGTCCATCTACTCTGGGCATAACGACCTCTATACCCATCTGCTCTAGATCTCTTAACAGATGTTGTTGGGTGGTCATGAAGAATGCCATAGGTCTACTGCTCAACGCGTCAGCTACTACGTTGGCCTTTCCCGGGTAGTACTATAGCTCAATCTCGAAGTCCGTTATCACCTCGAGCCAACGTCTCTGCCTCTGATTAAGGTCCTTCTGGGTGTAGACGTACTTCAAGCTCTTATGATCAGTGAATATCTCTACCCTTTCTCTATATAGGTAGTGCCTCCAAAGCTTTAAAGCAAAGATTACTGCTGTAAGCTCCAAGTCGTGGGTGGGATAGTTCTTCTTATGGGTCCTCAATTGTCTCGAAGCATAGGCTACAACCTTTCCATGCTGCATTAAGACACATCCTAATCCTTTCTCGGATGCATCGCTATAGATAACGAATCCTCCGGGTCCAGAAGGTATGGTCAAGATAGGTGCAGTAGTCAAACGCGTCTTTAGTTCGTCGAATGCCTTTTGACACTCCTCTGTCCAGGTGTACTCCTGCTCCTTACGGGTAGCGGGTCATTGGCTCTGCAATCTTCGTGAAGTTCTCTACGAAACTCCGGTAATATCCGGCAAGTCCTAGGAAACTTCTCACCTCTGAGACATTGGTAGGGGTTGGCCATGTCTCTACTAATGAAATCTTCGCCGGATCCACTGAAATTCCATCTCCTGAGATGACGTGTCCAAGGAAAGCAACACGATCTAGAAGAAACTCACATTTGCTCAGCTTGGCATAAAGTCTCTCTCTCCTTAGTGTCTCTAGCACTAGTCTCAGATGCTCTTCGTGCTCCTCGTAGCTCTTCGAATACACCAAAATGTCGTCGATGAAGACTACCATGAACTGGTCTAAGTATTGGTGGAATACTCTATTCATCAAGTTCATAAATACAGCTGGCACATTCGTCAGCCCAAATGGCATTACTAAGAACTCGTAGTGACCATAACGAGTCCTGAATGATGTCTTTTGAATGTCTTCTCTTCGCATCTTCACTTGGTGGTAATCCGATCTCAAGTCAATCTTTGTGAACACCACTGCTCCTGTCAGTTGGTCGAATAAATCATCAATCCGTGGCAGGGGTACTTGTTCTTGATAATCAGAGCATTAAGGGCTCTGTAATCAATGCACATGCGTACTGTTCCATCCTTCTTGGGTACGAACAACACTGGTGCTCCCCATGGTGATGCACTAGGACGGATAAATCCCTTGTTCTGCAACTCCTCTAATTGTAGCTTCAGCTCATCTAACTCCTTCTTCGCCAATCGGTATACATTAGAAGATACCGGTGCTGCTCCAGGTACTAGCTCGATAGTGAACTCCACGTCTCTATCTGGCGGTAAGCCTGACAGTTCTTCGGGGAATACATCCTCAAATTCTGTAACTATTGGCGGGGGTGCAATCTCCATAGCCATGCAAGTTCCCGCTATCTGTCCTACTCCTTGTTCGACGGTCCCTCGCATGTACTCGAACTCCAGTTGATCTGGTGGTCTAAAAGTGACGCTACCCTTCCGACAGTTCAGTACGGCGTTATACTGGCTTAACCAGTCCATGCCTAACACAACATCAAAGTACGACATAGGCAATACTAAGAATCGTGCTCTCATCTCTCTACCACATACGACTACCGAGCACGTTCTGATAGTGCTGGTAACCGGCACGATACCTCCTCCGGTAAGAATCTTCCAACTCTTAGGTAAGGGAGAAGTCGCTACTCTATGCATTGCTATGAATCTACTAGATATAAATGACAATATAGCTCCAGAATCAAACAATGCAGTTGCAGGTAATGATGCAACTAAGATGGTACCTGTGATAGCTTCCCCTTCTGTTTCCTCCTTAGTAGCTGCTAAAGCAAAGGCTTGTCCCTGCCTCTGTCCTCCTGTCTGCTGTCGGTTCTGGTTGAACTGTACCTCCTGTGGGGCCAAGGGTGGTCCCCTCTGAAATCCTCCGGGTGCTGGTGGTCGCTGGCCTCCTGGTGGGGGTAGTATCCTCGGGACTGGTGCTGCTGGCCTCTGTCCTGTCTGCAGTGCTGCCTCTCTGCGCTGTGGGCAATCCCTGACAAGGTGCTGACTTGATCCACATATCATGCATAATCCCAACTTTTTTCGGCAATCTTTAATGACGTGTCCCTTCTTGCCACAATGGTGACAAGTCGGAAGCTCCTGCTGTGGGTATGGCGCTGCCCTCTGCTGTGTCTGTTCTCTGGGACGACAGATCGGTCCTTCTGCTCCGGGCTGGGCTCTGGCTGGTGTAGTCATGCCGGAACGTCTAGCTCCTCTGACGATGGCCTCCTGGATTCTTGCCTCTACAAGAATCTCCTCATAAGAAATCCTCGCCTGTGTAGTGGTATACCTCTGTAGCTCAAAATTGAGGCCGTGATAAAATCTCTGGGCTTTCTTGAGATCGTTGGGTATCAGGACGGCACCAAATCTGCTAAGGCGGCTGAACTCTGCGTCATATGCGTCAACAGTCATATTCTCCTGTTCTAGATGTAGGAACTGGGAGTACAGGGCATTTCTGACTGTAGCTGGAAAATACTTCGTATTGAAGTATTCTAGGAACTGTTCCCAAGTCTGGTTCTTGCCTACACTCTGCTCAATGGAATCCCACCAGTGATGGGCGTTGCCTTTCAGTTGGGCCCTCACTACGGTCATCCAAAGGTCGGGGTGCAGTTGTGAAAACTTTAGTAACATCTCCGTGTTGGCGACCCAATCGGAGATCTGCTCGACAGTCTCATTGCCCGAGAAAGTATTTGGTCCCATCTGTCGGAACCATCTAACAGTGCCACCTGTCTGGGCTGGTGGAGGTGCTGGTACTGGTGTTGTGACAGGTGTCCTCTCCAGTACTGCCATCAGACTCTGTCGTAATGTCTCTGTCTGCTGCCACTGTGCTTGCATCATTGCCTGGAAGAACTGAAGTATCTGTGGCTGGCCATCTAGCTGTGGCATCTGGGGTGGATAAGGTAGAGTTGGTGGTAGTGGAATCTCTGGCTGTGCAATAGGTGTCTCCTCAGATGTCGGCCCCTCAGTCTGCGGCATCGGTGTAGCTCCTAAAGTCTGGCCCTCACAATGTTGCGTGGGGATTGTCTGGGAAGTCTGTCCCTCAAGCTGCGGTATAGGATCGCCCTGCGATGTCTCGTGCCAATGTATCAGCGGGGTCTGTAGCGGGGGTTGCCCCTGGGTTACCTTCTCTCCTTGAGTGGTGTTATCTGGCATCGAGGCACGGGGTGCTCCTCGTCCACTGCGCAAATTCATCTCGCTACAAGAGATAGGACTTCATTAAAAGAGTACGAGAACAAGCAAACAGGATATAGATATTTAGGAGCAGTATGAAGGAAGTTCAAAGACGAATCAAAAGTGGATGAGACCTAATAATTTCTATCCTATTGCAGGCTCGCTGGGCATGTTACCATACCACAAGCGAAAAGAAGACCTGCATGGGCCACCACTAAAACCATGTCACACCCCAGTCCTAAAATATACTGGACCAGGCCACCTGGCAATAGCCAGCTGACACGTCTCCGAGGATATCCCAATTTAATGGATCCACGAAGAGTGCTACGCTGTCCTAAAATACTAACATGTCCATTATCAGTCAATAACAGGTAATCTAATCTCATCCACAATATAAAGAGCAAAAAGTACTAAATAAACTGCTGGATGATAAATACCACTCTCAAGATATCATAGTACAACCAGTAATGTCTGGTGGGAACAAATCCACTACTATGACGAAATAAAGTACTGAAATGAGATATAAAAGATAATAACTAGGGCATCGGCTGACTAGATAATGATGCACCCAATCTAGGCTGAAGGCCTACCAACTGGTCACGGGAACTCTAACGGCTGCACCTCTAACTCCTCAGCTGTAGCGAATCTCATCTCCTGTCCGGGGCCGTATACTGTGGGGTAGAAAGTCTCATCCAAATCTGGAAAGGTACCAGGTTCTCAGAGGGACGTAACAAGATACATAGAAATATGCCATATATAAATACTAAATAAAATAAATACAATAAATGGTGTGCTAACCATCTAAGTGAATGCAATGTGAGGACAACTATGAGTATATGAGAAGGTGTAGGCTAGACATATGTTGACGTAATTCACCAGTCGTGGCAACCGGCTAGTATATGCCACACATGCCCCCTATAACACGGGCGCAGGAATACAGTAACGTCCGACGTTCTATAGAGTGTGGTATCTGCAATGTCATCAAGTAACGTCCAACACTCTACAGAACGTGGTATCAGTAATATATATATATATATATATATATATATATATATATATATATATATACGTCCGTATCACTCCATCGAGTGCGGTGTTAGTGTAAAGGAGTGGGGTATCCCATATGCCTACTAGTCGTCCTCCCCGTCCAATGTAGATATACCAGTCAAATAATCGACGCACATACCCCCTTATCTAAATGCCAAGTCTCTATACTGAAATAGTCCTGAATTGCTTGCTAACCGTGATGCATGTCACACGCGACGATAGCTAGTCGAACACGCGAACTCGCATCCCAACATGAGATTTGTCACTATGAATACGTGTGAAAGTGTCAAGTCTTGAAAGATAATAGGGTATCATCCAATGAGGTGAGTCTGCTAATGACTAAGTCAATGTATACTAATCATCGACGTATCCGTCGAATGCACCCGAGACAAACTCGGATGTGCACAGTTGTATAAAGCAAAACAACAAGCATACAATACAATATTTGCATAATTTAAATTAGACAGTAAATATGGCAAAATTTCTTGCCTGAGTCTTCAAGAGGTGAATGCCAAAAGCCTGCTCCTGTAGCGTCTCCTGGCTGATCCAAAGACCCTAGACATACAATATAACACAACAATACAGACATCAGACACTACGCATTAACTACTTACGATTAAGACGCTATTCTTGAATACTGTCGCGAGTTCACTGTTGCTCGAGTACAGCGTCACGTGTGCACGTAGCTAGGGTGTACATGTATTCTGTCTTCGGTTAACAGGCATCTCGAGGCAATAATTATCTAGTTACGGTTTGATCATGATTTCTGTTCTGTGCTGACGCATGTCTCTATTTTCCATGTTCAAACATACTAGGATTTATATCCAGGTATTTCTAGTGAATTACCTGTCCCTGATAACTGGTCATTTATTTAAAATAATTATTCATTAATTAATATCTGATTAACATCAACTTTCATGCATATATTTCTACCTAGGTTAAACACTATATATATGGGTTCAAGTGCGACACGACGACACGAAGGAGAAATATAGGACACACGAGTGAAGGGTTCAATGAACGAGTACCTGATCGGCCGAGCGAGGGGGTCCGCTCGCTGGTCGACTGTCTCCTCCGACATGGGTGAACTCCGGTCGACGTGGACGGGTTTGGTCTGCTGTGTACAACAACGGCGAGGGTTGCAGTCGCGGATACAGTGACCTGGCACGGTAGCAGCGTGCTGAGCCAGCGTCGGGGTGATGGTCCAGTCGCTGGGGTTGGTCGGGGTCGGCCTCGCGGGTGGTTCGACGATGCTGGAGGGTGGTGGGGAGCAGTTGGGATCGGCCGGGGGTCTAACGGGGCTGTGATGGTGGCTGGGTGGAGATGGTGCGGTGGAGGCGGTCGGTGATGGTAAAGTGGGGGGGGGGGGTCCGACGAGTCGGGTGGCGGCGTCTGGTGGCGTCAGGCGGAGCGGAGGGCGGTGGTTTTGGAAGTCGGGGAGGGGACAGCGGGCTCGGGTGGTCGGGTTTGGATGGATTGGTGATGGTGGCTGGATGGGTGGAGTTCCGACGGAGAGGCGATGGTTGATGCCGAGGGGCGGTGGTCCGGTGAGTCAAGGGTGGTTCAGTCCGGCAGGGGTGGTCGGGGATGGTAGGGATTCGGCTAGGATTAAGAAAAGAGGGTGAAGGTGTTAGGGTTTCAATAGTAGTAGGAAGAGTTGTTTATATAGGAGAGTTTATGGCCTGGGGCCTGGGGCCTTGGGCTTGTCTGGGCTCCTTGGGGTGGGGTCTAGTCCTCATGATAGGTATACAGGGCTTGGTTATGACTTATTTTGGGGTGATCTGGCCTCAATTTAATTTAGGTTACCAACAATTTCATCAGGCATTAGGAGAAGGTTGGGTTTAATGAAATAATACATAGGCGTTCTCAATGACTGTTGTGCAACTAGATTTAAGCATCATAGTGGGGATCTAACAGTTGCACAAAGTGCAGGTGGGTGGTCTGGCTTGTTTAGGGGATGAGTACTTAATTGGTTTGGGGGTACCAACTAGTATAGTGCTCCAAACTTCAAGGCAACCGTCAGGCGTATTAGGTTACAATATTGCTGTACATTAAATCTAATTGCATCCAATTAAACCCTAGTTTCTTAATTTAAAAACAAATAGTTCTGATTTGGTCGAGGGGGTTTACATGAAGTTTATGCTTGGGTTTGTTTTACGCGTAGAGAGAGGAACTAGGCGGGTGGTGTTCTTTACGCGCAGATGAAGTAAGAAGCGGTGGAAAGAGTTTACGCGTAGATTTGCTTTACGCGCAGAGAAGGAAATAGCAAAGTTGGTTTGCTATTGCTACTGCTGCTGTTGCTGTTGATTCCTTACTTTACGCGGGTTTTGCAAGCGGGTAGTGGGTTAGGAGTTGCGGTTTTTGTCATGACCCGATTCCGTAGAATCGTTGAGGCGTCCCCCGAATCGTGACCGCCGTGCGGGCCTGGGGTTGCGCCCGCACAAGGCTTTAATGATTTGCATAGCATGCACATATTCATAGTACGCAGATAAATTAAAACACAGATTTGAAACATGGAAAAGTTCTCTTTATTGATAATGAACATCTATTACAAACTCCTGAACGAGTCAGCTAATTTGCCTCACGGGCTTACAAAAGTGTTAACTCAAAATGAGATAGCAGTCATGTACATTACATCCCTTTATAAACTTCAAAATGATAAGGACCTCCAGGCTGGAGGACGGCTTTGCCACGGAGCTGCATTGTGTATGGAAAGTTGCAAGCTCCTTCTCTTCAAGTACTTCAAAATACGGCGCGATCAGGATGCGCCAACAGCTGGACTGGATCAGGAAAGACGACTTCGGCTCCTCGCTCGGTTCGCCTTGGTGCGGAGAACCTGTTTCAACGAGGGTCAGGATGTCGAAACATACTGGTGAAGGCGAGCTAACCGAACTATACCAATCAACACGTTATTTTAATGAAGCATGCATATTTGTGGGTTTCTATCTTGCCTTAGTTCATTTACAAGTAAGCAGCATATAGAATTTACTGAAATAAACGTGCCACCGTTCGGTGGATTTTACCTGCCCGTCTGAATGACCTGCACAATACTTACCATGCCTTCCCTGCCACGAAGACACAAGTTAGTTTGCAACAGGTTTAAATATACACGATGATCACTGGCATGATTGCCATAATGGACTAGTCCGAGAAAAGGATAGCATGCAACGATAGTACACGAGGCACTGCAAGCCATCTTGTCCCATACACGATGACTATACACGAGTTTCGCCCGGATCGGATCGGTGCCAGTGCCCCAACGATCGTCCGCAGAACTATACCTTGTACACAAGTTGTCCATGATCGAACACGATTAACAAGTTAACAATTCATGCAGTTGAGGCAACACGAGTGCAAGAACACGAGTATACGACAAGTAGTATTGCATGATTCATTTTGCATAGCCTCCCTGAACAATTATGCATAATACAAGGTGTGTGTCATACTTAGCATAATTCATAGAATATTTACAACCAGCTAGCATACGATAAGATAACAGTTCACAAGTTTGATTGACAAGCAGTATAACCAAGTCTATTCCCTTTTATATTGGTTTCTTTTATTATTACTTGGTATCGTTTGATCGGGGCAACAGAATGAAAGCGTTATTAGTTGTGAAGACTGGAAGTAGGGCTAGCTAATCGGGTTGGTAGCTACTCACTTAGATTGTTGGAAGGGAGAAGGAAAGAGGTGCTTTACGACTCCGCTCGCAAGCCGCCTACTGCTCGTTCACCTGCATCACGAACAGCTCGATCAATACTTCTTCCATTCTTTCCAATCTCGAAATTAAAGTGCAGTTCAATGAACGAAAATAATAAAACTCATCGAAACCGTTCAAGAAAAACAAGCAAATTCCAAAACCAACTCAAAGCACGAAAGCAACAAGCGACATCGAAAACCGAGGCAATAAAAGATAGCAGCGGAGAGGTCCCTCCTGACTCTGCCGCTAAGTCAATCCCGGGGGAACGGTCCACTGAATATGGGAATCGATTACGAAGAAACAAATCCATAACGAGGACGAGTTCTTGTTTCAATCTATCCCGATCGAACGATACCGACTTGTGTTTCTTAGCCGCGCTCTCCGCACCGGGAGAACGGGGCGCTACATCCTACCCAACTTATTGGAAGTTTTGTCCCAAAACTTAGGATAGAACCTATCGTTAGGGATTATTTTGTTGCGGATGATGATTAGATGATCAGGAAGGTTCGGACAGAAACTAATGGCATGGCCTGATCGACCACAAGCTAGGCATAACCCAAGTCTCAAGCGACAATTGTTGGCTGTGTGCCCACACTTTTTATAAAAATTATACGATGGCCCTGGGTTTCCTCCTAGGCATCCGACGTTGTCTGGTCGCTTTGCAGCGGTGTTTTCTTTCTCGTCGCTATGGCGCTTGTGATTGTAGGTATGCACAGCGCCGGCAGAGACGTGAGGATAGTGTGGTTCAAGCGATAGGGCGTGATTCAAGACTTCACGCATTGTGTGATACTGATGAACGACTACGTGCGCATGGATGGCAGGGCATAGTCCACCTTCAAACCTTCTAGCTCGACTCGCTACATCAGGTAAATAGTACTCTTTAACTGTCATGCTGCCTTGCCTCAGTTGCACGAACTCGTTCTCCATTTGACGTTGTACTGGAGGGGGTACAAACTCCTCTTCGAATGCGGCACAAAAAGTTGTCCACGAGATCGCCTCCTCTCCGTGATCAAATTGGAGAGATCGTCGATGCACGTTCCATCAGTCGTGCGCGTTGAGGCAGAGCTGTAGTTGCGCGCAGGCGACGTGCTTCTCTTCGGGGACCTCTAGCAGAGCAAAGTGATCTTCAAGTTCGGCCAACCAATCTAGAGCTACGACTGGGTCCTCAGTCCCGTTGAATGGGGTGTTGCAGACTTTCTTGAAGTGACCAAAGTCGAAGGCAGTCACGTCCCTCGCCCTTAGAATTTGTGGTGTCTCTACTTCAAGCACGGGCTGTTCCACTGGAGTCGTTGCTGTTGCAGCGGAATGGTTGGAAGCCAAAGTCTGAACGATCTGTTGCAGGGTATCCACCTGCTTCTGTTGGACTGAGAATCGTGCTTCTATATTGTCTTGAAACTTGAGCTGACTCTCTTCCGTCCGCTTCTCGGCCCGTTCATAGCGAGCCTCGTCCCTTTGTTGGTTTGCCTCCAACATCCGCAATATTTGCTGGACGGGATCGATGCTTGGCATGGCTCACTGGCTCCTTGAACTTCCCGAAGTGCCCGAACTACTTTGTTGCCCTTGGGTTTCGTCCGGTGCTTGCGCTGCAGATTGCGCTGGAGCTATTACTTCAAAAGAAGGTAAATTACATTAGGATCATAATGTATTATGGACTTATTGCATGAACGTATCTCATTTTGGCCTAGCGAGTTCAAGAGTTCGCACAGAAATTTGATCGTTAAAGGAACTTTTCTAGTGCGAGAGTCTAAGGAACTTGAATATGTGCTCTGATACCACTATGTCATGACCCGATTCCGTAGAATCGTTGAGACGTCCCCCGAATCGTGACCACCGTGCGGGCCTGGGGTTGCGCCCGCACAAGGCTTTAATGATTTGCATAGCAAGCACATATTCAGAGTACGCAGATAAATTGAAACACAGATTTGAAACATGAAAAAGTTCTCTTTATTGATAATGAACATCTATTACAAACTCCTGAACGAGTCAGCTAATTTGCCTCACGGGCTTACAAAAGTGTTGACTCAAAATGAGATAGCAGTCATGTACATTACATCCCTTTATAAACTTCAAAATGATAAGGACCTCCAGGCTGGAGGACGGCTTTGCCACGGAGATGCATTGTGTATGGAAAGTTGCAAGCTCCTTCTCTTCAAGTACTTCAAAATGCGGCGTGATCAGGATGCGCCAACAGCTGGACTGGATCGGGAAAGACGACTTCAGCT
This sequence comes from Iris macrosiphon, assembly GCA_036927795.1. NCBI lineage: Eukaryota > Viridiplantae > Streptophyta > Magnoliopsida > Asparagales > Iridaceae > Iris > Iris macrosiphon. The sequence goes on along the minus strand of JAYESA010000004.1, from coordinate 260,294,526 downwards.
CCTCGCTCGGTTCGCCTTGGTGCGGAGAACCTGTTTCAATAAGGGTCAGTATGTCGAAACATACTGGTGAAGGCGAGCTAACCGAACTATACCAATCAATACGTTATTTTAATGAAGCATGCATATTTGTGGATTTCTATCTTGCCTTAGTTCATTTACAAGTAAGCAGCATATAGAATTTACTGAAATGAACGTGCCATCGTTCGGTGGATTTTACCTGCCCGTCTGAATGACCTGCACAATACTTACCATGCCTTCCCTGCCACGAAGACACAAGTTAGTTTACAACAGGTTTAAATATACACGATGATCACTGGCATGGTTGCCATAATGGACTAGTCCGAGACAAGGATAACAAGCAACGATAGTACACAAGGCGCTGTAAGCCATCTTGTCCCGTACACGATGGCTATACACGAGTTCCGCCCGGATCGGATCGGTGCCAGTGCCCCAGCGACCGTCCGCAGAACTATACCTTGTACACAAGTTGTCCATGATCGAACACGATTAACAAGTTAACAATTCATGCAGTTGAGGCAACACGAGTGCAAGAACACGAGTACACGACAAGTAGTATTGCATGATTCATTTTGCATAGCCTCCCTGAACAATTATGCATAATACAAGGTGTGTGTGTCATACTTAGCATAATTCATAGAACATTTACAACAAGCTAGCATACGATAAGATAACAGTTCACAAGTTTGATTGACAAGCAGTATAACCAAGTCTATTCCCTTTTATCTTGGTTTCTTTTATTATTACTTGGTATCGTTTGATCGGGGCAACAGAATGAACGAGTTATTAGTTGTGAAGACTGGAAGCAGGGCTAGCTAATCGGGTTGGTAGCCACTCACTTAGATTATTGGAAGGAAGAAGGAAAGAGGCGCTTCACGACTCCGCTCGCAAGCCGCCTACTGCTCGTTCACCTGCATCACGAACAGCTCGATCAATAATTCTTCCACTCTTTTCAATCTCAAAATTGAAGTGCAGTTCAATGAACGAAAACAATGAAACTCATCAAAACCGTTCAAGGAAAACAAGCAAATCCCAAAACCAACTCAAAGCACGAAAGCAACAAGCGACATCGAAAACTGAGGCAATAAAAGATAGCAGCGGAGAGGTCCCTCCTGACTCTGCCGCTAAGTCGATCCCGGGGGCACGGTCCACTGAATATGGGAATCGATTCCAAAGAAACAAATCCATAACGAGGACGAGTTCTTGTTTCAATCTATCCCGATCGAACGATACCGACTTGTGTTTCTTGGCCGCGCTCTCCGCACCGGGAGAACGGGGCGCTACAGTTTTGATATCCAATAACCAATAGGATTTATATATATATTACACATATCTATTCACAGGAAGTTCTAAGAATTATATTGGTGTATACGGTTGAGCTAGCAACTGTCAAAAGGGTCTCTTACATGGAATAAATTAGAAAAAATTATAATGGTCCCATAAATCTTCTAAATGTACAACATCTTAAATAAAGATGTAAATAAAATATATTCTCTCTATTTAGCTCATAACTACTATAAATAAATTAAATAATAGAGAAATACGGTTTTCAGGATTAGGGATCTTACATTCTCCCTGCCCAATGTAATCACACGTCTCATGTCCATGACACGCAAGATCATGACCTCTAATTGATACAACGAGTCATAATGATAGCCAAGTATATGTATAAAGTCTATGTCACGAATCCTATAACCTATACAGAATCACCAGGAATAACTCAGAAGATTCTGTCTCATGAACAGTGTCAAGTGTCCTATGGTATGACGTACTTGATAATGCAAGCACGAAAATATATATAGGATCGCGATATCAATCTCTAGCAACGTTACACGACTCCGAGTACGACGTCGACACCCGAATGTTATTCATACGCTAAGCAATATTACACGGTCCTAGGTTGGACATTTATATCAAGAGTATAGATATATGTACAAAGAACTCAAACAAATACTATAACAGGAATCACTACAAGTTGGCAAGGTACACTTGCCTGAGGTTTGGTTTCCAACTGCTGCTCAGGTATCAGCGGGATCTGCAGGTACTCCTCCGGTTACTGAAATAATCATTACTATCATGTTCAGAAGATATCAAATAGCTAGAATTGCCTGTCCATAAGTCTAATTTGGACACAGGAACAAAAGTGACAGTTTCTGGTCAAAGTGGGGTCCACATATGGCCCACTTCGCACCGAAAAACGTGCTAGAGACAATGTTCTCCAAATTCGTCAAAATTAGTGTCTACAAGTCCAGAATGACGATACGAACCCAATGGAATATCCAGAACTGGATTCCGATGAGCCGATCACAAAATCGCCAGTCAAGTGGAGCCGTGGGGCCCACGATACGGAATTTTGTCAACGTTCTCAGAATCGAACCAAACTTGGGTCACATGACCAGAAAAATGCTACGAATCCGATAGCATAAGTTTTGTTTCAAAACGACGAGCATACATGAAGTTACAATGAGTTTCAGAACATGGCCGATATGGGGCGTTGTCGACGGATACGCGTTGATTTCGGTGTGCACGCACATCCAAATCAACTTTCACGAAATCCCACACGTCCGTATCGATGGCGTGCACCTTTCGATGAAGTTTGCACACGACCAAGTCGCCTCGTTTAGCGGGGCGCACCCAGTTTTGGGAAAAATCAGGGTTTTAATTAACCAAGTTTTTGGCCATTTTCACCCTCGAATAAATCACAATCTACATACCATAAATTAAACTAAAAACGGAGTTTCAAACTTGGTCATATGGTCTGAATTACTGTTTAAGTAGATTTTAGAAATAATTAACATGTTGCACGCAAAACGGTCGTAAATTTGCGAGTTCGGGACAAATTTCTGAATTTTCAGAAATGGGGTTTTTTTCTCTCCTGATTTTGCGTCGCAATTTACGACCGACACAGGACGCGATACCCCAAACGAGTTGCATGAATTTCGAGAGGGTCACGCGGTCTTCGCACAGGATTTGACAGAATGGAAAACGGGTCAATACATAGGAGTTACACGAGCGTGAAGACAGGTACCTTGAAGCTGTATGCTGTCGCGAAAGAACGCGGCGTGGCGGGCATGGCGGGCATGGCGGGGCACGACGGAGGGGCACGGCGGTGGCGGTTGTTGGGGGCCGCTGCGGTGGTGCTGGGCTGCTCGAGGAGGGTCGACGGCGGGCTGGGACGTCGGCAAGGGCGTCGGGGAGGGCCGGCGGAGACGTCGGGGATGTCGGGATGGGCCGGTGGTGATGGTGATGGCAGTGGCTTTAGGGCTCGGGGGGGGGGTCTTATATAGGCGAGGGGAGAGGGGGAGCGGTGGAGCAGGGAGGCCGGAGCCGGGGGGTCGTGGGCGGAGGCGGGGCGGTGATGGCGGGGCGGTTGTGCGCCGCAGGCGGAGGGGGCGGGGGATCGTGGGTTCGTGGGAGAGAGAGGGGAGCAGGTGAGGGATATGCGGGTTCGGGTAGTTTAGGGTCGAGTCGGGTTGGATATGACCCGACCCATTAGGTTCAGGGTTGGGTTCGGTCCGGTTTGGTTCGGTTTAAACCTGGTTCAACCCGGTTCAGTTGGGTTTAAGCTGGTTTAAATAAAAAAAGAGAGTTTTTAGCTATTTAAAAATAGTTTTTGAGTCCAATAAATTCCAGAAAAATTACACAACAACAAATAATTAATAATACACCAAAAAAGTATAATTTTTGTAATATTTTAATACATAATTTAATCCATAAAAATATTAGTCCCTGAAGGACATTTTTAATAATTAATTAAAAATTACCAAAAATTCAGAAAATTTATTTTTTAAAAATTTTAAAAAATAGAGTGTTACACGCGCAGCTCCCCTCCTCCGTCGAGCTTCCCCCGCGCGCCGCAAGCTCTCGTCTCGTGCGCCTGTAGTGCTTCCCCCACGTGTGCCCTAGTAGATGCGGAGAATCGCGGTAGGAGAGAGGAGGAGAGGGGGTGAGGGTAAGGGAGGAGCAGGAGAAGGGAGGAGGAGAGAGTGGACAGTCCTAGTAAATTTTGGACTAGCCTGAATAAATTTTTTTTCTAACTAGACTAGCATCAATACTAGAGTAGCCTCGAGTCATTTTTGTAGTGCCTTTATCAAGAGCATTAATTTTCCATAAAATCCAATACAAGAGTAAAGTTACATAAGAACACATAAGAAAGTCGCATGTATTAAATGCAAAAGGCCCTAAAAGCTCCATTTATCTATCTTTCTATCAAATTATTGTCAAATTACAAGTAACAAGTACATGAACGATTTCCAAATAAAATCATAAGTTCCCAGTGTTTATAAGTATTTCATGACCCTAGGCACGAAAATTTGACCCAAAATCTAGAATAACTTTAATGATCATGCATATATAAATTAGAGTAAACTTAATTAATGTATAATCAGATAAGTCTATTCTTTGTACTTGAACTAAAATTATTTACTGTTGTTAGCATCGTAGATGGTCTAAAAAAATTTACCTAAAGATATTTACTATCGTCAACAATTGACTAATTTATGTAAATTATTTACCTAAAATGTTTGCTTTCATGGTGGTTGATTATCATCAATCACTTCACCATAATCTTCTACCATATTTAGTAGAGTAATACAATACTATTCGTACCTCTAAAATATTTCTTAAAATAATACATTCTTATGTGACGACTAATATGACATACTAAATAACATTATGTGACAGCTACCATGGTAAATTTTTAAAAAAAAAATTAATCAAAAAAAATTCCAATGTTAATTTTTTATTTTTTTTATTTTAATGTTAATATTAATGTTAATTTTAATATTTACGTTAATATTAATATTAATGTTAATACTAATTTTAATTTTAATATTAATATTAATTTTAATGTTTGTTAATGTTAATATTAATATTAATGTTAATTTTAATTTTAATTTTATAATTTGTCATATCAGCTGCCATATTAACTGTCACGTCATCTGTCACATAAAAAATAATGGTTTGAAAGAATAATTTGATGGTACAAATAAAATTATTCTATCTAATAATAACAATAAAATACTAAAATCTTTCTCATACTCTCTGCAATAGAAATAGAAATATAAATATAACATATCCATAGCTCAATGACAAACTTATCCTTAATCGGGATAAATTCAAATGTTGCATGGGGTGGGCTAAATTTTTTTTTTTTTTCTTTTCATATAATTGTTGATTTTTTAAAATTTTATTTAGATGTAATCCACATTTAGTCCATCCCAATCTCCTGTAGCCAATTATAATGTATGTTTGTGGATCCGCCCTGTCACTTACTTTCTGAAAGCTCAGCCAGCACTCTAATGCTCACGACAAAAGGACTAACTCGTAATTCCACAGAAACAGCCAACAGCATCGTGTCAAAATAATCGCTTCTTTATAAAGAGCTTCGTCGATCCACTTCGGCCCCGGTATGGCTTCCTGACCTTTTCGCTGACGACGAGCACTTTCTCCCTCCCCAAATTTGTAGGGTTTAGAAAACCCTTATTCCCTCCTCAGAAGCCCTAGATTTCCGAATTCGAAACCCTACTTCTCTCGATTTTCTCCACGCAAACCCTATATTTTCCTATCTGATGGCGGATCGGGAGGACGTCGATCTCCGGATAGCTATCGACATGAGCCTCCAGGCCTCCCCTCCGGACGCCAAGCGGAGCAAGCCCCTGGACGTCCCGGAGGAGTCGTCGGAGTCGAGGAGCCGGGGCTTGCAGAGGGAGCTCATGGCCGCCGCGGCGGAGAATCGAATGCGGGCGTCCTCCGTCGTCGTGCCGAAGTTATCGGCGCCTGCGGCGGTTGAGAAGGTTTTTGCTCCCCCGGCCGCTGTGGCCGAGGAGGTTGTTGCTCCGCCGGCGGTGGAGGAGGAGGAGATGGTTGTGGATTCCGAAGGCGAGGAGCTCTCGGAGGAGGTTGTGGAAGAGCTGTACTCGATGGTGTTCGGGAGCGGGGTTTCGAGGGATATTCTTGCTCAGTGGAGCAATCAGGGCATCAAGTGAGTCATCCCAATCTTTGTTTGTTGCTGCTCACCGCATTAGTCTTTATATTTGTCTATGATACATAGTTAGAACTTAATTGTGGCAATTGAGCTATGAAACTGCAATTTTGAGACTTTCTATTGCAATAGCTAATTCCTATGTGATGCTAAAGGTTTCACCTTTGTCTAAAAGCAATACGCTTGAGGGATTGTGATTCAAAGTCATGGGAATTTCATATGCGTCCTGTTTGTAGCAAATTTGACATTGAGATAAAAGACTTGAGTAAATTATAAATGTATATAGTCTATAAAAGAAAAAAGAATGAATACACAGTTCATTGCTTATTTACTCAAACCCTGCTAAAACCAATATTATCTCTTAGAGTAAAGAGTTTCAACGGTAGACATGGCCATCTTGACCATACAATCGATGATCGGTGTTTTACGTATCCTTGAGTGTCTACAAAAAAAAAAAAAATCAACTGGATTAGATAGTCCAGACCCATGCATCCAGTGAATTAATTCAAAGCAAAAAATTTCACAATAAGTTTACGACTATTGAAATTCTCCATCTTTTTTTACTTTGTAGATTACCAAGACTTACTAAATAATAATATAACAACTTTGATTTGATTTGATGAATGATCTAGGACTATCCAATCTACTTAATTTTTTTTATTTGTAGACAATCGATCATGATAAACACATTGTTTGTAGTATCGGAGCCGTTATTGGACCCTTCTTAATTGGCAGTTTTGGGGCCGTTTGGTGCTTTTGAATCGGTTGGTTTTGGCAGTTTCGGTATCGATCGATACTGTGATCTGTGGATGAACAGTGCCAAGCATCTATCGGATGGACGATATGGACCGTGTATATGATATTGAAGAGAAGCAAGTACTTATGTAGGCCGGGTTGTTCACATTCCATAGTGGAATGCGTTTATGACTTGTAATTAGTTCTGTTGTACAAAAGCCAAAGCAAGAATGCAGAGAATGTAACATTACTCTAGATACATTTCATCACCTGTGTATAGAGCTACAATTATGAAGGCCTAGGAAGCCCAAACATTCTGGAAATTGATGATGTGTCTATGTGACGTCGTGTGTCATACACACATTGGACATGCCATGGACACTTCAAAATATATTAGGACACACCAAAATCAATGTCGTATCCATTTCATGTCCTATACTTGTCCATGCAACATAGATGATTGCTCCTCAAAATTATTTAAAATTGGAGCTTTCTGGATGCTAATTAATAAGTATAATTAATCAACTCTTTTATTGTGTCCAGTTTATAATTTTGCGGTGTTCATTTGGAAATGATTCCTCAATGATAACAAGCACTAGGGTGTTCGGATAATTGTAATAACAAAGTAAAATAGTATACGAATCAGTAAAAAAAACCATCATAGTACTTGATTACTATCCTTTTAATAGCTCTCACGAGAGTATATGATATGAAGCGTATGTATTTATTACTTCTTTGTTTATATTTTGAGAATGTCGTTTAGAAAGAATTCCTTGTTGATATGGAGCCATTGAACATTGACATAACTGTACTAATTAAGGGACCAAAAAGTTTATGAATTAATTACAGCTAAATCATACCGCTCTCAGTAAATTATGTATTTTTATAGCTTTGAGGAGGGTATTTAATAGGGATTTGTTGATTCGCTTGAAACACCATCTTTGAATCTTCTTCCATGAGAATTTGTTCGGCTGTGACGTATGAGAGCTTCATAAAAGAATTGAAGAAGTTTTTATTGATTCTTTTGATGTTTCTTATTTAGTTTTGGCGGTGCCTACTTCTGAATGGTTCCTCATTGATCATGAACAACGGGGGATGGACATAATTGTAATATGTTGATTGGAGATGAACATCATGATATAGAATTATAGGTACAATCAACACAAACACTATTACTTTTGGCATATCCTTGTGTATTTTCGAGTGTGGTGCTTAGATTGTTAGGATAAACAACAACAACAAAGCCTTTTCCCCAATTTTTTGGGTTGTTTGTTTGAATCATCTTCTTCCTTTTGTCTTTGATAAGGGCCATATCCTCTCTAACACAAAGAAAAATCATATTCTTCTTTAAGACTCCAAAACAAGTTCGTCTAGTCCTACCTCCCTCTAATTTTAGCGGCTCCATTAATTACTATATTAGCGCTCCTCCTTATGAGAGCATCTATAGGTATTTATTGCATATGTCCCAATCACCTAAGACGATTTTTTCTCGTCTTGTCCATAATTGGTTCCACCTCTTATCATTCAATGTATTGCCACTCACTCATCCATCATATCATTCTTATTTCGGCTGCACTATCTTTTCGGACATGTTATTTCTTAATTGTCGAACACTCTGATCAATAAAGCATGATTAGTCTTACAGGAGTCTTGTAGAATTTTTTCTCTCAACTTCAAATTGTAAGGATAATGTAAAAAAATCAGTGAAGTTCTAAGGAACCAATCATAACCATTATTAGATAAGTTCACACATTATGTATGAAAACTAGTGATTCTTTAGTTGTTTCATATTTAAATGTTAACATTGCTGTCCACACCGTGCTTTCATCACCAACTAATTAAACTCCATCTCATTTTGATTTGGCAAAAGAAAACGTACATAGAATATAGTCGGTGCATTCTTCAAAGTGATACAGTTCCTTCTCCTTTGATTATCATGCAATAAGAATGTTCGTTGAAGTCGCTACTAAAGTCCGCTTCTCCATGAGTTGTTAATTCAGCACCAAACAAAAGGTTTCATTGATCACCAGTTTAGCAAAGGTTGTCATTAGTATGGAGCCTTCTCCCATTACGGTTCGGTTATGGAGTATAAGAAAGCTCCATAAAAGAATTGATAAAGATAATCCATGCAGATCACAACTCATATTGCTCCTGTGCTAACCTGCTTAGAACCTTTACCAGTTCCATGCCATCAACTGAAAAAAAAAAGCTTCAAAGCACAATACTCCTTGCATGAACTCCGTAAATAACACGCCACTCCAATGAAGTTCATGAACTACACATATCGACCACAAAGGATTAGAGTGACCAAAATTGTCAATTGCCCACGAAGATCTCTACAAACATTGCAACACCTATGGAGTCCATGCACCACAAAGTGTTGTCATATAGGATAATTGATTATACCATCAACATCACGGTACAATATATTTGCTTTCCCAACTCATAATGCCCACCAAACACATCCTCCCAAGAAGAATCTTTCTCGTTTGGATACTCATTATGTACAAGCTAAGAAGCACGTGCACACCGACATTCATGACGTTTCGTGTTGGACGCGTATTGGACACACTCGGACACTTCGTAATACACTAGAGCACACCAAAATAGGTGCCGAATCCGAGACACCGTGGCTGAAACATTTCGTGTTTTCTGAAATTGTCTTCAAATGGATATTCATCCAAAATTGGATAAGATTCGAAATCTTCCAAATTGTCTACTCCCACACACGCCTCCAAACTGTAATTCCTCGAGATCTCAGATTTCTTAACCTTTGTATGATTGTATCTGACTCTTTGTTGTGCTGGGTAGTCCGACCTTTATACATGGTGCTTCCATCATCGGCGGCTCCCTCTTAGAGCCCATCGATGAAGGACCCTCTCAAATCCGGCTCCCTGGTCACCATCATCTAAAATCAGAACATTGACAACTTCGAAAAGCATCTTCAAGTACTGAATTTGTTTCCACATATCTACCTCATCATCGTAAGTATCTTGCTAGCAGTTGATTGCACCACTCACTCTACCCCCATGGTTTGGCATGGATCTGTGTCTTCAACAAAAACTGATGCAGCCTAGGCTTTATACTTTAATGATGAAAGAGGTATGTAGCCTCCTTCCCTCAAGAATAAACTAGTTGGGTTTTCAATCTCTCTTATGAAAGGCTCCTACATTTTTCTATATGCAAACTTTAACCTATCTAGGAAAGCTATAAAATAAGCATAACTAAGTAGGAAAATAATTAAATTATATATATATATATATATATATATATATATATATATATATATATATATATAGTCAATACTTGATAGCTCAAGTGGATAGAGTGTAGACATAAGACCCGAGTGGCCGGGTATTCGAATCCATGTAGGAGCGAACATGAACAATTATCTCTTCCAATATATATATATATATATATATATATATTAAAACAAGGAAATAAATCAACATAGAATCCTCCAAAATCCTCATCAGCATAACGGATGGTAGCTACACTAGCAATGGTGGTATCACAATACATATCGTGCAAGCAACATCATGTTGTGGCGGTGACCCGCGCTCACACTTATAGGTTTTGCATGATTGATGCTCTTTCCTTTTTATTTTGTTTTGCATCATGTCGACCTCCATGATCCTGTATCCAATTACTTCAAAAGCTCCTCCAATTTTGACCATCCTGCTTCATTTCTTTAAACAATATATTTTTTAATCTCCAATCAAGATGAGTGGTCTATCCGATTTAGTCCTCCAAAACAGTTGATTCTCTGTTTCATGTGCATTGTTGTTCCAAATATGTATGATCTTATATTTTTAATTTCATGGTGATGAAATATATATACAATTCTTTTTATGAAGCAATCAAATGGAACAATGCCCTTATAACTATGTCCTTGTCGTGTCCGATACATGTATTTTGAATGTTGTTCTTGGTTGTGCATTTTCGATAGTCCGTGCCATGTGCTCTGTTCATTACTAGAGCCGGTCCTGACCCAGGACAGATCGGACAAACGTCCAGGACCCAAAATTTTGAGGGACACTAAAAACATTAGGTTCCTTTATATATATATATATATATATATATATATAACACTTTTGGTAGTATTTTAAATATTAGTGCTCACACAATTTGACATAATGGCTCACTTAGCAAAGTTGGTTTTCACTTACATCTCTTATCTAAAGGGACATGAGTTCAAGGCCTAGGGGTCTTGTCCTTTTTTACAATTTTTTTCAGTTTTTATTTTATTTTTTAACGAGGGGAACCATTTTAATTTTTGTCCTAGGCACCTAAAAACTTTTTTCATGGGCACCCAAAAACTCAAGGTCGGCCTGTTCAGCACGTGCAGACACGACATGAATTGTTGGAGTGTTCGTGTTTCCTAGACTATATGGCTATGTACGATATCATTTTCACTCTGTGATTGGAAAGCTACTTTTCATATACTCCTTTTCTACTAATTTTTAATACATTAGTAACCTATCATATTTAATTTTTGGATTATTTTGTATAAGGGTACCAAGTTTAGGACCTAATTAGACTTTGGGTACTGGGTTTGTCCGTTTTAGACTTTGGGTACTTGAACGTTTTTAGTGACACATTTTAGTGACGAACATTCGTCATTAAAAGACTCATTTCGTCACTGAAAGTCCAATTTTGTCAATAAAATGTGTCACTAAAAAGTTCGAGTACCTAAAGTCTAAAACGGACAAACCCATTATCCAAAGTCTAATTAGGTCTAAACGTGGTACCCTTATACAAAATAATCCTTAATTTTTAGTCCTCTAAAACATTTGATTCTATGTTTCATATTGTGCATTGTTGTTCCAAATATGTATGATCTTATAATTTTTCTTTCATAGTGATGAAAAATATATACTATTCTTTTTTATAGAGCAATCAAATGGAACACTTCCCTTATAACTATGTCCTTGTCGTGTCCGATACATGTATTTTGATTGTTGAATTCTTGGTTGTGTATTTTTGAGGGTCCGTGCCATATGCCATATTCAGCATGATGAGTTACAGACCCGACCTGAATTGTTGGAGTGTTGTGTTCCTAGACTATTGGCTATGTAGGGCATCCTTCTTTGCACTCTGTGATTGGGGAGCGTATGGTTTATTACTAACAGTGGAAAACATTCTGTACCTTTTCAAACACATTTGGGCTTGTTGTGGATTTTGCTCTATTCTCTGCAACTTTTTTCATGTAGCTGAATTAAGCGCTGCAGTGGTCTTACTACTTTTGCATAGTTTGTTTGGATGATTGATTTCTTTTGACTTCAACAATGCGATTTAGTGGTTAAAATCTATAACCTCGTAAAATTTCTTGTTGGAGGCATATTTTATGGGTAATAACCATTGCAAGTTTTTTGTTATGACCTATAGTTTGTTTTGGTACATTGTTTCTGTCAATCTTGCACGGAGATGGGGAAATAGTGTACCTATCCTTATTGTATCCATGCTTGTATTCATGCAACATAGGTGACTACTTATTGTACCTATCTGAGAATGACTTCATCCTGTATCCTTACTTATCCATATCCATGCATCATAGTTTCTTTCCCATTTTTTTCTAATTAAATGGTCTATCTAGTACTTTTCTTTTAATTTTATCTTGGCTACAATCATTTTATTTTGTTTCGCTAGCCCTTGCCATTTTCTCATTATTATTATTTTACTATTATTTGTACTTTTGGAGCAAACACTCACCCGCTCCTCACTTCCATTTGCACCTGCAGCCTCCCAAGCATCCTGTTCTCTCTCCATTCCGCTCCACTGACATTTGAAGTTGTGAGTTCACTTTACAAGCATGATTTTTGATCGAATGAGCTTAAACTTCACCAGCCAACAATGTAGGTTTGCCTACCCGCCTAACTGGCCATATAGCCATATAGGTTTGATTGCAAGGCTCACTATCGATCAGCTTAGCTACAGAATTTGGCACCAACAAAGAGGGTAGACTTAATAACCACCCATATAAATTATTTTAACGAGCTCATGCTCTATAGCCAATCCTATTTTGATGGGAGAAGGCAGGATGATGATGATGATAAGTTTATTGTCCAACAAGAGAGTTTCATATTCTTAATGCCTCATATTAGCATGTTGCAAGTATTTACATTTTATTTTATCTATTTCTTCAAATAAATAAGGTGCTCTAGCTAATCCTGTTGTACTATAAACAGGTTTAGCTCTGATCCAGAAACATGTATGGGCCTGGTGCAGCATGAGGGGGGTCCCTGTGGTGTGTTGGCAGCAATACAAGTACAATTCTTTCACACGTCATTTAAAATTACATTGTTATAGATAATGTGCCAACTTGCATTGATATTGTCCTAATTTCATCCATGCATACGCAGTGTTGCCTAAGTTTTGTTCTATCCAATCTCAAAGGCATTTGAATATCTTCCTATCTGTTGGGGGCTCATTGGTTCCTAAAGCATGCCGATAATTTCTATGACTGTTGCTTGGGAAACTTTTCTTTAACCAAATGCTGTATAAACTCAGATGTAATACCTGCTTACTAATTGTAAAACCACTTTTGTATGTGAAGTATTTAGTCTGCAGTACATAATGTATAGGTTTTTCTCATGGCGTGCCATCTTAAATTCAATCATGCTTTCAGTTTCTTTGAGATGATCATTTTTCTTTTGTCAGGAAACACACAAAATTCCAGAAGAAGTATTTATGTATTTTTACATTCATATTTTCTTATTATTTGTTGATCTGGTTACTGACTTGTCTCGCTGGGGAACTGGTGTTCTTTTTCTGCTGCCATATTGTTGTATTAAACTTCGTAATCATAATTTTATGTGATATTAGTGGAATGGATGATGTTAGTTATGTAATTTAATGCACCATTTGGAATATATATATATATATATATATATATATATATATATATATAAAGCTAAGTGTGTTGTAATGTCACTGAATATGGCTTTACCATATTTGATGTCTGGTATTTTATGTGGCTAGCATGTGGATTTCTGTTTAACAACCGTATAAAATATCATTACACTTCTCTTCCCCCATAAGGTTTCTCTTACATCCAATTTTATGTCCTGCAGGCCTTTGTCCTCAAGAATCTTTTATTTTCTCCAGAGAATCTAGATAAATGTAAAGTCACTACCCCACTGCGAAGTTTAGGTATAAGGGGATGTACTCAAAGTTCAAGTGCCAGAACAGATGCTTTTACCTCTCTAACCGAAGATAGGAAGGCAAGGTGATTATTTGACCTTGCTAGTTCTTTAATCAACCTAAACCTGTACATCTGTGCTGTCTTATATTTGCTTCTGTCAGGAAAAGAATATATGCTACTGCTCTTGTTGAAATTTCATTAATTAGTCTGTTTAAAGGATATATGGGACCTGTCTCGGCTTTTTATTAGTTTTCTTTAACTATGATATCTCAATAATAGTTTCTTCATATTTACTGACTTATTCAAATACATATATATTATATGCTCAGCTTTCTATAATTAATTCAACAATGGTCTGTAGCAGGGAAAAATCAGGGACCCATAGAAAACAAAGGATGCAAATCCTCTCTAAAATGTAGGGTAAAGAGAATATCCTCCCTCTCTCTCATGAAGAAAAATTACATACTTTAGGTAAAAGTAGAAAATGATACCAAATAGAAGGATCCAAAATTTCTTCCATATGAAAGAGAACATAATAAAATGAAATTTTAATAAACAGAGATGACATAAATAGTTGGACTGAACTTCTGAACTCGAAGTCTTATGGGCTAGTTGTTGGATGAGTGTCCAACCAATCAGGTTTCAAACTAACTAGTAGTCTACCATACCATTTACTTGATATTGGGCAACTGTGATGGCATATAAAGTCTATCCTAATAGGTAGGTATGAACTCTTAACATTATTTAGTTGTAGTTTCTTACTCTAGCTTGTAGAACAGTAATGCACAGCATAGCAGACAAATATCTATATTAGAGACGTTCGAGGAAAATTACTATTGGTATTGTGAAGTTGCTTTTGTTATGTCTTAAAATTACTGGGGATTAATTTGCAGAGAAGTATGTTATAAGTACATATTTAATTGTAATATACATTTATAGGTTTTATATGCAAAATGGATTCTTGGAGGCCATATATGTGATTGTTAATCTTTAGGCAGGTGGTAAGGAAGCAACTACAAAGTTTTGTCTTTCGGGGACATGCAATTTAGTTGTGAAGCAACCATAAAATGACCGCCGATATAAAGAGCGCTTTCTAGAGTAGTATTAGATGTAATGCCTGCCAAGGCTCAGGCTTGGAACCTAAGGCTCGAACCACTCAGGGCCTCAGGCTACTCTCTCTTTCAAGGAGGTCCTTAATTTTAATCTCAAGTGGATCACGAAGCAAAAAAATTACATCTCAGAGAGACTTGAAGAATTTGTTTCGGAAGAAGCAATTCTAGTGCAATGCAAGATAGAAGTTGGAATAGGAAAAAAAGCCACCATGCTTGTATCTTCTTGCTGCACGTCTGTCTTCTGAACTAGGGTTGTTGCTACGTACTAGGGCACATGGGTCATTGATAATATCTATAACCAGCAGTTAATATTTGATTGTTTTTATCATACTGTTGGCTTACTTCATTTCAAACAGTAACTTCATCATCAAATTTAACTACAAGTTGTCCATCATACCACTTGCAATTCCGATAACCCACTGCACAATTGTTTAGACCTTTTTTTTTCCTTTCGATTGTTTAAGTTCACTTAGACAGACCCTTAAGTTAGAAGTAAAATAGGACTTTCTGGAAGAAGCAATTCAAATGTGATAAAGATAGAGCATGCTGATTACTTCACCCCAGTTGCACCTTTATTTGCTAGAGTGGAATAATGCTTAACATTTAATCTGATTAAATGCTTACTTATTCTACGATTACAGGACCACCTGGAAGTTTTGCCTAACCTGCCATCCTTAATCTGCTTAACAGGATATTTATTGGCATATTAATAGCTCTTTAATCCACATCAATAATGATATGGGGACACCATGCAACCAAAATTTGTCAAGTTATATATTATGGACAACGTACTGACCTATTCGTACCAAATTAACCAAGTTATGCATATTGTTGTAACCATTCACATGCAAATCATTAAATTTATTTTTGTTCATGAATTCAACTTCATCATTCACTTCTATGTCCACATGATCTGCTACACTTACTACAGTTCACGCATGTACAGTTCTTTGTTACACTTCGCACACATAATCAAGAACTTCACATGAATATAATGCCGAGTGAAGTTTTCTTTTTCTTCTTTTACATTGCAACAATGTCGTACCGCAAAATACTTACAAGCTACTTGTTGATCTTGAAATCATGTTTGCATCTCCCATCTTGTGTATGTTTATCATCACCTTTAAAATATATGTTGATAACTTCATGACACATTACGCAGCTATATATTATCACAAATTGTTAACTAGTGACTGGCTTTATATAATGTATCTGATATCATCATACCTTCTATTTGGCCAGCACCAGTCATTTTTTAATTCATGTATGTTAAGTTCTCTTCATTCGTTTATTTGATCCTTCAACACAAGAGCCCTTCTGTTTACTAAGGAACATAGTGAAGTTTTCTTCTTCTTTAGTACCTGTGTTTAGTCTGATTGTATGTTTTCAAAAAGACTCGGTGCTGATATAAAAAAGTGCAAGTTTATCTTTCTCGTCTTTATGTCCATTGATTTTGCAGTTGCCTACGCTTACATATTGTCGTTACAATGTTCATGCATTTTGAGCATTATATTCTGGCTTCATAACCAACCTCAAAATGTAAAAACTGGGTTTTCCTAAAAAAACATATCATTGAACATTTGGGGAAATCTAAAACATGTGATCTGCTTTCTTGGTGGTAATTGCTTGGTTCATTCACTAGTTAAATATTCTTGTTGACGATCTTGTGGTCTTCTTACATGGTACAGATTAAATACCATGAAAAATAATATGTTTTGTGTCATGCTTGGCAGTTTCGTAGTACAAAGTGCATATAGCTGGCAGCTTATGTACAGGTTTTGTACAGTGTAGGTTTCTGAAGTAGGAAGGAACTGGGACTTTTGTGTTAAGTAGTTGGTATTTTTGACAAAGACTTATTTCGTTATACAATAAAGTTTCTCTATATTGATACTCTATATAGAAATAACCTCCATATGGACCAGTTATACATAAGAATAAACTGTACAATGTAATAAGTTGTAAGTTTTCTAGGTCCCGTCTTAAGGAACTTGCCTCCAGATAATAATTATATGTATATTCCCAACAGGACATAGATACACGTACTAGTTTTTTGAAACTATGGGCCTGTTTGGTTTATGACTACATTGGTTTATGACTACATCATGTAATTGGCATTACGTTGTAAATCTAATTCGAGTGTTGGTTGGACAAACAAATTTAGATGTAATATAGTGACGATTACAAACTCGATTTCATTAAATCACTTTCTTATAAAACCAATTATATCATAAAACTCATGTAATCACGAATCAATTACAACTTAAAACTCTTAAAAAAATTATTTTGTTTTTTGTTTTTTTAAAATTACTTTTCTATTTTTCATTTTCTAAATTTTAAATTATTTTTTTTTTAAAATTTTGTTTTCTTAAATTTTTTTAGTTTTTATCTTCAATTTTTTAATTTTTAAATTTTTTTTAAATAAATTAATTTAAAAATTTTCTTATATAGATATTTTTAACATGTTCCAACCAAACATGATAATGTAATCTTAATTCAATTACACTACACATTCAATTCCATTACGATTACAATTACATTACAATGTACCGAACGCAACCTATGTCTCTCTCTTTTATCAATGTCTATACCTTGCATTTGACATTCTCCATTAATTATTTTACCTCTATGCCACTTGCACTATAGTGATAAAATTAGTTTTGTCCCAACATTATGACGATAGAGAGATTTTACTGTAAGTACATCCCTGTTTTAGTATTTTGTAGCTAGATTGCTGGACCTTTTGAGTCTAGGTATGTACTAATGACCACCACAAATTTGTTTCTGCAGAGCATTAGTTCACAGTATGGTTGACATATTATTTTTATGCGGAGCTAGACACAGGACTGTTATTGCAACTTTGAGTGGGTTTAGCAATCACTCCGAGGGTGCATCTGACGATGGTCAAAAGGATGAGGTACTATTTCTCTGCCTGAATTATTGATGTCCTTTCTAGCATGTACCCTTGCTAGTTTCACTAATACTATGTTTCAACATGGAAGCAGACCAAATCATTTGGAAGTCTTTCAATTGAATCTGCTTCAGATTTTCAAAGAATTCTAAGAGTTAAGACATATACATCACGAGAAGCTACTTTCCAACGGCTTATGTTGGAGCTCCCAGTATTTCAGAGTCGTATGGGGGCAATGCTATTCCTAATATCTGCTCTACTTTCGCGTGGCTTGGTATGGTTCAATTCATTATCTTTTCACCTTAGTGTATCACCTTTCTATATTTGTTGGATTATGTTGTCTGCCATTCCTAAACATCATTGTGTTGTTTTATTGGCAGAATTGCTGATTACCGCGATTAAAACCATGGATCCATTGATATAGAAGCAATTAGTTTAAAATGCACCTATACAACATGTATTGACAAATTTGAGGAGGGTATTTCAGTTATAATATAAAATTCTATTAGCATATAAATGTTTTGTATATTGTTTGAATGAACTTGTAAAATGTATAAAACACCACACTTGAAGGTGTATACATGGAACTCATAACCAGCTCTTTGACATGAACTATTAATCAATAAATAAACATCCATTTAAGTGTTGGAATAATGCATGGTTGGACGAATAATTTGTTTTGTGTGTTTAATATGTGGATGATGCAAGAGTATTACTTCTACACTGACTTGAAGGCCAAAACTAGTCAATGTTAACATGCACCTTTAGTATGCCGTACAAAGGAAAAAGCATGTGAGAGGTAAAACAGCTAGTATTGTGTTTCATTACAGAACCTAGGCATGGATCAAAAGGTTATCATATATGAAACTGCTCATGGAGCAGTGCACAAGTTAGAGAGAGACTGTGTGACGTCGTCAATTGCAATATAAGGATAAGAATATTGACCAATGCTCCGCATCTAAGGATAAGCAGTGCTTAGTGATTAGGTAGGTTGCAGGAAGGTCAATTGCTGCATAAGAGTTGGATCGAGTAGGGCTTTACTAGATAAAGTTGCTCATGGAGCACAAGTGAGTGAAAGCAATATTGAAGACTGTACGACATTATCTTTTGCAATGTAAGGGTGGGGGAGAGAACAAATGATAGGGGAGAGAACATATGATCTACATCTATGAACGAGCAGTGCTAGTGATGAGGTAGGTTGCAGGAAGGTTACTTTCTGCAGAAGAGTTGGATTGAATACGACTGCTTAACCTAGATGGACCATGCAACTATACTATATTTTGAATTTTTTAAAAATTAGATTAGTAATTCATATTTGTAACAAAAAATAAGTAATTTATATCGATTTCCTTCTAGTAGCCCATTTATCTTAGAGAGGTTATTTATAGATTGATGAGCAAATATAGTTCAGATCTGTTACATGTTAAAACATCCATGTCTGGTGTTATCATGTAGGAACGCATTCAAGAAGACAGGGATGATCCAAGCCTACCACTGGTGACAGCTCCATTCGGCCATGCCTCTCAGGTACATTTCTTTAACTAACTACTTTGCTTTGTTCATCAAATGGATGTTCACTTGCATAGAGAAACACTGGAGAAAAAAACTTCTGAATTGAAAGTTCCAAACCATTCTCAATTTGTCCATTACTGGGACTTACACCAGTCCCACCTATTGGTGGGATGGTTATGAATGATGTAAAACTTCAATCCAGACTCAGAGTTTACGTTCTGGCTGTAAAACTCAAAAGTGCTAACATAGTGAAGTATACTGCATCGACAGTTCATGCAAATATCTAACTTCTCTTAAGTTTTGCTTAATCATCAGTATCATGCTTTTTTTTCATCAGGAGATTGTGAATCTACTACTCTGTGGGCAGGCTGTCCCTAACGTCTTCGATGGCAGGATGGACCTTGGTGGCGGCATGTTCCTCAAAGGCATACCCGGGAATGTGGAAGTCGGGTTCCTCACTCTCTTGGAGTCTCTCAACTTCTGCAAGGTCGGGCAGTATCTAAAATGTCCCAAGTGGCCCATATGGGTGGTCGGCAGTGAGTCCCATTACACCGTCCTCTTCGCTCTGAATCCTTCGGTGCAAGAAGAGAACACAATGGAAGAACGCGAGTCACAGATCAGGAAAGCATTTGATGCCCAGGACCAGAGTGGTGGGGGAGGCTTCATCGGAGTTGAAGGGTTCAACCTAGTGCTCCGGGAGGCCAACATCAACCTTCCTCAAGGGAAGTTCGACGCCCTGACTGCCTCATGTTTTATCGTATGGAGTGAGTTCTGGCAGGCCCTATTGGAGCTGGACCAAAGCTCAGGAGGTTTCAAGGACTCCACTGGACTAAACGGCAAGAAACAATTCGACATCTACCACTTCAATGGGATCGCCAAGTCGGTAGCAAACGGGGGGAATCAAGCCATGGGAGGTGAAAGTCCGCTGCTACAGAGACCGAGGCTCTGCAAGTTGAGAGTCTCGGTACCGGCCAAGATGGAGCCGGGAAGAGTTTATGGTCGACGTAGCGTCTGCGAGCCAAACGCCACCTGAGCCTTCTCAACATGCTCCTTTGGTGGACTGTATCAGAACTCGGTGGCCCCGTGCTGTATGCAGTTGGGTGGGAGATGCACCTAGCATTGTTTGAATAGGGGAGAGGTAGCACAAAACTGGCCTCTCTTTAGCTTATGTTTTAGTTTTATTTCATAGGTGTTATGAAATGCAGTGGTCATGTGGAACTGCTGGCTGAGATTTTGCCACTTAAATGAAGTTACGAGCATATGTTGTTGTATAACGTTTGTTGTTTATTTATCCCATGTTTGTACACGATTATCATTCAAATGATGCCGACTGCTATGATCAATTTCAACATCGGCCGTATATGAGAATCAATACTGTTAACATCAATGCTCTTGTGCAGCTGAGCTGCATAATTTTCTCGTAACCATGCACCAAAAACAATCAGCTCGCTCTAACAAAACAAGCAATGCTATGATTACCACCTCCATACAACCATCTTCTTACAACCGCCTAAGTGGCAGTTCTTAATTGGATCTCTTCTTCGCATATAGGGGGGTGGGAGAGGACGAACGAGGAAACGAGTGAAGTAGGGGATCATCAGAGGCGATGAGTGAAAAGCTGAAAGCCGAACGAACTCCCCACCGGCTATGCCGGACACGTAGCGGAAGGTCTATCTACCCCATTCCTCGTCGTCTACTATTTCAAATAGAAAATCGGGTTTGAGTCGTCATTTACCCAATTTGAGAGTGGGTGGGTGGGTGGGTGGGTGGGAGGGAGGGATCCAATTAACAGCTGTCACATAGGGGGAGGGATTCAATTAACAAGGTTATTGTTCGCCATTAAATGGGTTTATGTAAAACTTTGTATTTAAGGAACGAAGAAGAGTACAAAGAATCCTAAACAGAATTGTCTAAGTACAATATTTTGTTCTGGGGTGTGGCAATGGACAAGGAGTACTGTGGTGGCTCCTTTACTCCGTTGAGTGTCCGACGCAGGGCGAAGAAGCTTATGCTCTTTCTTTGCTTGGCTCTGTATGCTCTCTGTTTGTGTTTGGCGACCTTTCTGTCTCCCCATGTCTTTGGACAGGCCACCCGGGTATATATAGTCATCCTTGGGCGCGCATATCTTTTTGGCTGCATGGATGCTGGAGGGTGCCACGTGTACCTTCTTAACAAGGTACAGCTGTAACCGTGAGCAGGCCAAGCTGACACATGGGTGCTTGTTGAAATTTTTCGTTGCTGAAGATCTAGACGGTTCTCGTCCTTTGTGTGCATGATTCGGTCAGTTTTGACACATAGCCCGCACTTGGTTGGAGAGAGCTACTTCAGTTGTAACGACAAGACTTGGTCTTCATGAAGTCTGGGACGTCTGTGGCCCGAGGCGCATGGGACGCTTGGAGTCTGGTACGCATGGGTCTAGAGACGTTTGGAACACATGGAGTCTGGGACGCATAGGGCTAGAGACGCTTGAAACGCATGATTCTGGGACGCATGGGACCAGAGATGCATGGAACGCATGGAGTCTGGGACGCATGGGGTCAGAGACGCTTATAACGCATGGAGTCTGGGACGCATGGGGCCCTTATTGTGCTGTCCACGTGGCGCTGCACTGACGTGAGACTTTTGTCGTTTAGTCTGTTAATTTATTTTGAGGCAATCAGGAAAAAAAATTTGTCAGGATTCTGTGTCAGATACGATCTTGTTGACAGGATGCCACGTTAGGTCTATATGCGGCCAAAAGCTGCTTCAGCCGAATGGGATGCATGGATGTCGTCTTATTGGGCAGCATGATGACTCTGCGGTCTGATTTGAGCATTCTTTTGGGGGCGCATGGTTGTCGGTCACATGGATGCATGCTGCCAAGCTGGCACTTTTAAGACTTGGCTCAACCATTTTGGGAAGCTTAACCGCCTTCATGCAGACTTCTTGGGAACTTAACCGTTGGTTGCATGCAGACTTCTCGGAAGCCAAACCGTCGGATTCGCCCTTTCCAGGTTCATCATTGCAATTATTGCTGTCACGCTAACCGTCACTCTCTTTTATAAATACCACTGCCGTTGTCCATCGTGTTCTACTTCGTGAAATATGTCGTCCAAGGGAGATTCTAGTTGGGAACCCTGGCCACCCGCCTCGCTTCCTCGTCGTCTCCTTCCTGCTACATCCCAGTGCTCGGTTATTGGAGGGTCTGGACTTGGAGGGTCTCGTGAGGGACGAGCTTTCGGTTCTCCGCCGGCTGTCGTAGCGTTTCTGCCTGGACGAAGGGCATGGGACGAGGGTGAGTTGTCTGCTGCTGAGAGATTTCTATCCTTGCTGGGGTTTGACTTTGGAGGCTCTTGCTAGGCCTCTAGGGTTCACTCCGGACTTTGCCCTGCTGCCCCTAACCCCAGAGGAGTGGGAGACGTTGGAATGGAGGAAAAGAATGCGTCGCCAGTTTTATCGTGCGGGCATACGTTCGCTCCAGGATGTCGCGGTTGTGCTTCGTGAGGGCTTTGATGGCTACATGTCTTCCTCCTTTTGTTTTTATTTTGTGTGGACCTTGATGGCTACATGTTGTAACCCCCCTCCTTTTGCAAATGAACTTTTTATTTTGTTTTGATCAACATTTCTTTTATGCGGCCCCCGTACTAATCAGGCCACATGAGGGCCACTTATGCGGTTGGCTGTTCTGGTCGCATCGATCTCGTGCGACTCCTATGCGGCTTGCTTTCATATTGGGGATGTATGAGCTCTTATGCAGCTTGCATGATTTTCATGCTTCTACAAGACCCCCTTCAAGGTTTCCAGAACTGACTAGCTTGGAATACTTTGAATAAGAAGCATGATTGAGTTTTGGCCGCATATGAGCGACATACCGCATAGCTGGTCCTACAAGACTGTCGGATCATTAACTGAGTAGATTTGCTCAATCTTTGACCGGGTCTCTTCAGATTCATAGCCATCTCTTGACACGAGGCTCGAGTCTTCAGTTTCCAAGGAGATTAAGATAGATCACGAGAATCGAGGCGCCAGGTTTATCCTTATTAACCGTTGGGTTCATTGTCTTGATCTACCCACGCATTTGCTGAAGCCTATAAATAGGCGGTCAGGAGAGGGGATAGAGAACTTTTATCCCTTCACTGCCTTCCCTTTTCTCTATGAGGGATGCCGAAGGCTGTGACTCTTCTCGCCGAAGGGTTGATCAAGGGCGATCTCTATCCGTGGCCCCCTGATCCAGGTATTTTGCTTGGAGGTAGGGTAGTACTGCACTTCTCATGCTGGGCTGTGAAGGATATAGAGGCACCAGTACACCATCCCGCTGCAGGGATGTGCGTAGACCCTTCACAAGGTTCTGTCGCCTGGATGGAGACTCGTCTTAGACATGCGTAGACCTCTTCACAGAGTTCTATCATGTGGACGAACACTCCTCCGTAATATGAGTGCCGAGCTTTGGCGTGGCCGCATGGGTGGGGGGTCGTCTGCTTCCTGCGCACAGATCTTATCTCTGGCTTGACCGCATGGACGAGATCTCCTCTTGCTTGTGTGCGATGCCTCGGTCGTACGTCGCTGCGGCCGAAACAGCCCTATGCGACAGTTGTGCCTTTATACGATCTTCACTGAGACTGATGCATGTCTTCTTTTTGTAGGTTTTGTCCTCGCTCATGCTACTCATGATGGAACATAGAAGGATATCATAACACCCGTCATTCAAAGAGAATGTCACCCTTATGCGGCGGTTCCTCGTCAAGAACTAATCCAGGAGGCGAGGACGGTTCGCCGAGAACTGATCCGGGAGATGAGGATAGTTTTGCAAGGATTGATCCAGGAGACGAGGATGCACATCGTACGTCATGCGCTGAGTCATCCTTATTCATGCAACGTGCTAGCTGCGTTTCTCCCCTTTATGCGGCTTGCTACCGGCTGGGGGCTTGTGGCGGCGATGACAAGATTTGGATTAATTGTCATTCATGTTGTCGGTCTTCTCGCTTGGTTGTAGAGCGTCTGCTCCTGCTCTTCCCTTGTTATCCATCAGTATGGATTATTTTTCATATACTGAGGTTTGCAATGTGGAGTGGTGAGCCAAAAAGTATTGAGCTATATTGTTGGGCCCACTTGTGTCTGTGGCAGAAACAACATGGGGGATCCTTCTAATGGAAGACGTTCTTGTTGGCGAGAACTCATGGAACCCTTAAAAGGAATTACCATCATGTGTACTCAAGACCTTGAATATTAATGAAAACCCTTAAACTATAACAGATTTTTATCATATGTACTCATGATCTTGAATAAAAGTTTCTCATTTTCCGAAACTTCTTCCTGCATTTGTCGTGTTGTATATTATAATTTTTTTGGATATCGTACCATAGAAATATGGATGTAGTATGATACTGCAGTTTGTTGAAGATATCCCGCTGGGGGGACTTTTGGTGGACTTATTATTTGTTGCGCACGTTGAGTGCAAATAATAAGTTCAAAAATAATCCCTATCAGAGGTAATGTGGACGTAATAGGTTTTGTGGACTTAACACCGCTGGCGTACCTAAATTTAAGCACGGGTGATAAGTTGAGATGATGATTGATGATAGTCGTAGGGAGAGGTTTTCTCAGAGGTCACATGGACATAGCCAACTCTCGGGGGAGGATGTGAGGACGATAGCTCAGGGATGACGTAGACGTGAGCTGATCGGTAGTCATACCGAGAGGTTAGGTATGATCCTGACATTTTTTCAGGAAAATGAAGCGAGCCAGAGGTAATATGGACGTGGCTGTTTGCTTCCGATGAGGACATCCCACTAGGGGACCTTTTGTGGACTTATTACTTCTTGCGCACTAGAGTGCAAGCAATAAGTTCAAAAATAATTCCTATAAGAGATAATATGGACGTGATAGGTTTTGTGGACCCATTACTTTTTTGCGCATTTTGAGTGCAAGCAATATGTTTGTAAAAAGTCCTGCCAGAGGTGATATGGACGTGGCAGTTTTTGTGGACTTAACACCGCTGACGTATCTCGGTGAGTACGGGTGATAAGTAAAAATGACAACCGATATCAGAGGTAATGTGGACGTGATGATCGATAGCCAAGATCCGAGAGATTTTCTCAAAGGTAATATGGACATGGCAAACTTGGTCGTGGAGAAATGTTAGGACAGTAGTTCAGAGGTAATATGGACGTGAACTAATATCCAAGCAACTCGCTGAGGAGTGATTTGCTGAGTGTGGTCTATCCGAGAATGAAGATAGACTTGAGGGTTGCTTCGCTAGGGAGGTTGGTGGGACGATAGCTTAGAGGTGATATGAACATGGCTAACGTCTAAAGAGATTGGATTGAGTGGTCACTGCGGGAGTGTCCAGCATATCCAGGACTCCTGGATACAGATAATGTCTTTTACAGCGATTTGTAAAGAAGGAGAAAATTTGTACATAGGCACTAGTGGGGGATGAAGAACCAAGAGTGTAAATGTCTACATCTTGATTGCCCGGCTGGTGATAAGGGGAGTACAAGTCAAGGTTAGACGTAGTAATTTTTTAGGAACTTGCCGTTGATAGGCATCATAAGCAAGTCGTCGTTGGGTTTTGTGAGCCGGTAGGCGCGGTATTCTACGACGAACGGGCCTTCCCATTTGGGTTGGAATTTGCTGGCTATTTTATGGGTCATAATCATCGGCCTTCTTACGGCCAGGACGAGATCACCTGTCACACCCCGAATCATCGTGCCAGCGCTCTCGCGGGATGACCGTTCCCATCAGGAAGTGATGCCACCCGAGCACAAGCTGCACCCGTGCAAGGCCATGAATCCAAACAGGCGAAGAAATAGCTAAGCCACAGAGGCGCACAAATAGTTCGTATGCAGCGGAATAAGAAACGAACATGCGATTGGTAACAAGTTCACAGAGTCGTCATAGCAGAAGCATTGAATAACACAAGTATGAAAGTAAAACAAGCACTTTATTGATATTGAATCAGTATTACAAGCGGTGCTACGCCGAGATTACAAGTCGCTCAAGCCCTCTCTCTCAAAACAATAAAAGCGTGCCAAGTGGCTACAATTGTAGAATGATACATAGACTATGTTCCAATATTATGTCTTCTATATGTGCTTCAGCTCTGGATGCAGCACTTTAAGGCTACAGAGCGAAATCCACACATTAGCTCACATGAGGGGTGTCCGTACCGAACGAGGTTCTTCCGCACCCTGCAAGCAATCTGGTAGGCTATAAGTACATGAATGCACTGGTGGGGAGGCTTCTTGCCCACTCGACAAATCCAAACACATTATATATGTTCGGTGCACCATCTATTAAGTTGTCTTTCTAGTCTTGCCTTAGGATCAATTTTATGGCATAATGTAAAGCCTAACTCGTGTGGCAGTGCGCTGTGCGATACAAAAAGGAACACGACAATACTTACCAACTTACCGTTCGTCCTTCCCTGTCCAAGGTAAAGCAAGTTAAACCAAGCACGAGTATATATAATAAATTCCATGGAATTGTATAAGCAAACACAAGTATCACGAGCGGGTTCTGATTCAGGTGCACGAGTTATACGGATTATTCAAAAGTTTTGCAGAAGATTGCTTGCAGAAGATTGTTCTAGTATTCAAATATGTACAAGTGTGCACAGATAACTAATACTCATATTCGTTTAGGTGTGTTATACTAGATGTCTCAGGTATTCAGATACATATATGGATACATATGAGTTACTTAGAACGGTCGCCTATAATGCAATGACTCGCACGCGGGTTGCCGCAATCGAGCCAACTTAATCTTATGACGGAAGGTCACTGGCATGACTTCTATAGTGGACAATATAATCTCGAGGCAAGGATTGTGTACAAGCAATATATACGGTGGCATTGTACCCATCCTGCCAAATAATAGACGACTACCAGTTGGTTCCGTCTAGATCGGATCGGCCTCAGTGCCCCAACGACCATCCGCGGAACGAGATTCAAAAATCTCCCTTGTGCACAAGTTGTCCGTGATCGCACATATCCTCAAGTATTCCAGATTCTCCCTGTTACAGGTACAGATACATATACGATTTCAGTCAAGATCTATCAGGTATAATATCGACTCCCTGTACCGTCAGATTCAGTACAGAACGAGTATTAATTTCCAGAGATATGATGATATTATCTTGCTTAACTACCATGATGCAGTCTCCTAGTTCGAAAAATGTCTTAGCGACCTAACGGTTCCAGATACTTTCAATGTTTCCATACTTGGCTTGGAATGACTATCTTGATAGTCTTCCTGCCTCAACTGAGCGAATCATAGATAGTGAAGTACAATGATTTGAGACATGTACATATAAGAAGCATTGAAATAATCAAGCATGAACTAGTTAGCATATAAGGCAAGCAAGTATTGAAATATTGTTGAAACATAAGCATAAGGAAACTTGCGGTATAGCCTACTTTATAACATAAGCCTTTACGTTAACACGGGTCTAAGGGGTAGTGCGAGGAGTAAAACTGTACAGGGACATTATCGGACGACATAATATATGAGATGAGCAGTACAAACATGTAAAGAAGTGTACTACGAAGAGTATATAAATATCTACTCGAAGCATTAGCGGAGTCTACTAGCATGAAGCTAAGATAGCATGCGAGGGTCCAACTCTATAAGCCATGTTTTATTTTCATGTTCTAACACAAGAAATACAAGATGAGATTATTCCCTTAGCTAGGTGTATTGTATTCTTTATTAACATGCAATGGGTGATTCACCTAGCAACTAGCATGTATTGTCCATATTTTTAATTGTGCAGGCTAAGCAAAGACAAGTTTATCGTAGCCACCCACCTTAGCGATGATTCGCCTCGGTCGAGCGATACTCCGAGCGCGCATTTGAAAGTCTAAGTCCGAACTCTTGAAGGGCCAAGTCTGAAATCCTTTGCCTCAAGCAAGTCTTTTCGCTGAGCAAAGCGGGTCGAGTCATCGCACTATCTTCGTTTGAATCGGCTCTCCGCTTGAGCGGAATGGGTCATTACATTATACACCACTCAGAACAAGTCTCGTCCTCGAAACTTTCTGAGTGTAATCTATCGCACACTATCGAATCTATTTCAAGCATATCAATACGTATCATTAGATCCGATCGAACACAACTTCCAACTCATTCCTTATTCCGTGTCGCATGTATATCGGGTCTGTCCCATTGAATGATCATATCATTCAATCCAAGCTCTGACTCGATCTCTAATGTGCCTTAGCGCAGAACATATATCGCTTAACGCGGGGTACGATATAATCCATCTTGAATGACGATCTAAGACCGAGGCAAACTTATCCAAATCATTATTCTCGTCCATGCGAATCTAACATATTCACTTATAACAATATTCGATTTCAGCACATCACTGAGTTTGGATTGTATACATATTTCAGGTGTCCCTGAAACATATGTATTTTAACCAACTTAGCGATAGCGGAGTCGGACGAGTTACTCGGAAAAGTCTTAAGGGTTCTCGTCTTACAAATCACGATGATACCTCCAACAGGGTCAATAAAATCCAAATCATTTCCAATTCCACTAAAATCAAGCATTGCACTACCGTCAAGCACGATCTATCAGATCTACCGACTAGCGTCTATTCCATTCGTGTCAAACATAGCACACACTTACCATTCCAAGTCTAACTCTAAGTCTTGCTTCCCCAGTTCTATGGCTTGCTCAAGCAATACTCTAAAGTTGGTCACATAAGTTCTTTCACTCGGCACATGGTCATCTGCCTAATTACTAGGTCAGCTCACAAGGTCATAGGTACAGTTCATGCTCATGACCCATTGTATAAATTCGTCGAACGATGCTCGCCCCAATTCCTACGGTCAAACCATTGTTCATTTGTACGGGATATTCTACCCAAGCTCATTTTATTCAGATTTTTAAACATCGAGCACAAATCATCCAAATCACATTAACACGTTTGTTGTACATGGTCCGAGTTCGTTCAGTCAAATCCATGATATATCCATGTCGTATGTCAAGCTTAGCAATTCTCATAGTCTATCTTCTCAAACATGTTTGATAGAACCCATATATCCATTCTAAGTCTAAACCACCAAGCCATGATTCAATTCTAAATCTTTGATCTTAATCATAACTCTAAGTCGTCCAACAAGATTCATGTATCCGTTCACGAAACCATCAAGCGGAGTTAGGCCGAGATTATAAGTCGCTCAAGTCCTCTCTCTCGAAATAATAAAAGCGTGCCAAGTGGCTATAATTATGGAATTATACGTAGGCGATGTTCCAATATTATGTCTTGTATATGTGCTTCAGCTCCAGATACAGCACTTCAAGGCTCCAAAGCGAACTCCACGCCTTAGCGCACACGAGGGGTGTCCGCACTGAATGAGGTTCTCCCTCATCCTTTAAGCAATCTGGTGGGTTATCAGTACATGAATGCACTGGTGGGGAGGCTTCTCGTCCGCTCGATAAATCCAACCATATTTTATAGGTTCTGTGTACTATCTATTAAGTTATCTTTCTAGTCTTGCCTTAGTATCAGTTTTATGGCATATTGTAAAGCCTAACTCGTGTGGCAGTGTGCCATGCGATATAAAAAATAACACGGTGATACTTACCAACTTACCATTCGTCCTTCCCTGTCCAAGGTAAACCAAGTTAAACCAATCATGCGTATATGTAATAAAATCCATGGAATCGCATAAGCAAACACAAGTATCACGAGCGGGTTCTGATTCAGGTGTACGAGTTACACGGATTAGTCAGAAGTTTTGCAGAAGATTGTTTACAGAAGATTGTTCTAGTATTCAAATATGTACAAGTCTGCATAGATAACTAATACTCATATCCATTTAGGTGTGTTATACTAGATGTCTCAGGTATTCAGATACATATATTGATACATATGAGTTACTCAGAACGGTCGCCTATAATGTACTGACTCGCACGCGGGTTGCCGTAATCGAGCCAACTTAATCTGTATGACAGAAGGTCACTGGCATGACTTCCATAGTGTACAATATAGTCTCGAGGCAAGGATGGTGTGTAAGCAATATATATATATACGGTGGCATTGTACCCATTCCTCCGAATAACAGATGACTACCAGTTGGTTCAGTCTAGATCGGATCGGCCTCAGTACCCCGGCGACCGTCCACGGAACGAGATTCAAAAATCTTCCTTGTGCACAAGTTGTCCATGACCGCACGTATCCTCAAGTATTCCAGATTCTCGTAGTTACATGTACATATATAGGTATGGGTTCAGTCAAGATCTATCAGGTACATTATCGACTCCCCGAGCTGTCAGATTCAGTACAGAACGAGTATTGATTTCTAGAGATCTGATGATATTATCTTGTTTAACTTTTATGATACAGTCCCCTAGTTCGGGAAATACCTTGACGACCTAATAGTCCCAGATACTTTCAATGTTTTTATACTTGGCTCGAAATGACTATCTTAATAGTCTTCCTGTCTCAACTGAGCGAATCATAGATAGTGAAGTATAATAATTCGAGGCATGTACATATGACAAGCATTGAAACCATCGAGCGTGCACTAGTTAGCATGTAAGACAAGCAAGCATTAAAACAATATTGAAACATAAGCATAAGAAAACTTGTGGTATAGCCTACTTTAGAACCTTTATGTTAACACGGGTCTAAGGGGTAGTGCGAGGAGTAAAACCGTACAGGGGCATTATTGGACGACATAATCTATGAGACGAGTTGTATAAACATGTGAAGCAGTGTACTACGAAAAGTATATAAAGATCTACTTGAATCATTAGCAGAGTCTACTATCATGAAGCTAAGGTAGCATACGAGGGTCCAACTCTATAAGCCAAGTTTCATTTCCATGTTCTAACACAAGCAATACAAGATAGGATTATTTTCTTAGCTAGGTGCGTTGTATTCTGCAAGGGGTAATTCACCTAGCGACTAGCATGTATCGTCCATATTTTTAAGTGTGCAGGCTAAGCAAAGACAAGTTCATCGTAGCCACCCACCGTAGCGATGATTTGCCTCGGTCGAGCGATACTCCGAGTGCACATTTGAAAGTCTAAATCCGAACTCCTGAAGGGCCAAGTCTGAAATCCTTTGCCTCAAGCAAGTCTTTTCACTTATCAAAGCGGGTTGGGTCATCGTACTATCTCAGTTTGAATCAGCTCTCCGCTTGAGCGAAATGGGTCATTACATTACCTACTTGGTAGGTCCTTTTCTTTACCCGTTTATTGAAGGTTCTTGAGAGATGCGCTTGGTATTGCTCAATGCGTTGTTGAGCTAAGAGACGTTTTTCGTCGAGTGCTTCTAACTTTTGTAGCCGTCGACGATGATTGTCGTCGATGGTTAATTAGTTGGAGAGAACTACTTAGAGTGAAGGAATTTGGATCTCGAGCAGGATGACCATTTTGCTTTTGTACATCAGAGAGAATGGCGTATTGCCAGTAGCTGTCCGAACCGTTGTACTGTAGTCCCAGAGGCATTCACCTAGCTTCTTGTTCCAGTCGTATTTATTGTAAGACACAAACTTTTTGAGAAGCTTTATGATGGTCTTGTTGAAGGATTCTGCCAGACCATTTGCCACTGGGTTATAAGCAGTCAACGCTACATTATGAATCCAATTTTTGTCGTAGAACTGGTAGAATGCATGACTTGCAAATTATGGACCATTGTCATGGATGATTCTTCATGGCAAGCCGAAGCGGTATCTGACGTGATATTTGAAGAAGATGATCACGTTGGACGTCTCGACTTTCACGAGTGGTACTGCTTCCACCCATTTGGAGAAGTAGTCGGTGATGGCGAGGATGAAAAGATGTTCCTTGGATGAAGGTGGACTAATCGGTCCAATGATGTTCATACCCCAGGCTTCGAACGGCCAGGAAGCAACAGTCGGGTGTAAGAACTCCGAGGGTTGGTGAATGAAGTCTGCCTGGATTTGGCATACTTGGTGCTTTCTTGCATAATCGACGACATCTACTACCATTGTGAGCCAATAGTAGCCCAAACATCGAAGATGATCCTGTTGCTTTGGACATGGTTGGTGGGTACCGCAGACGCCATCATGGACTTCCCAAAGCGCCTGTTTGACTTTTTCATTTGATAGACATTATAGAAGAAGACCAT
Source organism: Iris macrosiphon (assembly GCA_036927795.1). NCBI lineage: Eukaryota > Viridiplantae > Streptophyta > Magnoliopsida > Asparagales > Iridaceae > Iris > Iris macrosiphon. The sequence goes on along the minus strand of JAYESA010000004.1, from coordinate 260,262,030 downwards.
CGTATGAGCGGCGATACAGCATTTTAGTAGCCGTATCATAGTAGAACCGGAGGGAATGTCTCCTGATGAAAGTGGCCTCCTTTGGGTTCTCGGGAAGAATTCCATTGACTGTGTAGTCAAAGAATGGAAGTCTACAGTCTTGAGAGTCAGTGTCCATTTCTACTAAGTAGCTTCGACACAGGGAGAGGTTCTTCTTCGGGCAGACCAGCTCCAGACCGACCACGGTAATAAGTTCATGGGTATTGGCTGGAACAACTATAGAGGCTGCGAGTCCATCTAGGGCGTCCGTCTCGATATTTTGCAGCCGAGGAACGTGCTCAATGAAGAATCCCTCGAAGGTCGAGATGATGCCAAGCGCAGATTGGTGGTAAGGAATCAGGTCTTTGTGCCAAACTTCGTACTCCCCTCGGACTTGGCTGATTATTAATTTGGAATCCCCGTAGGCTTCTAGGTGGTCAACTCCAACTTGTTTAGCGAGTTAAAGTCAAATAACGAGAGCGTTGTACTCTACCACATTGTTGGAGCATGGCTCAGTGAGGGAGTAGGCGCGGTTGATAACCAGATCATATGGAGAGATAAATACTATAGTGACTCCCGTGACGATGTTTCCTTTGGGCCCTTTCCTCGTAGCACCGTCGAAGAACATTCGCCAAACGGCTTATGCATTTGTCATGGCGTTGGAGTCTCCGACTTCGTCTGGAATCTCGTCATAGATTTTTAAGGTTTCTGGTACCAGATGGGCCGCCAGGAAGTCGGCTAGTGCTTGACCCTTGACGATTTTCTGTGGAATAAATACCATATCGTATGGATAGAGTAGTATTGTCCAGGTAGCTAAGCGGGAACTGAGCGCCCCTGGTTTGGTCATGAGGACTCTGTGAGGATTGACTCACGAGATTACATAAATGGTTTATCCAGCCACATAATGCTGGGTCTTCTGGATAGCGAATATGAGAGTAAGGCATTCCTTCTCAACATGGGTGTACTTGTATTCCGCGCCAACCATCATCCGGCTAAGATAATAGATGGACTGCTCGTAGCCTGCATCACTATTCTAGGCTAATAAGGCACCAAGAAAGTGGTCCATTGCACGCACGTAGATCAGGAAAGGCTTCTCCACGACTAGGGCTACCAGCACTTGAGGGTTTGATAAATATTTCTTGATGTCGTCGAAGGCGCGCTAGCATTCTTCATTCCAGACAAAAGAGACACCTTTTTTCATGAGCTGGGTGAACGACCGACAACATCCAGAGAGGTTTGATATGAACCTCATGATGTACGCAAGTCTTTCTTGAAGGCCGCGGAGTTCCCGGAGGTTCTTTGGCGGGTTCATCTCAAGAGTTGCTTTAGTTTTGTCGGGGTCTATGTGAATACCCTGGGAAGTGATGATAAAGCCCATGAATTTTCTGTTGGAGACTCCCAGGAAGGATTTTATAGGGTTCATCTTAAGTTGGTGCGTACGCTTGAGGTCGAACACATTCTTCAAGTCCTTGAGGTGATATCCTTTGGAGCGACTTTTGACGGCGATATCATCGACGTAGCATTCGATCATTTTGCGTAGATGCTCATGGAAGATGGTGCTCATCGCTCGCTGGTATGTGACACCCGTGTTCTTCAGGCCAAAGGACATGACTGTATAGCCGTACACTCCTATCGGCATTCAGAACGATGTATGCTTCTGATCGTCAGGAGATATCTTGATCTGATTGTAGCCTGATAATCCGTCCATGAAGGATATGTGCTCGAAGCCACAAGTGTTGTCGATCATTATGTCCGTGATTGGAAGAGGGAATTCATCTTTAAGGCTTGTCGCATTAAGGTCACGAAAGTTAATGCAGATTTGGATCTTTTCGTTCTTTTTTATGATGAACACGATATTGGCTACCCAATCTGAATGTTGTTCTTTGCGGACGAAGCCATTATCTATCAGTTTGTTGACTTCAGCTTCAATGACGTTCATGACGTTCGACCAAAACTATCATTGATGTTGTTTGACAGGCTTAGGATTTGGCAAGATGTTGAGCTTGTGGACCGCAATTTGGGGGTCCAGTCCTGGCATATCTTCGTAGGTCCAGGAAAAGACATTAATGTATTTCCTGACAAGCTGTAGCAGGGATTCCTGTTCATCATCAGTCAGACTCTTGCTGATGAAGATAGGTTTGGGGGAGGATTCTTTGCCCAGATTGACTTATACGACTTCGTCCTTGGTAGGAGGTTCTCGTTGTTCGAACCGTATCTCCTATTGTGCGTCTAAACGTTGGGCCCAGGTTCAACTTTAAAGAGTTCCAGTGGATCTTCGTCGTCTTCCTCAGGGTCAGCTAACACTATATTGGCAGACAATGTTTGCTTGAGCATCTATCTGATACTGACGTCGGAGTCCCAAGAGGAAGACTCTGAAGAGTGAGAGTTTAACTCATCTTCTTTTTAATTTGAGCCTTCGGGGGTTGTGGGAGGTGTAACGTACCCTTAGCCATGCTTGGTCTTATGGTAGTAGTTCTCGGACTTGCCTGTCGGAGCGACGAGGCGTACGAGAAGTCGTCGACCTTTGTTGTAATTCAGACCTTGGTTTCTTTAAGATCATAGTCCATCTTCTGGATGAGGTGTTTGGCTTAACCAATGAACCGGTAGAGTTATATTTTGCCGGTATCGGGTTCTGGCTCTTGTTCCTCTTGGATGAAGGACCGGAGGTCTTCAACTCTGCCGAAGATGATAGGTTTGTCTCCCCTCCTTCTTGCTGGAACCGTGAAGTAGTAACCTTGGTTTGGGAGGATCCAGTTTGCAGCATCAGTAGTAGTTACCTGCGTTCGTAGGCGCAAGCCTAGACCGTGCTCCATAGAGTACAATGTGCTTATGTGTGCAACTTCGGAGTAGTTCAAAGATAGCCCTTTATTAATAAAATGAGGTATCTCGTCATCCGAAATTACATCTTCAAGAGAAGGGACGTTAGCATGGCTGCTACATACTCCTCCAGCTCGACTTTTCCGAGATCTACCCAAGTGCGAGTGACGGCTTTGGAGGTTCCCTGCGCAGCTTTACTACCAGAGTCTTGGATGTTGTAGCAGGAAGTGGAGCATCTTTCGAAGGTTGACTCAATCTACGAAGACGAACAACCAAAGGTTCAGACATGGTAGATGGTGTCGGATCTTCCTTCGGCGATCGATCCGTCCTACGAAGACGGACGACCAGAGGTTCAGGTGCCTTCCTGTGTAGCTTTACGATGAGAGGAGCGGTTGTGTCGAGAGTGAGTGCCTTTAGACGGACTCTTAAGGGCTCTTCCGGTGTTTCTCCAGCCCCTGCCTCATTATCGGCATCATTGCTACGTTCACCTTGGTAGACCTGTTTATAAAAGATCGAGTCGGAGTAGAAGGCTTCGATCCCTTTGAACGGGTCGACATCAGCAAACTCTATTTTGACCGTGCCATGTTTGTCGACGTACTTTAGACACTGATGCAGGGTTGACGACACGATCATATGTTCATGTATCCATGGACGTTCGAACAAGACGTTATAGGATACATCCACGTCAATGACATAGCAGGTGAACTCTGTTTTCAAGTCACCAATCTAGATTTTCTGGTAAATCTTGCCCAGAGGGTAGCTCCTTCCCGCGTTGAAGCCAGTGATGGCTGTATTGGTGGATGCTAGGCGATGCATCAGAATACCTAATGTCTGAAGCAGACTCACAGGATGATGTTGATTGATGAACCGGGGTCGATGTGCATCCGGTCCACCTTAATGGAACTAATGTATCATGTGTAATACAAGGGATAATCATGCCAGTTGTTCTTCAATAATATGTCATGTTGTGAGAATGTGATGTTGGATATCGCCTCCATGACATTATTATAGTGGGGCAAGCAGTAGGATCTTCAGCTGGAGGCTTGACCTGTGCCAGGTAGGTTTCGACATTTTGCAATGCCTCACTAAGAGCGATCCGAGTGTCTTTGGAGAGTCGGAGAAGCTCAAATAGAGACAACTTCGCTGTAGTGTTGGCGAGCTGGGCCAAAATGTCAAAGTTGTAGGGTTTTTTCAGCCCCTGAGCTGAATTTTATACAGCGGCTTGTCGAAGCGAGTCTCTTTCTGCTTAGACTTGTCTGCTGTTGGAGGCTGGGATGGACCCGTATCTTATGTCGTGGGTGCAACTGTTGGAAGTGCACCATCGTTAGGGATTTTGTACTCTTGTTGGTATGCTAGGCTTGACCTTATTATTTCTGCTATAGCTTCCTCCGATGGGATAGAAACCGTGTAGCAGGGTTTGGATTTTTTGCCCTTAGTCTTGGTGGCAGACGGTGTTGTCTGCTGCATCAATTCTGGAGCAAGATGGAGGAGAACCCACATGACCTCCCCACGCAACGTGGTGAGAGGTATCATCCCGGCCGTTTGGTCACGAGCCGACAGAAGGTTGACGACTTCCATCATTGCCCGGGGGATGAAGATTACTCCGTCTTGGGCCTCCGTCGTCAAACATTTGCCGAACTGGGGAGACACCATGTTTGCGGCAACTGTCTTGTCATCGATATCCAAGGTGAGGGCCTTGGTGTTGAGCAGACGCTGGATGTATCACTTGAGGGTGTAGCAGTCATTCATCGCAAGGTGAATGTAACGATGGTAGTGATAGTACTTTGGATTATTCATCTCAGCTGCCTCTATAGGGCGTTTAACGTCGGGGAGCCAAAGCTTGCCACACTTCATCAGCACGTCGAAGATGGGCATGTCGTCGTCATCTTCGAAGGAGTAAGTCTCTTGGGGCTTTGGAGCCTCAGCCAGCTTTTGCTCGGGCTTCTTGGTTAAGTTAGCCACCAAGGCCTGCTTCCCTTTTCCACCGCGGCTGTTGTTGTCGCTGTTGTTGTTGTTGGTACGTTTCCCCCTATCGTCAGCGACATGGATCTGTATTCCCAAAAGACGGGCATCCTTGACCTTCTTCTCAGCACCGACAACATTGATGATGAACGATATCCAGTATTTGAATTGAATATCGCCCATCCAGAGGCTGACTGCCAGAAGTAAGTTTCTGCGACACGTCCATGGGTGTCGATTCAGGATTTCCTGTAAGCAACCTCATTAATGCTTATCAAAAATGCTCGATATAATTTTGAGCGAGTTCCCTTTCCCCTTGGGTAAGATCGATCAGGGAGGATATCATCATGTCGCTTCCTCTGTCATAGAATCTTTTGAGGAAAAGACTCTTGAAGTTGTCAAACAACAAGATACAATTATCTTGTAGGCTGTAAAACTAGTCGAATGCGACCCTAGACAATGCCCCCAGAAAGAGCTTGGTGAGGAGTGCATCACTACGAGGTAGATGTCCTGTTGCAGTCTCGAAATAACTCTTGTATTGACGGGGGGAAGTCTTCTTGTCGAATGGGTTCAGGTTGAAGGGCTTGTACTTTGGAGGGTACAGAATATACCTCCACTCACAGGGGTACGGTTATCATATCCTGAGCTCGTACAGTAAATCTCGGCTGCCCATAGAATCTAGGCAAGCTCGAACTTTCCTAATTTTCCTCATTCTTCTTTGGCTTCGTCTCCCACGGAAGGGGCAGCTGAGCTAGGCAGGGGGTGACTACCGTCTATGGGTGGAGCATTTGCGTCAGAATCCCCGTTGGTCCCCGGTTCCAAGCTTGCTTGTCTAGAAACCCTTGCTTGTTGGAAAGCCATGTTTGCTTTGATCTCCAGCATTGCCTGGGTCAGGGCTTGTATCGATAAGCTCACCGTTTGCATCATGGCTTCCAGCGCCTTGAGGCATTATCTGTTGATGGGGCCTTCGTGATCGTCCCCTTCCATGTATGCAGTCCTCTCATGGGGAGAGATGGACGGGGCAGCGGACGCCGCACTTTTCGTCTCCGATTCTTATCGGGAGTGGTCATCAGGTAGCGTGGCCTCTTCCTCGGATTCAGAGGGACTACTACCCCCAGATTTGGAAGCTACATTATCTAGACGAGGGTGGCCACCTCCAGGGATATCAGAGTATGTTTCCTGGGAATTACCTCCTCCTCGGAATATCGGGTTATTTTATAGGTTCGGGGGAGTACTACCCCCAGCTCGTATAACCCTCAGGGGTCCTGAGGAAGAACTACACCCATCGACCGATAGATTATTTTTTGAGCGGGTACCTTGGAAAACACCTTCCACAGGTCCCGCTGTTGGTCCTCCTAGTAATCGTCTTTTCAATGTGTTGGTTGAGAGTGACGGATTGGAGGTGCTGGACTTCTTTCCTCTCACGGCGGAAGGATCTTTCCGAGCAGAATAGAATTAGGCGAATGGTAGCTCATCCTCCTCTTGTGTTTGTACCTGATCTCCGGGTTATTGTTGAATATATGCCTTTGGATGCAGTCATTGGAATATCGACTGCCTGTTGTGGGTACTGTCACTTTGTTACAGTAGCAGTTAATGATAATTTTGGTGCGGTGATATCCTGGGGAGGATACTTCATGTGTCTAAGTTGTTTCCCTCGTCCTGAGCTTGTGACTGATCACGCTGCGCAAGTCAAACGAGGGTTGGTCTACCTTTGTACCTTTTTCGTGAGCACGGGTGTAAGCCCCCTGATTTTCAGTAATTTTTAATTTGGATTTTTACACAATTTTTCTGGAATTTTCTGTAATTAAAACCTAGGTATTTTGCAATTAAATAATTTTTAATTGCTATTAAATAATATTAAAATATTATGAAAATAATATTTTATGGTATAAAATGGAAAACTGGACATAGGGTAATTTTCTGAGAATTTATTGGACTCCAGAAGCATTTTTAAAGCCCTAAAAACTATTAAATAAATAAACCAATTAAACCCTAAAATAAATTGGATTTATTTGAAATAAACCAAACCAATCCAGACCCGGTTCACTAAACTGAACCCAGCCTTATTGGGTCGGGTCGGATTTAAACCCGACCCGAAACCCGCAGACCCAAACCCACGCCTGAACCCTAATCCTAAGTCTAGTCGGAATACTGTTCCGATCGGCTACCCTATAAATAATCCCCTCTCCTCCGCCTTCCTCCGGCAGCAACACCGGAACCCTAGCTCCTCCGCCTAGCCGCTGCCCTCGCTGCCGACCCTCTCCCCATGATCGATTCCTCCTCTCTCGTCCTCACCTCGACTCCACCCGCTGATCCCCTCGACAGGCCACCGTTCGTCGCCTTCCTCCGCTCGACCCCTCGCCTCGCCAACCTGTCACCGACCCTCCGCCCGAAGCCCAGCCGAGCACCCCCATCTCCCCTCTCCTCCGCTCAACCGCCGCCCGAGCACCACCCCAGCACTCGACCCCGCTCGACTCATACCCCTAGCCGCCCGTCTCCAGCCCTCCAGCAGCCCGTCTCCACCAGTCGACTCCGCCCTGCTCTCCTCTTTCCTCCGCCTGCCCCGCAAACCACCACCACCACCATCATCTCCGCCTCCACTCACTGCGCTCCGCCCGGCCAGCCCGTCGACTCCTCCGGCCAGCAGCTGCCGCCGCCCCCTCCTTCCTCCTCCATCTCCAGCACAGCCGTACAGCAGCAGCCGGCTCCGGCGAGCCCAGACAGAGAACTGTCGCTCCGCCCCCGCCAACGTCTCCACCTTCCCCCGGCGAAGCCGGAGCCACAACGGCCTCCCTGTCACTACCACATTTTAGAAAAAAAGGTATTTTAGTAATTTCCTATTTAAATAAATATTGTGCATGGTAAATAATTTTTGTTGTATTATTTAATTGTTATTGGATGTTATTTAATTATTTTGGACTTATTTTAGTGGACCCAACTAGTGTAGTTTGGACCCATGGACCAACATGAATTAAATAGTTAGATTTGGCCCATTTAGAAAGCCCATAGTTAAGGAGATGGATTAAATTAATTAAGTGATTAGACTAGAAGCTTCCTTCCTTAATTATTTCTTCATGAGAGGCCCCAAGGGGTACATTGGACATTTTACAATTACTTGGGAGAGGGGCAAGGCCGGCCTATTAAAAGAGGGGGAAATTTCTCTCTCCTCTCATTCTCATTCCAAATCTAGATCTAGAATTTCCCACTCCCAAATTTTCTCCATTCCCATTCCAATTTCCTACCAAATTCATTCCAAATTCTTCCCAATTCACCATTAGAGAAGGAGGAAGCAAGGATATAGAAGAAGGAAGCAAGGATCTACAAAGAAGAGCAAGGATCTACAATTTGGAAGCAAGTTCTTCTCAATTGGAGGTTTTATTGGGAATCCATCTTCCAATAGGTATAATTCAGATTTTCCCATTTAAATAGCTTCTAAATCTGAGATTTAATCATGTAAAATCAACCCATATATATGTACTACCCATAGGACTTTGTTTTATGTTCATAGGAGACCCATGGAGAAAGTTATGGTACTTTTTGTGTCAATTTTGTTGGAATTCCGAATTTATATTTTGTTGTGTATGTCAATTGATCCTATAGATCAATTGGGCATGTGCTTATGTGTTTGGGGCTTGTGTCGTGTCCATATTTGGGTACTTGTGGTTCGTATCCCAACTATTTGGTGATACGTGTCATTTTGAGGGTTTCCCTCCGACACGGGGCTTTGAACATGTATTTTGACACGGACACATAGATCTACTTTTGACACTTTGATTTATTCATAAATATTATTTGTGACTTGTTTGTGTCCTTCGGGGTACATTTGGTTGTGTGTTGGACTCGTGTCACATGCGTATCCTAGATCTAGTGGGATACGGTGTGATACTCTCCAATTTGGTGTATTTTTGTGTAGATCTAATTATTTATACTTTAAAATTCTTCATTTATAACTAGTAAATATATATAGATATTATATATTATTTTAGTGTATTTATTATGGTATTTATTGTAGCATAGATCTATATTTCTATGTGTTCTAATGTGATGTATAAATATATGTATGTAGCTTTCTTGCATGCAAATATATATGTACTTATGTTAATAACATAAATTATACATAAATGTTTTATAAAATATATTTATGTGTTTAAATGTGTAATTATATTATTTATAATTATTATATATTTAATTGTTAATTTAATGAATGTATTTTTATGTGTGCTTCTAGCCATGTAAAATACGTACATATGTGCATGTGTTTGGTATTTTAATTTTGTAAGTTTATATGTATGTATATATAAGTATATAGTTATTAAATTGTTTATATATATATATATGCATTTTGATTTATATATGTATATATATAGGTGTTTTTGTGAGGTATAATACTAATAATAATATATTATTTTATTTGTATAAATATTGGTTTGTATATACATTATTTAGAGTGTGCATTATTTATATTAGTAGTATACTTTGTGTGAGTATGATTTGGGATCTAATTTTTATTCCTAAATTATTGTATTTTATTTCTATATTATTTATATAGATTTCTTGTGAGGTTGACCTTGGTTTGACCCTGTTTGACTTTAGTTGACTTTAGAGTTGACCATAGTTGACTTTTAACTTAGAATTTATTTATTGACCTAGGAGTTGACTAGTTTGACTTGTTCTCTTTCCGGGACCTTGTTTTAATGTGGTATTCTATATCTAGGTCTTCGAGGTACCGAGTCAGACATCTGTGAGACTGTTCTTTGGACTTCAGGCGAGTACATTCTCTGATAGTTTCTCATTTATGATATCCTCTATGTTCGTTGTATCTAGTGTAGATATACATGTTTCTCTTGACACTATGGTTACACGGATTGGTATATCCGGATCTCGTCATGAGATGTTATTCCTTGGTATATGGTGTATATGGTGCAAGTATTGTTCATTGGTTATCTTGTACATGTACAGACACCGATTTTCGGGAGGAGTCGCTCTCTTCTTGGGGAATCTAGTGCCATAGCATACCGTGGTTGGATCTATTATACCAGTTGGGGGTGGAGAGTATTAGTATAGATATGTGATCAAATCCCTATTGAATAAAGTATTGGTAAGCGAATAGTGTTGATCATGCACCGCACGTATGATTAGCCAGGCCGTATTGTATCTTGCCCAAGCCGATCACATGTTAAGCTAGTACTCACACACTTAGTCATTAGTATTATTGTTTCATTGGCATATTGTTCATTATTATATTTCTTTCCAGTATTTACTTATTGTCTATATATCTCTTGTATCTATTTTGTGCATCTTGTTTATCCACAGCTATTTACTGTTACATAATTTTTATCATGGATTAGAACTGCTGTTAGAGATGTACTCTGCTCCTTTCCTGACTGGATATATTTTTTCAGATGACACTGAGGAGTACCCTACCTATTATGGACCCCAGGATGTTGTGGGTTTAGATTCGGAGACCCTGGCTCAAGAGGGACTTATCCCAACTGAGACAGTTGACCCTGGAGTTGTAGCTTTGTAGTACTGTAGTATTCTTTTGTACTGGATTTGTCTCCAGCTTATTTTTGTTACTCTTCAGACTCATTGATGTGTTATTTTAAACTCATGAGTTGATGACTATTCTATTCTTATCTGATTCGTGTTCATTCTATCTTAGTTCTGTGATTGAGTACACTATCTTTTGGTGGTTCATTATATTAGATAGACTTTCTAGACAGCGTTCTACCGCCGATTCTGCGGCGTAGGCTGGGCGTTGTTTCCGACTAGTACCCTTACCCCGGGTGCGGGTCGTGACACTCCCTCCGACCGCCAGCAGCCTCCTGACTCCGGCATCGTGCCCTAAACCTAACCCTAGGTTGGACACAGCCCGGACACGTCTCAGCTCGTGTCGAGACGACCCGGACACGTAAAATTCAGATTCACGGGGCCCTGTTCAGGTAGCATTTTCTCTCTCCTCGCTGATCTGATTTTTGTTCTGTCAGTTGTGACGGTAGACTGTGTAACCCTCTCGATGCCCGTGCAACCCGCTCGGTGCATCGCGTCCTGTGGTGATTGCAAACTGTGATCCAAAAACAGGAAAACCCACGCCCCATTTTACCCCGAAACCGAGTACGCCCCGCCAAATGGGGCGGCTTGGTCGCGGGCGGTATTTATCGAAACGTGTGCGCCGTTGATATGGATGTGCGGAATTTCACAGAAGTTGATTTGGATGTGCGTGCACACCGGAATCAACGCGTATCCGTCGACAACGCCCAGTATCCGCCTATTCTGGAACACATCGTAACTTTGTGTACATACGTTGAATCGAGACGAAACTTGTGCCATCGAACTCATAATAATACGCTGGTCCTATGACCCAAGTTTGGTTCAATTCTGAGAACGTTGACAAAATCGCGTATCGTGGGCCCCACAGGCTCCACTTGACGGGCGATTTTGTGATCGGCTTATCGGAAGTCAATTCTGAAAGTTCCGTTGGGTTCGTATCATCATTCCTGACCTATTGAAACTAAGTTTGACAAATTTGGAGACCTTTGACCCTGACACGTTTTTCAGTGCAAAGCGGCCCACATGTGGATCCCGCTTTGACCCGAAAATATGATTTTTGCCCTTATGTCCAAATTGGACTCAAGGATAGGAATTTTTAGCTGTTTAATATTTTCTGAATCTAATGGTAATGTTTATTTCAGCAACTGGAGTAGTACCTGCAAATCACACTGAGACCAGAGCTACAGTTGGAGCCAGAACCCCAGGCAAGTGTACCTTGCCAAACCCTGCAGTTTTGCTACTTATTTCCTTGACTTATTTATACATCGTTGTTCAAGTATACCTTGCCAACTTTGCAGTTCTTGTTGCATATTTCCTTGCTTTATTTATATTGTTGTGCATGCTTAACCTAGGACCGTGTGACTTACTTCGCGTCCGATTATTAGTCGGGTGCCAATACCGTATACGATGTTGTGTATGTCATCTAGAGATGGACATTCGGGACCCCTTTACATTCTCGTACTTGTCTTATCAAGTACACTATAATCCAGGATACTTGACACTATTCATGGACAGGATCTTTCTGAGATATTCATGGTGATTCTGTATAGGATACAGACTTTATGACATTGACATTATATTCCTAGATACTCTATGACTTGCTGCATTAGATATGATTGTGCGTGACATGGACATGATACATCGTGGACATGAGACGTGTGATTACATTGGGTGGGGAGAGACACACAGGCTACAGGCTGATTATATATATAAACCCCCTATTATTGTGAGGCACACGACTCTGAAGCCCGAGCTTGGCCCATTACTCATTATTACTGCTATCGGCTCCCCGACACAGAGCTTGTAGTGGCTCATCCTGAGTACTCGTGATGTTCTCACTTGCATTTTCACATAGATGGTTACATACTTACCCTATTTATTTTAGTATCTGCTGCACTACATTTATTTTGGCTTGTATTATCTGTACCTTGCTATGTCCCCTGAGGACCTAGATCCGGATTATGTCCCCAGGATTTGAAGATGAGATCTCTCCCGAGGTATACGTGACAGCAGCAGGAGCTGATACAGGAGCTATACCAACACCTGCCAGAGGACTTCTCTTGAGTATTGGCTTGAGATACTCATTTATTTCTGTTTCTAGTTATTTTATTTCCAGTCTATTTCATTGATGTACCAGACTTGTTCTCAGATTATTCTCTGAGACACTTTTATTGAGATTTGTTAGTTTATTTTATTTGTATTTATTCTGGCATTTGATCTGTGATTATCTGTTGTGGATGAGATTAGTATAGACTGTGACTTGTACCATTGGACCTATTTATGGATATATTACAGCTTAAGTATGCCCCGATGGATCCATTAAATTGGGTTTGTCCATCGGTGTGTGCTGCTGGCCATTATCATGTGTCCGGTCCCTCGGTATTTTGGGACTGGGGCGTGACATAGTTTTTGTGGTGGCCCATGCAGGTCAACTACTAAATTGTTCGGTTTCAACTTAGGGACCGAGCAAGCCTGCAATAAGAATAGGATAAGTTTTTAGGATCTCATCTACTTACTTGAAACGTTCTTGATATCTATATCGGATTCGAATTCATTTCTTGACTTGCATCCTGCCTTGATTCCTGTGCGCCTCTAATTGTTTATTTTGGATGCAGAGTTATGGACCCTCAAGCAAACCACAAGACTCCTGCAAGATCACCACAAGATCTTGTGGTAACCAACGAAGATGAAGTAACACCAGTAGAAGAAGGTTAATCCGCTCAACAACGTAGTCCAACAAGTGAGCATACCTCAAGAATCCAGCAACATGACGTTCCACCATCGACGCAGTTTACTCCACCGATGCCTACCATTCCACAAGGGCAGACTATGGACGAACAACAAATGTTTCGAATGTTCTACGCGATGATGCAAGCCCATCAGAAGGTTCATGAAGAAGCTCAGCAAGACCAAGCAGAGAAGTTCATCGACAGATTTAGCTCTGAGCTACGAAAGTTAATCAGCTCCATTGCAACTACCTTAGACCCGGACATTCTTACTATAGCACGACCCATGGAGTGTAACACAAGGATAGAGCCCAGCCAGAAGCGGCCACATACATCAGCACTAGACCAAGCACAATAAGAAAGAGTTGCAAAGCGACCACAGATGAACCCACCACAGAGAGCATCTACACCACTTGCACTAGTCCTTCCTACTTGTCACTACTGTGGCAAGGTACACTACCAGAAAAAGTCAAATTAGCGACGTCTAAAAACGTCGCTAAATAACCAAAAATCGTCGCTAATTAGGTTTAGCGACGTAATTAGCGACGTTTTAAAGCAGTCGGAAAATACCAAGTCGCTAAAACAAAAAACGTCGCTAAACGTCGCTATGCCGACGTTTTTTAGCGACTTTAATGTGTCACTAAATTTAGCGACGTTTTGCGACGCCAAGTCACTAAAAAGTGACGTTTAGAAAAGTCGCTAAACGTCGCTGATTAGCGACATCTATCGCGACGTTACACCGACGTCTTTAATGACCTGGCTATACTGCCATGTCAGCAATTGGCGACGTTTAGCGACGTAATTAGTGACGTCATTAGCGACGTCCTTAGCGATATTTTACAGCGTCGCTAAGTAGCGACGTAATTAGCGACGTAAATTAACGTCGCTAAACGTCGCTAAACGTCGCTAATAACGTCGCTAATTTTTAAAAAAAAATAAAAAAATAATGTGCAGAAGCAAACATTGGTGATTCCCTGCAGTTTTACATCATCTTCATCATACACACCAACATGATTCAATCTAGTTAACTATATAATCCAATTAAATTAAAGACCACAAGAAGTATCAATCCAATTAAATGTGGATAACTATATAATCCAATTAAATTAACTAAAAAATTAAAGACCACAAGAAGCATCATACATCATGTCTATTGTTGAAGTATCAATAATTCATAAATAATAATAAAAATAACTATACTACTACGGATCTGCAGGAGGCTGACCAGCGGCGCGCTTGAAGGATAACAACTCCTCATACTCGTCCCGTGGAATCGACACCGATGTCGATGGAGAAGGCAGTGACGTCGGTGGAGGCCGTGCCCGCTCCAAGTCTGCGAGTCGCTGGTTGTAAGAATCCAGGGTAGATAACAGCCTCGTACTGCTATCACCCATTGAATCCTGCATCCTCGTCAGGTTCTCGCCCATCGATAGCTGTGACGCCTGCATCCTCGTCAGCTTCTCGCCCATCGATAGCTGTGACGCCTGCAGCTCCATGATGTTGCGATCATTGGAGGCTCTAATATCATTTGTCAATTCTCGTAGCTCCGTCATGCTGCGGTCGAGCATATCCAATCGTGCGATGAGCATCGGATCGCCCGCCTGCGGCTGGGACCGGGACTGGTCCTCCATACTTCGCAGCAAGTCGTCACGGAGAGACGCAATCTGACGGTCAACGGCCTCCTGGACGGCCTCCTGGACTCTGGCCGGCGACTGCGAGGGCTGCGGCTGCGAGGGGTGTGTGGAATGCACAGCTGTCGGGGAGGCCCTAGATGACTGCGTCGCAACCAGGGCGCCATAGGAGCCCGTACCGTAGTACGTACCCCTCTGGAGACCACCAGCTGCGGTCACCCACAGGTCGTCCGTCGACGGAGATGGACCGGGCTGCGACGAAGCACCAGCCTCTCCAGGTGTAGGTGCACTAGCAGTCGCCCGCTCACGAAGCCTAAGATACTCGGCCTAGAAAAGGTTTGGAAACTCAATAATTGCCTAAGTTATATTAAAATAAACACAAAGTAAAGTAATACTTATATAGGTCTGTGAGGCCCTCTCATCAATGAGATTTCCGTCCTTGCGATGGGTGGCCAAGAAGACGATCACCATGTTTGCATCCTCACCCCTCTGTACCTGTTAAAAATATATTTTTTATTACTAAACTTAAATATTTTTTCCAAGTACCATTTTATGGTACTTATATTAAAATAATATATTTTAAAAAAAAACATACCAAACGACGGAAATGTTCCGTCATCGGAATCGAGCCACCACACCACTTGGCAGCATTCTGCCTAGCCGCCTTGGCCTTCTTAGACCTTTCCTTGTAGCTCGGATCGTCGAATCTAGCCCTCATCGCAGTCCACTGCTCAGGAATGATCCAACCTTGGATCGGTTTTCCAGCACGATCACGAGCCTTCTGGTCATCCAGAGCATCTCGGATAAGCTTGGCGGCAACGGTAGGAAAGAGCCGCTCGATCAACTCGGCCCGGTGCGGAGGATAAAAATACGTTTGCTACAATAAATAATTCATTAAGTTAGCATCACGAATATGCATAAATTAGAGGATTTATTTAATATACTTTTATCTGGAAGTGCGCAAACCAGAACGCCTTCCTCTCCTCCGGAGCCTCAGAGTAGTTGATCCAAGGGCCACCGTAGTTGTTCCTCAAAAATTGGCCCAGGCGTCTCTGAACCGACGATGGACGATATCTATACAGAAATAATAATTTAGATTACTGAAAAAGTCAATATACGATGAATAAAGAGAAACACAAATATATACTAAACCATCTAATTGACTTACTTTGTACCGTCGGCCCAAATCTCTGTCCTCGTCTCCTCCGGTGGTGCGCATGGAGGATCTTGCTGATGCTGGGACAACGTCGGCATGACCTCCTCTACATGCTCATCTGTCTCCATGGTTCCGTCAGCAGGAGGAACGCTGGACGAGGGAGTACTATCACGCCTGGAACTACTCGTCCCAGGAGTGATGCCACGCAACGTCGTCGCAGTCGGAGATGTGACTGATCGATATACTGGAGTACTGGGCGACGATGATCGGGAACCAACAGTAGGCAGTACCGGAGTGGCACTCTGTCTACCTCGGGACCTGCCGAATCCTCCGCGTCGTCCTGTCATATCTGATAACAACATATGATGAATATAGAGAAACACAAATATATACTATATTCTACAGTCGAAATGTGATACATATCTCAAAGCATTATACAGTCAAAATATAATACATATATTCGTTAATGTCAACATCTACTTCTACATGCAATATTTACAGTCCAAATACAGTTACATTCTACATGGAATATTTATATTTTCAATCATCTTCAGAAAATTCATCTTGTTCGCCTTCCTCGTCCTGCTCTTCCTCTTTCTCGTCTTTACTTTCATCTACTTCGTCGTCCTCTTCGGATAATTCTATATCTTCTATATTATTACTCGTGTAATGAGTAACTTTCGTTGAGTCCACATCTACAATATTTGTTACAAGAGGTAGATCGTCCTCCTGATAAGCTATTTCGTCAATGTCAAAGGTATTTCTAGCTTTAGTCTTGCATACTGCCCACCAATCCGACCTCGCTGTCCCCCGTCTAGGATAAGTTGTGAAGTACACGAGCTGAGCCTGACTTGATAGGACAAATGGTTCATAGCCTTGATATCTACGCTTGTAGTTTATATCCACAAGGCCATGCTTGTCAATTTTCCAACCTTGATCTTGAATCGGATCGAACCATTCACACCTGAATAGCACGATATTAGCAGGTTCTGGGCCATAATTATATGTCAACTCCACAATCTCTCGTAAGATGCCAAAAAAATCATTGCCCGGATTAACGTCTTTGTAGTTTGTAGATTTGATACACAAACCACTGTTTTTCGTGGAATCAAGATCCAGAAAGCTGTCTCTGATAGGAGCATTTGTGGACTTGAACCTGAACCCATTCACACAAAAACTTGGCCATATTTTTACGGCAGTAATTTGTCCCTTGGCTAGAGTCCTAATAGATTCAGTCTCGGGTGATATTAGACGATCGACCTAAATACCAAAGTAGCGATAGTAAGTTATTTATTTTGCAAGTGCAGAAATAAAAAGTAATTACCAAGCATCTTACATATGCACTCAACCAAGAAGAAAAATGGCATCTCATATCTTGTTCTACTTCTTCGTCTGTTATGTAGGGTCTAACCGACCTCAACTCATCATTATATGTGCTGAAAAACAATGAAGCAACTGCTGATTAGTAGTATAATAGTATCTTATACTATTACATTGAGATGATGTAAACGTGGACGTATTAATTACTTACCCCTCTAGCTTCTCCACTTCATCCTCGTCGCAATTGAGTAATATATACAATTGAGCAGCCCTTAGCT
The DNA here is from genome assembly GCA_036927795.1 of Iris macrosiphon. Lineage (NCBI taxonomy): Eukaryota > Viridiplantae > Streptophyta > Magnoliopsida > Asparagales > Iridaceae > Iris > Iris macrosiphon. The sequence goes on along the minus strand of JAYESA010000004.1, from coordinate 260,244,575 downwards.
CATCGTCATTCAAATATCTTTTCTTCATTTTTCCCGAGGGCTTTCCGGATGCATTGAATACTTTGAGTATTGCATCATTAGATTCCTGATATGCGTCGTCGTTTCTGGGAGCTTTCGTCCTATTAGTAGCAACATGCGGTTTGAAATACGTCGAGCAAAAGTTTGTAATCTCCTCGAGAACATAAGCTTCACAAATAGAGCCTTCAACCCGTGCATTATTTTTCACCTTTCTCTTTAGGTGATTCAGATGGCGCTCGAAGGGGTACATCCACCGATAACCGACAGGACAACCAACACGTGCCTCATAGGAAAGATGAATTGGCAAATGCTCCATAGAGTCGAAGAATCCAGGAGGAAACACCTTCTCGAGCTTACATAGTGTTACCGCAATGCCCCTCTCTTGCTTTTCTAGACGATCGACGAGCAACTTAGTACAACAAAGATCTCTGAAGAATATGCTCAGCTCTGTCAATGGGTCCCAAACGACCTGCGGTAAGAATTCCCGAAATGCAATCGGAATTAACCTCTCCATGAATACGTGACAATCGTGGCTCTTCAAACCTACTAGTTTGTTCTCCTTGAGGTCGACGCATCTTTTCAAGTTCGACACGTACCCGTTTGGAAACTTTAGACCCTGAATCCACCTACAAAGTCTACCTTTATCCTCTTTATCCAGTGAGAAAACTGACTTAGGTTGCTTTAACTTTCCATTCCCCTCCTCTATCAAATGCAATGCAGGACGTCTACATATGTCTTCTAAGTCCAACCTCGCCTTCGGATTATCTTTCGTCTTCCCCTTTACATCCATTACAGTATTAATTATGTTATCAAACACATTCTTCTCGATATGCATGACATCAAGGTTATGTCTGATCAGATTGGTGCTCCAATATGGCAGATCCCAGAATATACTCCTCTTCGTCCAGTTATGGGTGCGACCAAATCCGTCACACTTGTACCCCTTAGCAGGCTCTTGGATAGCACTTGGTAAATCTTTTACCTCTTCCCATATCGTGCATCCGGGCCACCTTGGCGGTGGATTGGCCTTCTCCACAACTCCCGTACGAAAAGTATTCCGATTCCTCCGGTACGGATGATCCTTCGACAAAAATTGTCGATGACAATCGAAGAAGCACGGTTTACCTCCGTGTTTCAAACGGAAAGCCTGAGAACGGTCCATGCAATACGGACATGAGAGACGACCATGGGTGCTCCATCCCGATAACATTCCATAGGCCGGAAAGTCGTTGATGGTCCACATAAGTGCTGCCCTCATCTGAAAATTCTGCTTTCTAGAAACATCGTACGTGTTGGCACCGACTTCCCACAGCTGATTCAACTCATCTATCAAAGGCTATAAATACACATCGATGTTCCTCTTCGGATTGTTCGGACCCGGGATAAAACGGTTAGGAACATATACGGAGTCTTCATGCACATCCAAGACGGTAGATTGTACGGAGTGACGATCACAGGCCAACACGAATACTGGGAGCCCGAAAGTCCGAATGGGGTAAAACCGTCAGAGCAGAGCCCCAATCTGACATTACGCACTTTCTCGGCAAAATATAGATAATCTCGATCAAAGTGCTTCCATGCTTCTCCATCGGATGGATGATCCAATACTCCTTCGATCTGTTTTTGCCTGTGCCAACTCATGTTTTCTGCAGTCTCCTTAACCATAAACAACCGCTGCAACCGCAGCGTCAAAGGCAAGTAGTGCATCGAATCGGTAGGCTTCCTTGCACCGACAGACTTTTCTCTAACAGTGGCCTTGTAGCGATCAGCACCACAGAATCTGCACGCATCTTCATCCTTGTCGTCTTTGTAGTACAACATGCACCCGTTGCGACATGCATCGATTTTCTCGTATCCCATCCAAAGCGATCTCACCATCCTCTTAGATCGATAGAAGTCTTTAGGCAACTTTGCACCCTCGGGCAAGATCTCTATAATCAAATCGAGCAGTCGATTATAGCATTCTTGCGACATGTTAAAATCGGACTTGATGCTCAATAATCTTGTAACCACCTCCAACGGTGAATGATCCTCACAACCAGGATATAGTGGAGTCCTTGCATTCTCAAGCAACTCTATAAACTTTGCAGCATCGGCATTCGGTACCTCCTCAGCTGCATCATAATTGTCCGGATTGAAACTAGGTCCCGCCGCATCATAATTGTCAGGATTGAAACTAGGCCCCGTCGTATCATAAACCATGTTCACCAACCCGTCGTCATAAGCATCGTGGTCTTGGACATCCATATACGGCTCCACATAGGGCTCCGACTCTGATGCTAGAGATACAAGTTCTCCGTGCGCGGTCCACTGATAGTAATTCGGCGTAAAGCCCTTCGAGTATAAATGATATGTAACTTCCACTTCAGGATGATATTTCCTGTTGCGACATCTCACACACGGACACTTAATTTTGGTACTGTCCATGTATTGAGGGAACGCCTTTGCGAACTGCAGGAACTGCTGTACACCCTCAATGAATTCATTCCGCACACCGCATATGTCATCAGGATGACGGTTGTACATCCACGAACGATGACGCAGATAGTAATTCATATCCATTTCTAGAAACTTCTGCAAAATTGACAGTATGTATCATATAAATCATTACATGCAAAATTAACCGTACTATAAAAATCATAACTGATATAATACATATTTTCATTTATCAAAACTGCAGTTGCCTCCAACCTCATAGTACTATGAACTGCACTATAAGTGTGCAGTCAACACTACAAATAGTGTGTCATACTATAGAACTGCAGCTGCCTCCAACCACACTCCTAGGTCAGTGTCCGTTATGGAAAAAGCAGTCATGGCATTGCACTAAGGCACCTGGTGCTTGAACAATTTTTGAATCAAAAGTTTCCCAAGTACACGGGCTATTGCTCTATGAAATGGATAACCCCATGCATTGTGGCTGTACTCACTCACATTTACCGGCAGATTACTGCACTCCCTTTAGTAAAAAAATCTAACCCGCCAAACTGGCACACTGATACACACATACACTCTTAAGAATTCTGTAATCAAAACTCACCTGGTACCAACAACACCTATTAAGTACTCTAAATTCTATACTTCATATAAACACTCCATCTATACTCATATAAACACTCCATCTATACTCCCAGATCTAGGATACACCTATATGAATGCTCAACCTTCACACCTATTACTTATTCTCTTCAACACATATATTCACTCAAACACCTGACTAATACACCTCTTTAAATCAGTCACCCACTGCTACTGCTTACCTTCTTCCTCAATATTTGATTACCCCTTATCCCGAGCCACACACTCATGTGTGCACTATAGTATCACTATGAATACCCAATCTTCTCTCAGATGTTGGTGTTATATCTGACACTTGCCCTCATGTCCTTCAAATCATACGAGTTCAAACCCCATCTCAAACACATCCAAATCCTGCCTTGCACTAGTTGCTGACTGGCTCAGTAAGTTGCTGCACAAGGATGCAGTGTTTACACTGTATTAGGACCCCCTCACACCTGCCTGCAGAAGCTAACAACCAACTATAATGCACCTAAACCTTAATGCACACTATGTTCAGCTGTGCAGTGCCTCCCCAAGTTGCCTGTTGCACATTGGGCTGATGTGCCTCAAGTCTCCCCCTGCTCACTGCTAGTAAGCAGTGCTCACTGCTGCTGTTACCTCTCTCGTCGACTTGGGCCAGTCGGCCCTAACCCTAACCCTAACCCTAACCCCATGTCAACAAACCTAACCCTAACCCTAACCCTAGGTCCTGATCAGTGTCTGTGTCAGTGTGTGTGTGTGCCGTGTCTGTGTCTGTGTCAGTGTCTGTGTGTGTGTCGTGTTTGTGTCAATGTCACATGTGTCCTATGAGAGAGAGAGAGAGAGAGAGAGAGTAGGGTTTACCGGAGTAGTCGCGGTGGAGAGCGGGTCGACGAAGCGCGGGGGGGGGGGGATTTTTTTTCTTTTCGAAATTTCAGCAGATGGGGAAAAATGAAACCGATCCCTAATTAACCAAATTTTAGCGACGTTTAGCGACGTCCAAGAAAAACGTCGCTAATTTAAATTTTAGCGACATCAATGCGTCACTAAACACGTTGCTAAATATTTTCAATATTAAGGTCGCTATATACGTCGCTAAACGTCGCTAAATTAGACATATTAGCGACCTAAACTGAACTTATAGTGACTTATCTTTTAAAATCTTAATAAAAGTCGCTAAACGTTGCTAAATGTCGCCATTTAGCGACGTCTAGCGACATTTAATAAGGAGTCGCTAATTTATATATTATTAGCGACGTTTCTTTTGACGTCGCTAAAATACGTCGCTAAGACCGCTTTTTCTAGTAGTGGTAGGCCATTTCGCTAAAGAATGCCGACACAGATTAGGACGATGTTTATCTTGCGGATCTAAAAAGCATTCGGTAAGGGATTGCCCTGAACGTCGAGAGAAAGCAGTGATGATTCATCAACCAGCCACATCAGCACCTGCCGGAGCACCACAGGAAGAAATTGCAAAGAGTTCTCCCATGCACCAGCCGCCAGAAGCATCTCCGCAAGTACTGCCTACCTGTCAGTATTGTCGTAAGATAGGCCATATTAATAAGGAGTGCAGACGCAAGTTAGGATTATGCTTGATTTACGGAACCAATCAACACTTAGCCCAGGATTGTCCTCAGCATCGAGAGAAAGCATTAACGATTCATCAACCAGCCACATCAGCACCAGCCGGAGCACCACAGAAAAAAATTGCAAGGAAGTCTCACATGCACCAGCCACTAGAAGCACCTCCGCAAGTACTACCTGTCTGTCCATATTGTCGCAGGCGAGGCCATATAGAGAACGAGTGCAGACAAAAAAGGAAATTATGCTTAGCTTGCGGATCCAGTCAGCATTTATTAAAGGAATGTCCCGAACGTCGAGAAAGAGCGCTAATGTCACCAGCACCGAGGCCAGCCTCTCCAGCATTGGAAGCACCGCAAACGAGAGTTGAAAGAGTCAGACCACCAGCCCCAGGAGGGAATCAGCCGAGGCCACCCTTGGCACCACAAGCAACACTCTTCCAGCAGGCTCGACAGCAGTAGAGGAATCAACTGCAAGAACGTGAACAAGCTCCAACGATGACCTTGGAAGACGCACAGACCCATGGAGTAGCTAATGCGCATAATTTTTCGTAATTATCTGTTTATAGATTTGTTTTATCTCGTGCCTGTTGGTTCGTGACCTCAGCCTTAACCTAGTAATGTTGAACTTGCTAATAACCTAGAATATTTTTAATAGATAACCTAATATGTTTTTATAAGTAATGAACTGTAGTCTTCTAGATCTCCTTTATACGGAAGATTGCATAACTTTTAATGCTTAGGGAAATAATTTTTCCCTTTGTATGATTCTTACACCCTCAACCTTGATTTTTTTTAATCGTGATGTGCTTCGAATAATGTTTGCAACCGTGACATCTCTGTTGACCGGTTATTCTTTGATTGCGAGGACGCAATCCTCTTAAGGGGGATAGATTGTAAGTCCCCTAATTTTCAGTAATTTTTAATTTGAATTTTTTCACAATTTTTCTGGAATTTTCAGGAATTTTCTGTAATTAAAACCTAGGTATTTTACAATTAAATGATTTTTAATTGCTATTAAATAATATTAAAATATTATATAAATAATTTTTTATGGTGTAAAATGGAAAACTGGACATAGGATAATTTTTCGGGAATTTATTGGACTCCGGAAGCATTTTTAAAGCCCTAAAAACTATTAAATAAACAAACCAATTAAACCCTAAAATAAATCGGGTTTATTTGAAATAAACCAAACCAACCCAGACCCGGTTCACTAAACCGAACCCAGCCTTATCGGGTCGGGTCGGATCTAAACTCGACCCGAAACCCGCAGACCAAACCCATGCCTGAACCCTAATCCTAAGTCTAGTCGGAATACTGTTCCGATCGGCTACCCTATAAATAATCCCCTCTCCTCCGCCTTCCTCCGGCAGCAACACCGGAACCCTAGCTCCTCCGCCTAGCCGCTGCCCTCGCTGCCGACCCTCTCCCCACGATCGATTCCTCCTCTCTCTTCCTCACCCCGACTCCACCCGCTGATCCCCTCGACAGGCCACCATTTGTCGCCTTCCTCCGCTCGACCCCTCGCCTCGCCAACCTGTCACCGACCCTCCTCCCGAAGCCCAGCCGAGCACCCCCATCTCCCCTCTCCTCCGCTCAACCGTCGCCCGAGTACCACCCCAGCACTCGACCCCGCTCGACCCAGACCCCTAGCCGCCCGTCTCCAGCCCTCCAACAGCCCGTCTCCACCAGTCGACTCCGCCATGCCCTCCTCTTTCCTCCGCCTGCCCCGCAAACCACCACCACCATCGTCTCCGTCTCCACTCACTACGCTCCGCCCGGCCAGCCCGTCGACTCCTCCGGCCAGCAGCTGCCGCCGTCCCCTCCTTCCTCCTCCATCTCCAGCACAGCCGTACAGCAGCAGCCGGCTCCGGCGAGCCCCGCGACGCTCCGCCCCCGCCAGCATCTCCGCCTTCCCCCGACGAAGCCGCAGCCACTCCGGCCTTCCTCCGGCCGCCAGCAGCCTCCCGACTCCGGCATCGTGCCCTAAACCTAACCCTAGGCTGGACACAGCCTGGACACGACTCAGCTCGTGTCGAGATAACCCGAACACGTGAAATTCAGATTCACGGAGCCCTGTTCAGGTAGCGTTTCCTCTCTCCTCGCTGATCCAATTTTTGTTCCTTCAGTTGTGACGCGTAGACTGTATAACCATCTCGATGCCCGTGCAACCCGCTCAGTGCATCGCGTCCTATGGTGATCGCAAACCGCGATCCAAAAATAGGAAAACCAATGCCCCATTTTACCCCGGAACTGAGTACGCCTCGCCAAATGGGACGACGTTGATATGGACGTGCGGTATTTCGCAGAAGTTGATTTGGATGTGCGTGCACACCGGAATCAACGCGTATCCGCCGACAACGTCCCGTATCCGCCTATTCTGGAACACATCGTAATTTTGTATACACACGTCGGATCGAGACGAAACTTGCGCCATCGGACTCGTAGCAATACGTTGGTCCTGTGACCCAAGTTTGGTCCGATTCTGAGAACGTTGACAAAATCGCGTATCGTGGGCCCCACAGGCTCCACTTGACGGGCGATTTTGTGATCGGCTCATCGAAATCCAATTCTGGAAGTTCCGTTGGGTTCGTATCATCGTTACTGACCTGTTGACACTAAGTTTGACAAATTTGGAGACCTTTGACCCTGACACATTTTTCAGTGCAAAGCGGCCCACATGTGGACCCAGCTTTGACCCAAAAATATGATTTTTGCCCTTATGTCTAAATTGGACTCAAGGACAGGCGTTTCTAGCTATTTGATATTTTTTGAATCTAATGGTAATGTTTATTTCAGCAACCGGAGTAGTACCTGCAAATCACACTGAGACCAGAGCTACAGTTGGAGCCAGAACCCCAGGCAAGTATACCTTGCCAAACCCTGCAGTTTTGCTACTTATTTTCTTGACTTATTTATACATCGTTGTGCAAGTATACCTTGCCAACTTTGCAGTTCTTGTTGCATATTTCCTTGCTTTATTTATATTGTTGTGCATGCTTAACCTAGGACCGTGTGACTTACTTCGCGTCCGATTATTAGTCGGGTGCCAACACCGTATGCGATGTTGTGTATGTCATCTAGAGATGGACATTCGGGACCCCTTTACATTCTCGTACTTGTCTTATCAAGTATACTATAATCCAGGACACTTGACACTATTCATGGATAAGATCTTTCTGAGATATTCATGGTGATTCTGTATAGGATACAGACTTTATGACATTGACATTATATTCCTAGATACTCTATGACTTGCTGCATTATATATGATTGTGCGTGACATGATGCATCATGGACATAAGACGTGTGATTACATTGGGTGGGGAGAGACACACAGGCTACAGGCTGATTATATATATATATATCCCCTATTATTATGAGGCACAAGACTCTGAAGCCTGAGCTTGGCCCATTACTCATTATTACTGCTATCGGCTCTCCAACACAGAGCTTGTAGTGGCTCAGCTTGAGTACTTGTGATGCTCTCACTTGCATTTTCACATAGATGGTTACATACTTACCCTATTTATTTCATTATCTGCTGCACTGCATTTATTTTGGCTTGTATTATCTGTACCTTGCTATGTCCCCTGAGGACCTGGATCCGAATTATGTTCCCAGGATTTGCAGATGAGATCTATCCCGAGGTATACGTGACAGCAGCAGGAGCTGATACAGGAGCTGATACAGGAGCTGTACCGACACCCGAGGACGAGGTTGTGCCAGAGGACTTCTCTTGAGTATTGGCTTGAGATACTCATTTATTTCTGTTTCTAGTTATTTTATTTCCAGTCTATTTCATTGATGTACCAGACTTGTTCTCGGATTATTCTCCGAGACACTTTTATTGAGATTTGTTAGTTTATTTTATTTATATTTATTCTGGCATTTGATCTGTGATTATCTGTTGTGGATGAGATTAGTATAGACTATGACTTGTACCATTGGACCTATTTGTGGATATATTACAGCTTAAGTATGTCCCAATGGATCCATTAAATTGAGTTTATCCATCGGTGTGTGCTGCTGGCCATTATCACGTGTCCGGTCCCTCGGTATTTTGGGACTGGGGCGTGACAACGGGAAGACTGAGCGCACTGGTGCGTGGGTGTTGCCTTTGCTCCCTGATCTAGGGTTCGTACAAGAACTTTCCCCAGATAGTCAGTGGAAGACTTTTGAGACGGACCCTGTCCATTTGCCGCTTTGGGCTGGACGCATGGGCTGGTCTTATATAGCTTTCCATCCGGGGATCGCATAATGGTTAGCAGTGCCCATTGACGGTCATCCCAATGGACAGTTGCTTGAGCTTGACGAGCTCGCACTGCCCTAGACTTCTTTGACTTAGTAAGTGCAGGCACATAGTATGAAGAGTCCAAGTTTTGTTTTACCTCAAAGCGGCGTATGGGAGCATGGCCGGATAAGATTCTATCGAAGACAGAGCTTCTGGGATTATTAGAGACGCATACAGCTGAGTTGAAAGCCACATACTGCTTTCTCCTCTGCTTCCTTCGTAGTGGCCGCATGGGCTGCACGTCAACTCCCAAACTCTTGGCATCGTATTATTTTCCTCTGCCAGAGTTTGGGTGTCGAACAATCTCCTTTCAGGCAAGGAGGCCACATGAGCAGGAAAAACCAGAGTGGACGCATGCAGTGCTTCTTCAGTATATCAGAGAGAAAGATATGACGTGCATGCTCCGCAGTTGGGTGAGGTACAGCGGCCTTTGCTACCCATGTCCTGCGGGTCTTAAAGTGTCGAGCACCCTTCTGGTTGGAAGGGGCTGCCACATTAGCAGTGGACGCATGTGTTGGCCCATTGGTCATGGTCGAACCAATTTTGATAATCGATCTAACCTGGACTCGATATAAGCTACTACGACGCTTTTCAGACGTACTGCGACGATTGTAACATTAACTGTTCAGAGCTGCTTCCCGTCATCGTGTCTGTCTTTATTTCTATATGCAATATAATTTTCTATTTTATTGAGTCTAGGAATATGTTGTACACAGCGTCGTAATGGCAATTAGGCTACCCTAAATTATTTTTAAAATAGCCTAGCTTAAAATAGCTAAGTTGGACCCAAAACTCAGCCCATTTTTTGTTCTGACCCTGAACTAAGGGAACAGAGCTCAGACCGAGTTCGGCCCAAAGTTCGGCCTTAGTGAATATTTTCTTCAGAAACTTGGTCTCCCTGCAGTTTCGGATATAACGGCTATTTTTTGATATTTTGCAGACGAACTCTGGCCGAGTTCTGTCCGAACTCTCCTTTAAGAAATCCTATATATAGAGAAGATATTTCATATTTCTAAACATTAATTCACTTTCAATCTTCTCTTCTAGTATACGAGTTCTAAAAAGCCTTCATTTTCACATCTCAAGCTAGTTACAATTCTCTAGTCTTAGTTGCCAGTATGGTACGGTTTAGAAGTTTAGAGATTTATTATCAGAAGGTTGTTCAGAAGTTCTCTACTTCATACTTGAAGTCGTCGAGCTCTTCGGATCAAAGTTCGTGTCTGTAAGAAGTCGGCAAGCCTTCAGATCAAAGCTTGCATTCCATTCGTATAGTAGATTCCAACTCGAAGCACGAGTCCTCCCACCTAGATTAGTTCTCACATAGAGGGATACCAGGATACATCGTTGTGTTTGTGTTTGCATTTGCCTTTCACTCTTTACTTTACTTGTGCTTATACTGTGATAGCTGTGACATACCTGCAACATAATTGCTAGACTGTTATTATAGCTGTGACACATACTTATATCTGTGACACATATATAGCAGTCATGATACTTGTATAACTTGATAGATTTTTTTTAATTGTTAAATTCTGTTGCATACTCTAGTCCACCTAGAGTATATTCTATTATATTTCGATCCTACAATTGGTATCAGAGCAGGTCCTCTCTGAATTGCTTTCTAATCCCAATTGGTATCAGAGAAGGTACTCTCTGAATTGGTTTCTGATCCCAATTGCTCCTACAATTGGTATTAGAGCTAGTTTATAGCATTTATCAATTTAATTATATACCTATCATCGTCCTGCTTAGGTATATTTTTACTATTATTTAGTTAACTGTTATTTACTTACTTATTGCCTAAATATACTTTTAGTGTCACTTATATCACATGGCTAACATGAAGGAGGGCCAATCAACAAAAAGACCTCCTCTGTTTGACGGAATAAACTACACTTATTGGAAGACACGAATGAGCTATTATCAGAAATCTCTTGATTTTGATCTTTGGAGTTATAGATGGCTACAAAAAACCGGCTCGTATAATTGTTGATGGTAACCTGGTTGAGAAATCACATGATAAATATACTGATAATGAGAAAAAATAAGCTAGTCTTGACGCACGTGCTATTAACGCTTTGTTTTGTGTAGTAGACAGAACTGAGCTTAACAGGGTGTCAACATGCACAATATCTCACGACATGTGGAAACTTCTCGAAGTAACCCATGAAGGAACCAACTAAGTCAAGAAGTCAAAGATAAGCAGATTGACTCAAGAATATGAAGCATTCAAGATGAAGCCAAACGAGACGATTACACAAATTTTCACTCGTTTCCTCGATGTTATAAATCCTCTGCCCTATCTAGGCAAGGAGTACAATAACTATGAGAAGATTCGCAAAATACTGCGGGTCTCACCAAGAATTAGAACCCCAAGGCTACAACAATCATTGAAGGAAATGACCTCACAATAATGATGTTTGAAACATTGATGGGGAAGATGATGACACATGAACTAGACTTGCAAGACTTCGAAGATTCAGCACCCAAGGAAAAATCAATCATATTCAAGGCACATCACAAAAGAACTGTTAAAAAAGAGTATGAAGATGAAGACTCAGATGGTGAAGAGCAAGCTCTAATGGTGAGGAACTTTAAAAAGTTTTTAAGATTCAATCATCGAGGCAAAGACCATCACAAGAACAACAATGATGACGAAGAGCCTGTATGCTACAGATGCAAAAAGAAGGGTCACATCAAGAAGGACTATCCGGCAGCATCAACAAAGAAGGTTACAAAATACAAAAAGAGGTACACAAAGAATGTAACGCCTCAAAAATATGCTAACACAAGCATATGGCAAGAAAGTGAGGCCGGCGACTCAGAAGACGATAGCTCTCAAAAAGCTGCTAATGTGTGCCTAATGACATTTGATCAGGTAATCACTAATTCTCTCTATGATGATTTCACATTCGATGAGCTAGATGATACCTTCAGTGACCTCTTAGAAGATCATAGAAAGTTGCTTGGTAAATACAAGATCTCTAAGACGGTACTCAAGGAACTCAAACTTGAGATAGAAAGGCTAACCCTACTTCTAGCAGATATTAGAGAATCTGAACCTTCTAGTGAGACTAATGAGTTAGCTTCTATCAAATTACAATTACACGAAGCATCACGTACTCTTGAAGAGAAAGACAAAACCATAGCTCAGCTGCAAGGAGATTTCCAAATTGAGGAAAAAAAGAGTATCAATGCGCTGATTAGGAATGATGCCCTAACAGCTGATTACAATAGATTGTTTAATACTTACAAAAAGTTGGAAATTAGGTTAGGAAAATAGCCTATGATGACTGCTTTCTCGCCTAACACGTGTTGCTTACCCAAAAGGAATATTTTTCAACCAAAGACTATCAAATCTATGCCCAAGAGGACAAATCCTCAAAGATATGCCTTCTACTACAAGTATCCTACCAAAACCCCTAGACCTACCAAACAAGTACAAAATACTGCACCAAATACTAAGCATGCTAGATGTCATTATTGAGGCACTATTGGTCACATTGCTCCTATTTGTAGGGTTAAAAAATTAGTTGCTTCGAATAATTTGTGCATGGATACCTAAAGCTAACTTTTCAGGACCCAACAAGAAATGGGTACCAAAAGTTTTATCTGTAAATTGTTTTATAGGTGGAGCATCCTACCTACTCTAGAAGCAAATGGATCCTCGACAGCGGTTGCTCACGGCATATGACCGTCGATACATCTTTGTTTGCAACACTATCGAAGAAGAAAGAATGACACGTCTCCTTCTGTAACAATCTGAAAGGTTATATAATAGGTATCGGTAACATTGGTAAGGCTCCCTATCCGGTGATTAAAGATATTTGTTGTAATGTCCCGCTCCGCGTCGGCGTTATGTATCAAGGTGAGTGGGTAGAACTTCGTTCTTTGATTCTTGCACGCCTTAATAATAACCTGAGTTTTTGCTTGCAATATTTTCATAAGAGAATGATAGAACCTGCCTTGCATGTTAATGAACGAACTCACTTAGCTTGCCTTTGAAATGATAAGTCTGCTAATCGAGAATCCTGAAACGCTTGCCTATAGTGCATGAACATGTTCACTATCGTCTATACTTTGAGAGAACCATATTGTGCCTGAATGTGTTCAAGTGATAAGTCGGATTGCCCCGCAACAACGATAACTATTCTGATGGTTCGTCTCGTCTGCATACTAGAGTTTATTTGATAGTGTTCCATGCATTCGCATGCGGTCGGACAATGGCTATTGGTGGAGAGCTGAACTACATGTGTCACGGCTGCTACAGAGATTGTGGAAAGCAACCATGAGTCACAGCTACCTCTAGCATCAGATAAAGAGTCATTGGTATGCTGTACAACCAGCTGCCGATCCTGAGATACTCGGGGACTGCCCTGCATATAGCTAAGTCATTGTGTTGGCTTGGATAGATGGCTGCCCCTAAGATTGTGCATTGTGTGTTTAGATTTGCATCTGACCCTGGAGTCGCACGAGACACGCTGCGCACACCCTGAAACATGAACGATTGTTTGTCTTGCTTATTGCATATGAAACTCTGTTTCCAAACATGTTTCCAAACAATGTAATATGACTCTGCTAGCGAACTGTATGAAATGAACCTAGGTAAAAAAACTAGAAAGATCACTAGTAATGTAATATTTTATAACATGATTACTTAGTGTTGATTTGAGTGAATGCTTGTTTCTGTTCAGTTATTTTATCTCACTAGTACTTGTATAAAGTGCTGACCCACCAACAGTTTACTTGCTTACAGGTACTGGATCGTCCGAGGAAGCGATAGGCGTGCCACAGCCCCTAAGACCCAGAATCCTGGTTTCGATTGTTGCCCCGAGATGCTATCGTATGAAGGAGCATAATGTATGGAATGAACGAATGCCTTTGCATAAGAAAACCAAGTTGCCTCGATTGTCCCGAATACTCAGTTGGCTAAATGCATTGCATTGCAATAAGTCCCTTTCTGTTGCTTACTCAATTGATGCGATGATAGCCAACTATCAAATTAAATTATTGGCCTTGTACGGGCGTAGCCCCAGGCCCGTGCGGCATCACATCCCCAAAAGCTCGAAAGGTCCATTCCATTAACTCTCTTCCTTCCTCGCACCCGCGGGACGGGCGCGGTGATTCACGTCCGGCACGCCGAGGCACGGTGATTCGTGCCCGGTTCGATAATTCCGGTCGTACAGGGCTGGGCAAGGCTGAGCGACGGCCCAGACGGGTCCGGGGCATGACAGAATGGTATCAGAGCGAAATCGATCTTCTGGCCCAAAATCGTTGCTATGACTCCGATTTTTATCGATATGGTATTGCAATAGAGCGTTCCATACAATAAGTCCATAGATATTCTCAAAGTGTAAATGTTTTCTGAACTTGAATTGCTTGATTGTTTTGATTGAGTACGGCGAGGGACGGCACTATCGCTGCTCGAAATATCGAGAAGTTTATCCTTGAAGTTTCGAGGACAAAACTTTTTGTTGGTTGGTAAGTATGTAACGCCCCGCTCCGCGTCGGCGTTATGTATCAAGGTGAGTGGGCAGAACTTCATTCTCTGATTCTTGCATGTCTTAATAATAACCTGAGTTTTTGCTTGCAATGTTTTCATAAGAGAATGATAGAACCTGTCTTGCATGTTAATGAACGAACTCACCTAGCTTGTCTTTGAAATGATAAGTCTGCTAATCGAGAATCCTGAAATGCTTGCCTAGAGTTCATGAACATGTTCACTATCGTCTATGCTTCGAGAGAACTATATTGTGTCTGAATGTGTTCAAGTGATAAGTCGGATTGCCCCGCAACAACGATAACTATTCTGATGGTTCGTCTCATCTGCATACTAGAGTTTATTTGATAGTATTCCATGCATTTGCATGCGATCGGACAATGGCTATTGGTGGAGAGCTTAACTACATGTATCACGGCTGCTACAGGGATAGTGGAAAGCAACCATGAGTCACAGCTACCTTTAGCATCAGATAAAGAGTCATTGGTATGCTGTATAACCAGCTACCGATCCTGAGATACTCGAGGAACGCCCTGCATATAGCTAAGTCATTATATTGGCTTGGATATATGACTGTCCCTAAGATTGTGCATTGTGTGTCTAGATTTGCATCTGACCCTGGAGTCGCACGAGACACGCTGCGCACACCCTGAAACATGAACGATTGCTTATCTTGCTTATTGCATATGAAACTCTGTTTCCAAACATGTTTCCAAACAATGTAATATGACTCTGCTAGCGAACTGCATGAAATGAACCTAGGTAAAAAAACTAGAAAGATCACTAGTAATGTAATATTTTATAACATGATTACTTGGTGTTGGTTTGAGTGAATGCTTGTTTTTGTTCAGTTGTTTTATCTCACCAGTACTTGTATAAAGTGCTGACCCACCAACAGTTTACTTACTTTCAGGTACTGGATCGTCCGAGGGAGCGATAGGCGTGCCACAGCCCCTAAGACCCAGAATCATGGTTTCGATTGTTGCCCCGAGATGTTATCGTATAAGGGGGCATAATGTATGGAACGAACGAATGCCTTTGCATAAGAAAACCAAGTTGCCTCGATTGTCCCGAATACTCAGTTGGCTAAATGCATTGCATTACAATAAGTCCCTTTCCGCTGCTTACTCGATTGATGCGATGATAGCCAACTATCAACTTAAACGATTGGCCTTGCACGGGCGCAACCCCAGGACCGTGCGACATCACGTCCCCGAAAGTTCGAACGGGCCATTCCATTAACTCCCTTCCTTCCTCGCACCCGCGGGACGGGTACGGTGATTCGCGTCCGGCGCGCCGAGGCACGGTAATTCGTGCCTGGTTCGATAATTTCGGCCGTACGGGGCGGGGCAAGGCGGAGCGGCGGCCCTGGCGGGTCCGGGGTGTGACATTTGTCTAGTAACCGAGTTAAAGCATAACCTACTCAACATAAGTCATTTAGCTGACCATTGTTATGGTATTAACTTTGTTAAAGACAAATATACTATAGTTGATAGCTCAACTGACAGTACTATTTTTGAAGGAATTAGGGAAGATAATATCTATGTTTTCTATCTTTTGGAAGATACTAACACTACAGGTAGATGCCTATATGCCAAAAATGACAAGAATTAACTATGGCACATGAGGCTAGGACATGCAAACATGGACACAATATCGAGATTATCCACAAAGAAATTAGTACGAGGATTACCGGAGATTGCCTTCAAGAAAACATGGTATGTAGCGATTGTGAAAAGAACAAAGCTACAAAATCAATATTTAAGTCGATCAACGCTGTAAGTACCACTCGACCTCTACAATTATTACATATGGATCTGTTTGGACCCAGCAGACCTGCTATTCTAAATGGTATATTGTATGCATTAGTAATTGTAGATGATTACTCAAGATACACGTGGGTATATTTTCTTGCTCATAAGAATGACGCACTTTCAGAACTCGTCCTATTTTGTAAAAATGTACAAAATGAGAAAGGATTCTTGATCACTCGCATTAGAAGTGATCATGGCGACAAATTTAAAAATGCTGACTTTGAACAATTTTGTAACACACGGTTATTTGCAAGAATTCTCTTGTCCTAGAACTCCATAACAGAATGGCATTGTAGAACCTAAGAACAGAACTCTTAGAGAAATGGCTAGAGTAATGTTAAACCAATTCGGCCTACCTAAGTATTTCTAGGCAGAAGTTATCAATACAGCATGCTATGTTTTGAATAGAGTTTTGATTCGACCTAAATCAAAGAAAACTACCTATGAATTTTGGTTTGATAGAACTCCCTCTGTTTCCTACTTTAAGATCTTTGGATGCAAATGTTTCATTCTTAATACAGAAGATAACTTAAGCAAATTTGACGAAAATGGCGATAAAGGTATTTTTCTAGGTTATGCGACCAAGGGCAAAGGATACCGAGTCTTCAACAAGAAGTCAATGACGATCGAAGAATCAATCAACGTCACCTTCAATGAGATGAACAATGAAACAAAAAATGATAATGACGATAAAGATATCGGTACATCAAGCAAAGCACCAACCGAAACGGAACCTAGTACCAGCTACTTGGAGAATCTGCCAAAGAGAAAATTTATGGCCGATCACCCCAAGGATTTGGTAATAGGTGAGATCATAAAAGGTGTAAGTACTCGTTCCTCTAATAGAGATATTGTATCTAGTATAGCTTTTATTTCACAGCTTGAGCCTAAAAATATTAAAGAAGCATGTAGTAATTGTAAACCCCCTAATTTTTCAGTAATTATTAATTTGAATTTTTCAAAATTTTCCGTAATTTTCTGGGACTTTCTGGGATTAAAATCTAGGCTTTTGGTAATTAAATGATTTTTAATTACTGTTAATTAATATTAAAATATTATAGAAATAATATTTTATGGTGTAAAATAGAAAACCGGACATAGGGTAATTTTCTGTGAATTTATTGGAATCCGGAAGCATTTTAAAAGCCCTAAAAACCAATGTAGAAATAGACCGAATTAAACCCTTAAATAAACCAGGTTTAATTGAAATAAACCAAACCAACCCAAACCAACCCAGACCCGGTTCACTAAACTGAACCCAGCCTTATCGTCGGATCGGATCTAAACCCGACCCGAAACCAGCAGACCCAAACCCGCACTTAAATACTAAGCTGGTCGGGCCGGTTTCACGTCGAACCCGACCTGCGGACCCGAACCCGGACCCGTACCCAATCCTAACCGAAACCCTAAATCCTAAATCTGTTCTACTGTTCCGGCGCCGCCCTATATAATCCCCCGCCGCGGCCACGTCTGAACCCTAGCTCGTCCGCGCCGTCACCTCTCCGCCGCCATCTCCTTCCTCCACCCGCTGACTCCCATCGACTACCGCCCAGGCCCATCCTCCGCTGACTCGAACCCCCTGCCGACCATCTCCTCCTCCCGCTGCTCATCTCCCTCCCCAACTCACCTTCGCACTTCAGCCCCGCTCGGCCACACAACCACCCGCACCGCTCGGCTATGCACCCCCGCCCACGTCTTCCGTCCCTGCTCATGAACTCCTCCTCTCCACCATCACCTCGCCGTCGACTGACCACCATCTCCAGACCCTGCTCTACTCCGCCCTTCCTTTCCGCCCGCCCCTTCCTAACCTCCTCCTCAGCCAGATCCTCCTTCGAACCCCTCCGACGCCACCGCTGCCGCTTCCAACGACGACTCTTCCAGCCTCAACCGCCGCCCCTTTCGCTGATCCAGATCAAGACCCCCTCCAACGATCAGCGCCGTCTCATCGCCATCAGCCTCGCCTCTCGGAGCAAGCACGAGATTCGTGACCTCCGCCGGAAGATCGTCGGCGAGCTCGATCAGGTCCGCAGCCCTAGCCCGACCTCGTCGACCCCGAGCCCGGCTCCCTCTGGCGAAGCCCCCGCCGCTGGCCGCCTGAACCCTAGCACGGCACAGGACACAGTTCATGTCGGACACAGCAACTCGATACGGACACGAAACAGTACCCGGACACAAGAAATCATCGTTCACGGAGCCCTATTCAGGTAAACCGTTCTCTCTCCTCGTTACCCCATTTTCGATTCTGTCAGTTGCGTCGCGTAGACTGTATAACCCCCTCGATGTCCGTATAACCCGCTCGGTGCATCGCGTCCTGTGGTGATCGCGAACCGCGATCCAAAAACAGGAAAACCAACGCCCTATTTCACCCCGGAACTGAGTGCGCTCTGCCAAACGGAACGACTTGGTCGCACGAGGTCTTCACCGAAACGTGCGCATCGTTGATACGGATGTGTGGGATTTCGTAGAAGTTGATTTGGATGTGCGTGCACACCGGAATCAACGCGTATCCGCCGACAACGTCCCGTATCCGTCTATTCTGGAACACGCTGTAACTTTGTGTACACACGTCGGATCGAGACGAAACTTACATTATCGGACTTGTAGCAATACGCTGGTCCTGTGACCCAAGTTTGGTTCGATTCTGAGAACGTTGACAAAATCACGTATCGTGGGCCCCACAAGCTCTACTTGACGGGCAATTTTGTGATCGGCTTATCGGAATCCAATTCTGGAAGTTCCGTTGGGTTCGTATCATCGTTCCTGACTTGTTGACACTAAGTTTGACGAATTTGGAGACCTTTGACCCTGACACACTTTTCGGTGCAAAGTGGCCCATATGTGGACCCCGCTTTGACCCGGAAATATCATTTTTGCCCTGTGTCCAAATTGGACTTAAGGACAGGCATTTCTAGCTATTTGATATTTTCTGAATCTAATGGTGATGTTTATTTCAGCAACCGGAGTAGTACCTGCAGATCACACTGAGACCAGAGCTGCAGTTGGAGCCAGAACCCCAGGCAAGTGTACCTTGCCAAACCCTGCAGCTTTGCTACTTATTTTCTTGACTTAGTTATACATCAGTGGGCAAGTATACCTTACCAAATTTACAGTTATTGTTGCATATTTCCTTGCTTTATATACATTATTGTACATGCTTGACCTAGGACCATGTGACTTTCCTTAGCGTCCGATTAATAGTCGGGTGCCGACTCCGAACGTGAAATTGTGTAACGTCACATAGAGATGGACATTCGTGACCCTTTATATTCTCGTACTTGTCTTATCAAGTACATTATACTCAGGACACTTGGCACTATTCATGAGACAGGATCTTCCTGAGATATTCATGGTGATTCTGTATAGGATACAGGCTTTATGACATAGACATTATATTCATAGACATCATATGACTTGCTGCATTAGTATTGATCTTGCGTGTCATGGACATGAGACATGTGATTACATTGGGTGGGGAGAGACACACAGGCTACAGGCTGATTTATATATATATTTATTATGGTGAGGACTTAGACTCTATATCAGAGCTAGGCACTCTACTAGTGTTATATTTATTGTGAGGCTTCAAACTCTATATCAGAGCTAGGCACTCTACTAGTGATATTACTGCTACCGGCTCCCCGACACAGAGCTTGTAGTGGCTCAGCCTGAGTACTCGTGATGCTCTCATCTTACATTTTCACATAGATGGTTATGTAGCTTACCCTATTTATTTCATTCTCTGCTGCACTGTATTTGTTTTGGCTTGTATTTTCTGTACCTTGCTATGTCCCCTGAGGACCTGGATCCGGATTATGTTCCCAGGATTAGCTGACGAGATCTATCCCGAGGTATACGGGACGAGAGCATTAGCATTAGCAGAAGCAGGTGCCTACCTTGGAGCAGAACCAGGATCCGAGGACGAGATCATACCAGAGGACTTCTCCTGAGTATTGGCTTCAGATACTCATTTATTTCTGTTCTAGTTACTTTATTTCCAGTCTATTGCATTGATGTATCAGACTTGTTCTCGGATTGTTCTCCGAGACACTTTTGTAGAGATTTATTAGTTTATTTTATTTGTATTTATTCTGGCATTTGATCTGTGATTATCTGTTGTGGATGAGATTAGAATAGACTGTGACTTGTATCTTGGACCTACTTATTATTGTACTACAGCTTAAGTATGCCCCGATGGATCCATTAAATTGGGTTTGCCCATCGGTGTGTGCTGCTGGCCATTATCACGCGTCCGGTCCCTCGATATTTTGGGACTGGGGCGTGACATGGTTTTTGTGGTGGCCCCATGAAGGTCAACGACTAAATTGTTCGATTTCAACTTAGGGACCGAGCAAGCCTGCAATAAGAATAGGATAAGTTTTTAGGATCTCATCCACTTGCTTGAAAACATTCTTGATATCTATATCGTATTCGAATTAAATTTTTTTGCATCATGCTTTGATTCCAGTGCGCCTCTTATAGTTTATTTTTGATGCAGAGTAATAGATTCAAGAGCAAACGACGAAACTCTAGCAAACACACCAATAGGTGCGGTAGCCACCTACGGAGAAGATGAAGTGGCGCCATTGAGTGGAGATCCCTCTACTCACCAAGGCAGCCAAGCAGATCAGCATGCTTTTAGATTTCGGCGTGATGACATCCCACCGCCTCCGCAGTTCGTTCCACCAATGCCTGTATTCCCACAAGGGCAAACTATGGACGGGCAACAGATGTTTCAAATGATCTACGCAATGATGCAAGCTCAACAGCAGATTCAACACGAGACTTTGAGTCACAGCCTAGCACTTGTACTGGAGCAGGCGAATCTACCAGCACGACGGCCAACGACGGGCTCTATCACCGATTTCCGCCAGCTGAAGCCTCGTACCTTCTCAGGAAAGGAGAAGCCCACAGAAGTTCATGAGTGGCTCACCAACACACAACACCAGTTGGAAGCAGCTGAGCTTCCAAGAGAACGTTGGATGACTGCCGTCAGAATACAATTGACAGACAATGCACATCACTGGTGGCTATCTGAGGAGACACGGCTCGGACCAGACAATGCACATCACTGTCGTCAGAATCTCAAACTCACATTGTATGCTATGTGCATTTGCATGTTTTCATAATTTCAAATGGATATCAAAAGTGCCTTTTAAAATGGTTTCATAAAAGAAGAAGTTTTTGTAGCTCAACCACCTGGATTCACGGATTTCAAAAATTCTAATCATGTTTTCAAGTTGAAGAAAGCTTTATATGGATTGAAACAAGCCCCTCGCGCTTGGTATGACTGCCTAAGCTCTTTTCTACTTGAAAAAGATTTTTCAAAAGAAAATGTTGATACTATACTATTTTTTTAAATCTTTGAATAAAAATCTTCTTTTAGTTCAAATTTATGTTGATGACATTATCTTTGGATCAACTGATGAATCTCTTTGTCGAGAATTTTCTGAGTATGTGCAGAGTGAGTTTGTGATGAGCATGATGGGAGAGATGAAGTTCTTTCTTGGACTGCAAATCAAACAAACTCAAAATGGGACGTTCATCAACCATGCCAAGTATACAAAAGACCTCTTAAAGATGTTCGATATGGAATCTGCCAAGCCCTTTGGTACTCCAATGACAACTTCAACAGAGCTTGACATAGATGAACAAGGCAAACCGGTCGAGATACATAAGTATCGAGGTATAATTGGTAGTTTACTTTATTTTACTGCTACTCGTCCTGATACCATGTTTAGTGTTTGCTTGTGTGCACAATTTCAAGATAACCCTAAGAAATCACATTTGTGAGTTTTTAAGCGTATCTTTCGATACCTTAAAAGCAGTTCTTCTGTCGGCTTATGGTATCCCAAAACTACGTCCCTTGACCTAGTCGGTTATTCGGATGCTGATTTTGCTGGATGCAAAGTGGATAGAAAAAGTATTAGTGGTACATGTCATTCCTAGGCAAAGCTTTAGTCTCTTGGTTTAGCAAAAAATAAATTTCTGTAACATTATCAACTACTGAGGCTGAGTATATCGCCGCAGAATGTTGTTGTGCATAAATTTTATGGATAAAGCAAACCTTAGAAGACTATGACTTACAATATTCACATATTTCCATTTACTATGACAACACTAGCACTATTAATTTGACTAAGAGTCATGTATATCACTCACGCACTAAGCACATTGAGATTCGACATTATTTTCTTAGAGATCATCAACAAAATGGAGACATTAATTTAGAATATGTAGACAGGAAAAAACAACTGGCTGATATCTTTATTAAACCTTTAGCATAAGATAGATTCAACTACTTACGTCGAGAATTAGGAATTTTAGATATCAATAATATTAATTAATCTTATCTTATTGAATTACTTCTAATATACAAAAATTATTTTGGAGACAAACTTACAAAGGATATGTCTGTCATCACGGCTATGACTAAAGCAAAAAGGAATTAAGTGTCCCCCGGTGGACCTCCGCTAGCTGGGACAGTACCCCTACAGCTAATCTGAGACAATCCCGGTATACAGAAAGTAATTCGTAAAATAATTTTAATTATATTTATTAAAATTTAAAATTAATAACTTCTGATGATGAGTAGATATCTAGCTATTATGTTTTAGTCTAGATATTTTTAGTTTGGATTTTTTACTTTATGTCTATGTATCTTAGAAATATCTTCTACAATCTAATAATTAAATTTTATTTATGCATTTTCAGTTATAGTACTTTGTGTATGGTGAAACTCTTTCAGTTAGTTGTACTCAAAAGTTTATCTATTTAAGTTTCATTCTATTTACATGCATATTAACTTTCCTGTCTCGCTTAGCATTCATATTTAGCTACTGCATTTTTTAAATGCTCTGTTTCTGTAAAATATATGCAATCTATTTTTTTCTTCATTTGTATAACTTTTTTAAGCACATTTTGCAGGGGAGCTTCCTTCTCCTAGAAATTTTGCTAAATGACAACAGGGGAGAAAAATATACATCTTGTGACTTGGTACAATTGGTATTAGTACAATTGATTTTCAAATCAGTTCGATCAAGATGTTATATCGGTCAAGGTTTGTCAATTATCAAAATATGGGATATTGTTGGCCCATTGGTCATGGTCGAACCGACTTTGATAATCGATCTAACCTGGACTCGATATAAGCTACTGCGATGCTTTTCAGACGTAATGCGATGACTGCAACATAAACTGTTCAGAGCTACTTTCCGTCGTCGTGTCTGTCTTTATTTCCTGTATTGTCACGACCCGCACCCGGAATTTAGGCATGAGTCGTGGGTACGTCCAGCCTACGCCGCAGCATCGGCGGTAGAACGTTGTCTAGGTCTCCACATATAATATATCCTGTCAATAATCTCAACTCCGTACGGAGGACAAGGATAAATAATCCATAGTTCTATAATATACTCAATCACAAGCTATAAGAATAATGGCACGATGAGAATAGAAAAGAGTTCTATTAAAAACCAACCACAATAAGTCCAACTCAAATCCTGGGTCTAAATGACCTCACAAAGTCACAAATAATAAATACGACTCAGTCTCAGTCTAAAACAATAAATACAGAAAAATAATCTAAGTACAGGCAGGCAAGATCTCCTCAAGGATAGGCAACTCCTCTGGGATTTCTGGAGTGAAATCTCCCTCTATTCCTGGGCCGTAATGAGTGGGGCAAAAGTTCTCCAGGTCCTCTGAAAAATGTTTATCCAGTCAGGATTGGAGCGAAGCACAAGCACTAACAGCAGTTTCATTAAATTGACAAAATCTATAAACAGTGTAAGTAATACAAGATGAAAGTATATGCTGAAAATGAGAAGTACAGGAGAAATGAAATAGACAATAGAGCATCTAGCAATGAACAATAAATAGTGAATGCTAGAACAAGTGAATCTGAATAAAATAGACATCTAACTAAGTGTTTGAAATATTAGTTTATTATGTGATCGGCTTGGGACTAGATCAGGCTGGTTATATATGATTAGCTATGATTCTTTTTGGTCAGGCTAACCGTATGGTTAGCTATGGTGCATATAGTAGTCAGGATAATCATATATAACAGCTATGGAGCATATAAATGGTCAGGCTGCACCCGACGTGAGAAGTGGGGTGAGCTATGGTGCATATAAATGTTTGGATATGATCACATAATCTACTAATAGTTCCCCATCCCCCAACTAGCACGATGGATTCCAATCACGACTCCTCATGATGGGGATCTAGGGAGCTAACCCGTGTATCCATAGTGTCAAAATCAAGTACGTAATACACTACAATTTATAGAAGTAATCAACAATGAAAACTGTCAGAGAATGTACTCGCCTGTGGTCCTGAGCAAAATGTGAGGGTCGATGTCCAAGATGAAATCACAATGACCTATATATAAGATAACAATGTTAAAATGGTGTTTGGAATGGTAAAAGTGATTAGCTAAGTTGAAATGGGGGTGTCAGGCCATTTCTAGGTCTATACTAGGTTTACCTATGGTTAACTAGATCATTACCTCACTTTACTCAATTGTCTAGATCATTCTAAGTATTCTAGTTAGTATTAGTGCATACTAGCTAATACTAGTTAGTACTACTAACTAAGTTAACAATGAGCTATACTAGATATTACTAGTGTATACATCTTATACATTTGGTTTTCAATTTATCACCTTAAACATTCTAACTTAAAGCAATACAACCATAGTATAACTACTACCTACCTGATATCTAGACACTAGATCTATAACCCTACCTTATTGCCACCATATTGTGTTAGCACACATGCATACACTACTGTGCAACCTCAGACCATTCTCACACTGGTTTCACTGATACACACCCCAACTACACCTAGATACAACCCAAAAGGATATTCAAATAACCACAACTTCTATTCACTGATACACCTAGATAGAACTTAACACTGTCATCTCACAGTGGCACTCACACTCACACACACTGGGACTAACTGATACATTTCTTCCTAACACTGATACTAAAACCCCAAATGCCCAACACACACTGGACAGGAAAAATACACGGCTGCTCCTCACCTAACTGCTACACATGTTTACTCTACTGATACCCCATGTAGTTGTAGCCACAGTTCAGTTTTGAACTGACTGTGTACAGCTACCTACTGCACTACACTTCACTCACACACCCTGCAAATTACTGATACACAAACACTGCACATACCTATACACCTCCACACTGCTACTGGAGAATAGATCCTGGGACACACTGACACACAGACACAGTACTCACAAAATACACAGGCACTCATCTCACATGTATTTTGATACACTCATACACTGAATTACACAGGATTTACTTCCCTGCACCCTGAAAAACACTCACACAGTCAGATACATACACTAGGAAACACAGTACACACTGAAAACTGATACACTACACCCTACTAACCTAGCTACACAGCCCACTGCCCTACACTCACACACATAGTTGATTTACTGATATATAATCTCCCCCCTTTGCTCCCAATGCTGCTACACACAGATTTCTGCACTAAAATTTATAAATCCTTATTTACTGATACCCATTAACACACTGCTCACTAAGTAATTTAACTGACACAGAGTACACATTCAACACACACAGAAATTTACCTATGCACACACTGAAATAAATGCACAGTTATGTTTAATACTCAGAAATCTTAATCCTAAACATACACTCAACCATAGGTTGACACAAGGCTACCCTCTCATAATTCACATACTGGCACATAGGGGTTCATCCTCAATAACAGAGACACACACTCACATATATACATAACATTAAATCCTACACTACCATTTATATATCCCTATCTACTGATGCACATAGGTACACAGAGAACACAGCACAGCACAGTTCTCCCCCCCTGTGCACAGAAATCTCCCAGCTAGCTGCACACAGGAAAATGCCTAAAAACACACTGCTCAGAGTTTTCCCCCAATACACAGCACAAAACTAACAGTATACACCCACAGTTTGCAATTTAACTGACACACAGAATTCTAAGATGAATTCTGATACCCACACTGTTAAACACCCCCAACACAGAATTCTCACACTGCACAGTCAGCCCCAATATACCCGACTGCACAATGAACCATTCACAGTTTATTCCCCTCTTCAAATCACACACACATCTACAAACATAGATATATATATAAACACACATCAAATCTATATACATATGTATAAATATATATATACATCATACATCATTCATCAAATTAGATTATATTAGAGTAGGTTAAATAGGTGTTCATCCTTCTTGGCATTTCCTCAAGCACATGATGTGCAAAACGAAAACCACACTAAGAACTCCTGAAAACCCAAAACAAAACCCTAAATCAACATCTAACCTACACGTAGGAGGGTAAAATCAATCTATAAGCAACCACCTAGGATTAGGGTTCACGAAAATTGAGGAAAACAATTGTTAGGGACACTTAAACCCTAGTTCCAACCCTAAAATCGAAACTACATAGTAGGGTGGGTTCCTAATGGCCATTAACATCTGAAAACAGAAATTAAATGAATAAAAATAGGATTTTACCTGCAGGGATGGTTTCTCCAACGGAAGTTCTTCTTCCCCAAGGCTTTTTAACCCAAGTTTCTTGCTTTCCTTGCTTTGGAGGAGGAGAATGGGATCCCTAGGGCTAGATTTCGAATTCTAGAGTGGGGAGATGGCTTTCTCTTGTGGAGGCTAGGGTTTCTTCTTTCTACATGAAGAAAGAGAGGGTTCCCTTTTATATTAAACCTAGCTAGGGTTTCAAATGCATTATTTTAAGTTAAACCCCTAGGTTAGGTCATGTAGAACCTAATTAACTAAGGTTTAGTCAGTCCAGGGTTTAAGGTTCCACCCTAACATTTAAATTCTAGGGTTGTCTAGAATTAGGTTTACAATTAGGGCTTACTCATTAGGGTTTGTCCTAATGAGTTCTAGGGTTTGACCTAAAACTAAACATTACTAATAATAATATATAAATAGTTTTTAAAACTCAGCCATTTAATTTAATACATAATTATTCAAAATAGTGAAATTACACAAATGCCCTTATATGGATATGTGGTAGTGACAAGTCTACCCTCCTAAAAGAAATTTCGTCCTCGAAATTGGACTAAACTAAAACAAGAATGAAATCAGAAAAGGAATATACCTTAAGCCTAGAAGAGATACGGGTATTGCTCGTGCATCTCGTCCTCTCTCTCCCAGGTCGACTCCCCTGGAGAGTGATGTCTCCATGCAACACGAACCAAAGGAATAGTTTGGTTCCGCAACACCTTCTCTCTGCGGTCCAAGATCTCGACGGGCTGCTCGGGGTAGCTGAGCGTCGGACCAACCTCAATCTCCGAGTGATCAAGTATGTGACTAAGGTCTGCCACGTACCGTCTCAGCTGCGACACGTGGAACACATCATGCACTCCCTCTAATGCAGGCGGCAAGTCTAGTCTATACGCCACTGCACCTACCCTCGCAAGAATACCGAAGGGTCCGATGTAGCGTGGGCTAAGCTTCCCGCCTCTACCAAAATGAATCGTTCCACGCATCGGGAAAATCCGTAGGAATACTAGATCACCAACCTGAAACTCAAGGGGTCTACGGTGGCTGTCGGCCCAATGCCGCTGTCTGTCCTGCGCCACTCGCAGTCTGTCTCTGATGAGTTTCACCTTTTCTGCTGCATCCACGACCATTTCTGGTCCTAACAAGGCTCTCTCTCCAACGTCGTCCCACGATAGCGGCGTACGACACCTCCGTCCATAAAGAGCCTCAAATGGTGACATCTCGATGCTGGCCTGGTAGCTGTTGTTGTAAGCAAACTCTACCAGGTGCAGATGATCCTCCCAAGAACCTCCGAGATCTAAAACACAAGTGCGTAGCATATCCTCGAGAGTCTGAATAGTCCTTTCAGACTGCCCGTCTGTCTGGGGGTGATATGCGGTACTGAACTTGAGCTGAGTGCCCAAGCTAGCCTGCAGACTCCTCCAGAAGTGGGAAGTGAAACGACTATCCCGATCCGAGATGATGCTCACCGGAACTCCATGAAGCCTAATAATCTGTCGTACATACATCTCTGCGAGCCTCTCTGTCGACGTGCCCACCTTGAAAGGTAAGAAATGGGCAGATTTGGTCAACCTGTCCACGATGACCCAAATCGCGTCTTTTCCTCCTGGAGAACGTGGAGGCCCAGAAACGAAATCCATGGTCACGTGCTCCCATTTCCATTCTGGAATCGGTAAAGGTTGAAGCAAACCACCTGGCCTCAGCCGGTCTGCCTTTACCTGCTGGCACAATAGATACCGGGATACGAAGCGTGCTACCTCGCGCTTCATTCCATACCACCATACGTGCTCCCTCAAGTCTCGATACATCTTGTTGGCACCGGGATGCATCGAGTACTGAGAGCAGTGTGCCTCCTGCAAAATCTCCTCATGCAGCTTCCCGCTAGGCACACATATCCTCGTGCCGTGCCGTAAAGAACCATCATCTGCGATAGTAAAGTCGTCCGACAATCCTATCTGAACCCGTGCTCTGATACTCCTCAGAGTCTCATCATCGTACTGCGCAGCTCTGATCCTGTCCATAAGCTCGGACTGTATCTGTAATCCCCACATCTGAATCTCAGTACCGGGAACTAACACCTTAATCTCCAAGCTTTCCAGATCAGCCAACAAATGTCTATCAGTCGTCAGGTACATAGCCATCGGATACCTGCTCAAGGCATCAGCGACTACGTTGGCCTTCCCTGGATGGTACTGCAATGAGATGTCGAAGTCCTTTATCAACTCCAACCACCTCCTCTGCCTCATGTTCAGCTCCTTCTGTGTGAACACGTACTTCAAGCTCTTGTGGTCTGTGAAGATCTCCATACGCTCTCCGTACAGGTAATATTTCCACAGCTTTAGAGCGAAGATAACTGCTGCTAACTCCAAATCGTGGGTGGGGTAGTTCTTTTCATGAGGGCGTAACTGCCTGGAAGCATAGGCAATTACCTTCCCGTGCTGCTGAAGAACACATCCCAGACCCTTCCCTGAAGCATCACTGTAGATGGTAAAACCACCTGTCCCTGCTGGCAACGTCAAAATTGGAGCTATCGTCAACCTCTTCTTCAGCTCATCAAATGCGGCCTGGCACTCCTCCGTCCAGACAAAATCCACATCCTTCCTAGTCAGTCTGGTCATCGGCGCTGCAATTTTGGAGAAGTCTTGTACAAACCTCCTGTAGTATCCTGCTAGCCCGAGAAAACTCCTGATCTCAGCTACCGAACTGGGGGTAGCCCATGACTCCACTGCCTCGATCTTCTGTGGGTTAACCGAGATTCCGTCACCCGATACCACATGCCCAAGAAATTCGACCTTGTCAAGGAAGAATTCACACTTAGAGAGTTTCCCGTACAGCTTCTCCCTCCTGAGAGTCTCTAAGACCAATCTCAGGTGCTCTTCGTGCTCCTCCGGGGTCTTGGAATACACCAGAATATCGTCGATGAACACCACCACGAACTAGTCAAGGTACTGGTGGAACACCTTGTTCATCAAGTTCATGAATACTGTCGGTGCATTAGTTAAACCAAATGGCATTACCATGAACTCAAACTGGCCGTATCTGGTCCGAAAAGCTGTCTTCGGCGTGTCTTCTCTCTTTACCTTCACCTGGTGATAGCCTGACCTCAAATCTATCTTCGAAAACACCTTCGCCCCGCTCAACTGGTCGAAAAGATCATCTATCCTCGGCAGCGGGTACTTGTTCTTGATGGTGATATTGTTCAAAGCTCTATAATCAATGCACATGCGCACCGAGCCATCCTTCTTCGGTACGAACAACACCGAAGCTCCCCATGGTGATGAACTAGATTTGATGAAGCCTTTGTCCTGCAGCTCCTCAACTTGCTTCTTCAGCTCTGCCATCTCGCTGTTGTTGACTCTATAGACATGTTGTGAAATGGGCTCCGCTCCTGGAACCAAGTCTATAGAGAATTCAACATCTCTGTCAGGCGGCAAGCCTGGCAACTCCGCTGGAAATACATCCAGGAACTCCGCTATCAGAGGATGTGGCAACTCCTCTTCTTCCGCCCTGGCTCCGCAAAATGTGCTCTTCCTCTGTTCTGCTGCTCCTCTGACGACTTCAAACTCCGGCTCTCCTGGTTGTCTAAATAATACTCTGCCTCTATAACAATCTATAGTAGCATGATGCCTACTCAACCAGTCCATTCTGAGTACAATATCGTACCCCGAAAGTGGCATGACAAGTAAGCTCACGCTCAAGTCTCGGCCTCCTACTGACACTTTCCGGTCCTTGCAGTGATCACGGACTAGGATAATACCTCCACCAGTCATGATCTTGCAAGTCCTAGCTAATGGTTCTGTGTCTAAATGATGTCGAAGTGCATATGATACAGATACAAAACTATGGAAAGTGCCAGAGTCGAATAAGGTAAATGCGAGAATACAATCGAGAAGGACCGAACCTGTGATCAAGTCACCTGCTGGCTCGATCTCCTCGACTGCCATGGCGTACGCTCACCCCTGGGGTGTACCTCTATGCTGCTGATGCTGGGCAAACCTCTGATTTTGCGGTAGAAGTGGTCCCCTCTGTTGTTGGCCTCCTGGTACGGCAGGTACCCTGCCTGGTCCTCTCTGGGCGGCTGCTCCACCCTGACCTGGACGAGTACGAATGGTAGGGCAATCCCTCAGCTGATGTGTCGTCGATCCGCAGGACAGACATGAGCCCAATCTATGCCTGCAGATCTCTCTAGTATGTCCTATCTTCCCGCAGTACGCACACTGGATGGCGGGCTGAGTCTGCCTCTGTTGCTGTTGCTGGACCTGCCCTCGGGCTGGTGCCTGGTGCTGCTGGTGCTGCTGTTGAAAGGGCCTCTGCTGCTGCTGATAGTGTGGACGCTTGCCTGGTCCCGCACTACTGTTTGCTCCTCCAGAAATATCGCGTCCCCTCTTGGGCCTAAGGTCCAAGTCGTCCTCGGCTATCTGGGCATCCATCAATATGCCCTCGAAAGTAGCGGTGCGACGTCCCGACGTGCGAGACTTGATCTCCCTTGCCAGCCCCTTTCTGAACTTCTGGGCCCTGTCCCCCGGATCTCTAATCATCGACGGCACGAAGCGGCTCAGGCGGCAAAACTCCGCGGCATACTCATCGACGGATGAGCTCCCCTGGACTAAGTCATGGAACTGACTCTCCAAGGCTCCCAGGGCAATGTCAGGAAAGAATTTCTCCTTGAAGAGCTCCTTGAAAGCCTCCCAAGTGAGTCCCCTCCGCAAAAGTCTCGGCTCCGTGCGAAACCACGTCAAGGCGATATCGAACATCTGGCTGCCGGCGGCCTCGATCTGAAGCGCCTCCGGAAGCTGCGCCAAACGCAAGTTCCTCTCGATGTCCTCTAGCCAATCATCGGCATAGAGTATCCCTTCTGTCCCTTTGAACTCCCGAGGCATCATCCTCTTGAAGTCCACAATGGTGCCCGGCCTCTGTTGTTGCTGACCAGGATGTTGCTGCTGCTGAGTGACCCTCTCCACAGCCTGGAGAGCCACTTGGTGAGCGTTCTAAATCTTTACCCTCATCATCTCTGTCTGGGCCTGATGTGCCTCAGCCTGCACTCTCTGGGCCTCTGCCGACGTCCTCTGGGCATCGACCATGCCCTGAATCAAAGCGAACATCTGTGCCCCATCGACGGGCACACCTCCTGGATGCTGAACTGGTGGTGGTAGCTCCGTCGTAGCTGCGGGGACCCTCTGAACAGGTGGTGGAGGACCCCCGAATGCTGCAGACACTCCCACATGTACTAGAGATGTAGGAGGTGCTGCGGATGTCTGTCCGGCAGGGCGAGAGGTGGCAGACCTCTCTGAATCTGCTGCTCCGAGTCTCTGGGACCTTCTCGGCGGCATCCTAAAGACAGATCGAAAGATTTAATTAAGGCAACAGATACGATATCATCAAGGAAGGACAGTAAATTTCTAAAGGAAATCATTAAGAGTAGTATCATAAGAATCAGAATTCCCTAATTGTGATTGAGCATATCCTCGGCCTAATTCCTATTTCCTAAAACAGGCTCGTAGTAATACTCTAAGCGAGAACCACTACGATATCGCTCTAATGCGAATCTAAGGCTAGACCTGCATGGGCCACCACTAAAACGTGTCACGACCCGCACCCGAAATTTGGGCATGAGTCGTGGGTACGTCCAGCCTACGCCGTAGCATCGGCGGTAGAACGCTGTCTAGGTCTCCACATATAATATATCCTGTCAATAATCTCAACTCCGTACGGAGGACAAGGATAAATAATCCATAGTTCTATAATATACTCAATCACAATCTATAAGAATAATGATACGATGAGAATAGAAAAGAGTTCTATTAAAAACCAACCACAATAAGTCCAACTCAAATCCTGGGTCTAAATGACCTCACAAAGTCACAAATAATAAATACGACTCAGTCTCAGTCTAAAACAATAAATGCAGAAAAATAATCTAAGTACAGGCAGGCAAGATCTCCTCTAGGATAGGCAACTCCTCTGGGATTTCTGGAGTGAAATCTCCCTCTATTCCTGGGCCGTAATGAGTGGGGCAAAAGTTCTCCAGGTCCTCTGAA
The DNA here is from genome assembly GCA_036927795.1 of Iris macrosiphon. NCBI lineage: Eukaryota > Viridiplantae > Streptophyta > Magnoliopsida > Asparagales > Iridaceae > Iris > Iris macrosiphon. The sequence continues at coordinate 260,211,720 of JAYESA010000004.1, read as the reverse complement.
AAATGTTTATCCAGTCAGGATTGGAGCGAAGCACAAGCACTAACAGCAGTTTCATTAAATTGACAAAATCTATAAACAGTGTAAGTAATACAAGATGAAAGTATATGCTGAAAATGAGAAGTACAGGAGAAATAAAATAGACAATAGAGCATCTAGCAATGAACAATAAATAGTGAATGCTAGAACAAGTGAATCTGAATAAAATAGACATCTAACTAAGTGTTTAAAATATTAGTTTATTATGTGATCGGCTTGGGACTAGATCAGGCTGGTTATATATGATTAGCTATGATTCTTTTTGGTCAGGCTAACCGTATGGTTAGCTATGGTGCATATAGTGGTCAGGCTAATCATATATAACAGCTATGGAGCATATAAATGGTCAGGCTGCACCCGACGTGAGAAGTGGGGTGAGCTATGGTGCATATAAATGTTTAGATATGATCACATAATCTACTAATAGTTCTCCATCCCCCAGCTAGCACGATGGATTTCAATCACGACTCCTCATGATGGGGATCTAGGGTGCTAACCCGTGTATCCATAGTGTCGGAATCAAGTACGTAATACACTACAATTTATAGAAGTAATCAACAATGAAAACTGTCAGAGAATGTACTCGCCTGTGGTCCTGAGCAAAATGTGAGGGTCGATGTCCAAGATGAAATCACAATGACCTATATATAAGATAACAATGTTAAAATGGTGTTTGGAATGGTAAAAGTGATTAGCTAAGTTGAAATGGGGGTGTCAGGCCATTTCTAGGTCTATACTAGGTTTACCTATGGTTAACTAGATCATTACCTCACTTTACTCAATTGTCTAGATCATTCTAAGTATTCTAGTTAGTATTAGTGCATACTAGCTAATACTAGTTAGTACTACTAACTAAGTTAACAATGAGCTATACTAGATATTACTAGTGTATACATCTTATACATCTGGTTTTTAATTTATCACCTTAAACATTCTAACTTAAAGCAATACAACCATAGTATAACTACTACCTACCTGATATCTAGACACTAGATCTATAACCCTACCTTATTGCCACCACATTGTGTTAGCACACATGCATACACTACTGTGCAACCTCAGACCATTCTCACACTGGTTTCACTGATACACACCCCAACTACACCTAGATACAACCCAAAAGGATATTCAAATAACCACAACTTCTATTCACTGATACACCTAGACAGAACTTAACACTGCCATCTCACAGTGGCACTCACACTCACACACACTGGGACTAACTGATACATTTCTTCCTAACACTGATACTAAAACCCCAAATGCCCAACACACACTGGACAGGAAAAATACACAGCTGCTCCTCACCTAACTGCTACACATGTTTACTCTACTGATACCCCATGTAGTTGTAGCCACAGTTCAGTTTTGAACTGACTGTGTACAGCTACCTACTGCACTACACTTCACTCACACACCCTGCAAATTACTGATACACAAACACTGTACATACCTATACACCTCCACACTGCTACTGGAGAATAGATCCTGGGACACACTGACACACAGACACAGTACTCACAAAATACATAGGCACTCATCTCACATATATTTTGATACACTCACACACTGAATTATACAGGATTTACTTCCCTGCACCCTGAAAAATACCCACACAGTCAGATACATACACTAGGAAACACAGTACACACTGAAAACTGATACACTACACCCTACTAACCTAGCTACACAGCCCACTGCCCTACACTCACACACATAGTTGATTTACTGATATATAATCTCCCCCCCTTTGCTCCTAATGCTGCTACACACAGATTTCTGCACTAAAATTTATAAATTCCTATTTACTGATACCCATTAACACACTGCTCACTAAGTAATTTAACTGACACAGAGTACACATTCAACACACACAGAAATTCACCTATGCACACACTGAAATAAATGCACAGTTATGTTCAATACTCAAAAATCTTAATCCTAAACACACACTCAACCATAGGTTGACACAAAGCTACCCTCTCATAATTCACATACTGGCACATAGGGGTTCATCCTCAATAACAGAGACACACACTCACATATATACATAACATTAAATCCTACACTACCATTTATATATCCCTATCTACTGATGTACATAGGTACACAGAGAACACAGCACAGCACAGTTCTCCCCCCCTGTGCACAGAAATCTCCCAGCTAGCTGCACACAGGAAAATGCCTAAAAACACACTGCTCAGAGTTTTCCCCCAATACACAGCACAAAACTAACAGTATACACCCACAGTTTGCAATTTAACTGACACACAGAATTCTGAGATGAATTCTGATACCCACACTGTTAAACACCCCCAACACAGAATTCTCACACTGCACAGTCAGCCCCAATACACCCGACTGCACAATGAACCATTCACAGTTTATTCCCCTCTTTAAATCACACACACATCTACAAACATAGATATATATAAACACACATCAAATCTATATACATATGTATAAATATATTTATACATCATACATCATTCATCAAATTAGATTATATTAGAGTAGGTTAAATAGGTGTTCATCCTTCTTGGCATTTCCTCAAGCACATGATGTGCAAAACAAAAACCACACTAAGAACTCCTGAAAACCCAAAACAAAACCCTAAATCAACATCTAACCTACACGTAGGAGGGTGAAATCAATCTATAAGCAACCACCTAGGGTTAGGGTTCACGAAAATTGGGGAAAATAATTGTTGGGGACACTTAAACCCTAGTTCCAACCCTAAAATCGAAACTACACAGTAGGGTGGGTTCCTAATGGCCATTAACATCTGAAAACAGAAATTAAATGAATAAAAATAGGGTTTTACCTGCAGAGATGGTTTCTCCAACGGAAGTTCTTCTTCCCCAAGGCTTTTTGACCCAAGTTCCTTGCTTTCCTTGCTTTGGAGGAGGAGAATGGGATCCCTAGGGCTAGATTTCGAATTCTGGAGTGGGGAGATGGCTTTCTCTTGTGGAGGCTAGGGTTTCTTCTTTCTACATGAAGAAAGAGAGGGTTCCCTTTTATATTAAACCTAGCTAGGGTTTCAAATGCATTGTTTTAAGTTAAACCCTTAGGTTAGGTCATGTAGAACCTAATTAACTAAGGTTTAGTCAGTCCAGGGTTTGAGGTTCCACCCTAACATTTAAATTCTAGGGTTGTCTAGAATTAGGTTTACAATTAGGGCTTACTCATTAGGGTTTGTCCTAATGAGTTCTAGGGTTTGACCTAAAACTAAACATTACTAATAATAATATATAAATAGTTTTTAAAACTCAGCCATTTAATTTAATACATAATTATTCAAAATAGTGAAATTACACAAATGCCCTTATATGGATATGTGGTAGTGACAAGTCTACCCTCCTAAAAGAAATTTCGTCCTCGAAATTGGACTGAACTAAAACAAGAATGAAATCAGAAAAGGAATATACCTTAAGCCTAGAAGAGATACGGGTATTGCTCGCGCATCTCGTCCTCTCTCTCCCAGGTCGACTCCCCTGGAGAGTGATGTCTCCATGCAACACGAACCAAAGGAATAGTTTGGTTCCGCAACACCTTCTCTCTGCGGTCCAAGATCTCGACGGGCTGCTCGGGGTAGCTGAGCGTCGGACCAACCTCAATCTCCGAGTGATCAAGTACGTTACTAGGGTCTGTCATGTACCGTCTCAGCTGCGATACATGGAACACATCATGCACTCCCTCTAATGCAGGCGGCAAGTCTAGTCTATACGCCACTGCACCTACCCTCGCAAGGATACCGAAGGGTCCGATGTAGCGTGGGCTTAGCTTCCCGCCTCTACCAAAACGAATCGTTCCACGCATCCGGGAAATCCGTAGGAATACTAGATCGCCAACCTGAAACTCAAGGGGTCTACGGTGGCTGTCGGCCCAATGCCGCTGTCTGTCCTGCGCCACTCGCAGTCTGTCTCTGATGAGTTTCACCTTTTCTGCTGCATCCACGACCATTTCTGGTCCTAACAAGGCTCTCTCTCCAACGTCGTCCCACGATAGCGGCGTACGACACCTCCGTCCATAAAGAGCCTCAAATGGTGACATCTCGATGCTGGCCTGGTAGCTGTTGTTGTAAGCAAACTCTACCAGGTGCAGATGATCCTCCCAAGAACCTCCGAGATCTAAAACACAAGTGCGTAGCATATCCTCGAGAGTCTGAATAGTCCTTTCAGACTGCCCGTCTGTCTGGGGGTGATATGCGGTACTGAACTTGAGCTGAGTGCCCAAGCTAGCCTGCAGACTCCTCCAGAAGTGGGAAGTGAAACGACTATCCTGATCCGAGACGATGCTCACCGGAACTCCATGAAGCCTAACAATCTGTCGCACGTACATCTCTGCGAGCCTCTCTGTCGACGTGCCCACCTTGAAAGGTAAGAAATGGGCTGATTTGGTCAACCTGTCCACAATGACCCAAATTGCGTCTTTCCCTCCTGGAGAACGTGGAAGCCCAGAAACGAAATCCATGGTCACGTGCTCCCATTTCCATTCTGGAATCGGTAAAGGTTGAAGCAAACCACCTGGCCTCAGCCGGTCTGCCTTTACCTGCTGGCACACTAGACACCGGGATACGAAGCGTGCTACCTCGCGCTTCATTCCATACCACCATACGTGCTCCCTCAAGTCTCGATACATCTTGTTGGCACCGGGATGCATCGAGTACTGAGAGCGGTGTGCCTCCTGCAAAACTTTCTCACGCAGCTTCCCACTAGGCACACATATCCTCGTGCCGTGCCGTAAAGAACCGTCATCTGCGATAGTAAAGTCGTCCGACAATCCTATCTGAACCCGTGCTCTGATACTCCTCAGAGTCTCATCATCGTACTGCGCAGCTCTGATCCTGTCCATCAGCTCGGACTGTATCTGTAATCCCCATATCTGAATCTCAGTACCGGGAACTAACACCTCAATCTCCAAGCTTTCCAGATCAGCCAACAAATGTCTATCAGTCGTCAGGTACATAGCCATCGAATACCTGCTCAAGGCATCGGCGACTACGTTGGCCTTCCCTGGATGGTACTGCAATGAGATGTCGAAGTCCTTCATCAACTCCAACCACCTCCTCTGCCTCATGTTCAGCTCCTTCTGTGTGAACACGTACTTCAAGCTCTTGTGGTCTGTGAAGATCTCCACACGCTCTCCGTACAGGTAATGTTTCCACAGCTTTAGAGCGAAGATAACTGCTGCTAACTCCAAATCGTGGGTGGGGTAGTTCTTTTCATGAGGGCGTAACTGCCTGGAAGCATAGGCAATTACCTTCCCGTGCTGCTGAAGAACACATCCCAGACCCTTCCCTGAAGCATCACTGTAGATGGTAAAACCACCTGTCCCTGCTGGCAACGTCAAAATTGGAGCTGTCGTCAACCTCTTCTTCAGCTCATCAAATGTAGCCTGGCACTCCTCCGTCCAGACAAAATCCACATCCTTCCTAGTCAGTCTGGTCATCGGCGCTGCAATCTTGGAGAAGTCTTGTACAAACCTCCTGTAGTATCCTGCTAGCCCGAGAAAACTCCTGATCTCAGCTACCGAACTGGGGGTAGCCCATGACTCCACTGCCTCGATCTTCTGTGGGTTAACCGAGATTCCGCCACCTGATACCACATGCCCAAGAAATTCGACCTTGTCAAGGAAGAATTCACACTTAGAGAGTTTCCCGTACAGCTTCTCCCTCCTGAGAGTCTCTAAGACCAATCTCAGGTGCTCTTCGTGCTCCTCCGGGGTCTTGGAATACACCAGAATATCGTCGATGAACACCACCACGAACTTGTCAAGGTACTGGTGGAACACCTTGTTCATCAAGTTCATGAATACTGCAGGTGCATTAGTTAAACCAAATGGCATTACCATGAACTCAAACTGGCCGTATCTGGTCCGAAAAGCTGTCTTCGGCGTGTCTTCTCTCTTTACCTTCACCTGGTGATAGCCTGACCTCAAATCTATCTTCGAAAACACCTTCGCCCCGCTCAACTGGTCGAAAAGATCATCTATCCTCGGCAGCGGGTACTTGTTCTTGATGGTGATATTGTTCAAAGCTCTATAATCAATGCACACGCGCACCAAGCCGTCCTTCTTCGGTACGAACAACACCGGAGCTCCCCATGGTGATGAACTGGATTTGATGAAGCCTTTGTCCTGCAGCTCCTCAACTTGCTTCTTCAGCTCTGCCATCTCGCTGTTGTTGACTCTATAGACATGTTGTGAAATGGGCTCCGCTCCTGGAACCAAGTCTATAGAGAATTCAACATCTCTGTCTGGCGGCAAGCCTGGCAACTCCTCTGGAAATACATCCAGGAACTCCGCTATCAGAGGATGTGGCAACTCCTCTTCTTCCGCCCTGGCTCCACAAAATGTGCTCTTTCTCTGTTCCGCTGCTCCTCTGACGACTTCAAACTCTGGCTCTCCTGGTGGTCTAAATAATACTCTGCCTCTATAACAATCTATAGTAGCATGATGCCTACTCATCCAGTCCATTCCGAGTACAATATCGTACCCCAGAAGTGGCATGACAAGTAAGCTCACGCTCAAGTCTCGGCCTCCTACTGACACTTTCCGGTCCTTGCAGTGATCACGGACTAGGATAATACCTCCACCAGTCATGATCTTGCAAGTCCTAGCTAATGGTTCTGTGTCTAAATGATGTCGAAGTGCATATGATACAGACACAAAACTATGAGAAGCGCTAGAGTCGAATAAGGTAAATGCGGGAATACAATCGAGAAGGACCGAACCTGTGATCAAGTCTCCTGCTGGCTCGATCTTCTCGAGTGCCATGGCGTACGCTCGCCCCTGGGGTGCACCTCTCTGCTGCTGATGCTGGGCAAACCTCTGATTTTGCGGTAGAAGTGGTCCCCTCTGTTGTTGGCCTCCTGGTACGGCAGGTACCCTGCCTGGTCCTCTCTGGGCGGCTGCTCCACCCTGACCTGGACGAGTACAAATGGTAGGGCAATCCCTCAGCTGATGTGTCGTCGATCCGCAGGACAGACATGAGCCCAATCTATGCCTGCAGATCTCTCTAGTATGTCCTATCTTCCCGCAGTACGCACACTGGATGGCGGGCTGAGTCTGCCTCTGTTGCTGTTGCTGGACCTGCCCTCGGGCTGGTGCCTGGTGCTGCTGGTGCTGCTGTTGAAAGGGCCTCTGCTGCTGCTGATAGTGTGGACGCTTGCCTGGTCCCGCACTACTGTTTGCTCCTCCGGAAACATCGCGTCCCCTCTTGGGCCTAAGGTCCAAGTCGTCCTCGGCTATCTGGGCATCCATCAATATGCCCTCGAAAGTAGCGGTGCGACGTCCCGACGTGCGAGACTTGATCTCCCTTGCCAGCCCCTTTCTGAACTTCCGGGCACTGTCCCCCGGATCTCTAATCATCGACGGCACGAAGCGGCTCAGGCGGCAAAACTCCGCGGCATACTCATCGACGGACGAGCTCCCCTGGACTAAGTCATGGAACTAACTCTCCAAGGCTCCCAGGGCAACGTCAGGAAAGAATTTCTCCTTGAAGAGCTCCTTGAAAGCCTCCCAAGTGAGTCCCCTCCGCAAAAGTCTCGGCTCCGTGCGAAACCACGTCAAGGCGATATCGAACATCTGGCTGCCGGCGGCCTCGATCTGAAGCACCTCCGAAAGCTGTGCCAAACGCAAGTTCCTCTCGATATCCTCTAGCCAATCATCGGCATAAAGTATCCCTTCTGTCCCTTTGAACTCCCGAGGCATCATCCTCTTGAAGTCCACAATGGTGCCCGGCCTCTGTTGTTGCTGACCAGGATGTTGCTGCTGCTGAGTGACCCTCTCCACAGCCTGGAGAGCCACCTAGTGAGCGTTCTCCATCTTCACCCTCATCATCTCTATCTGGGCCTGATGTGCCTCAGCCTGCACTCTCTGGGCCTCTGCCGACGTCCTCTGGGCATCGACCATGCCCTGAATCAAAGCGAACATCTGTGCCCCATCGACGGGCACACCTCCTGGATGCTGAACTGGTGGTGGTAGCTCCGTCATAGCTGCGGGGACCCTCTGAACAGGTGGTGGAGGACCCCCGAATGCTGCAGACACTCCCACATGTACTGGAGATGTAGGAGGTGCTGCGGATGTCTGTCCGGCAGGGCGAGAGGTGGCAGACCTCTCTGAATCTGCTGCTCCGAGTCTCTGGGACCTTCTCGGCGGCATCCTGAAGACAGATCGAAAGATTTAATTAAGGCAACAGATACGATATCATCAAGGAAGGACAGTAAATTTCTAAAGGAAATCATTAAGAGTAGTATCATAAGAATCAGAATTCCCTAATTGTGATTGAGCATATCCTCGGCCTAATTCCTATTTCCTAAAACAGGCTCATAGTAATACTCTAAGCGAGCACCAATACGATATCGCTCTAATGCGAATCTAAGGCTAGACCTGCATGGGCCACCACTAAAATGTGTCACGACCCGCACCCGGAATTTGGGCATGAGTCGTGGGTACGTCCAGCCTACGCCGCAGCATCGGCGGTAGAACGCTGTCTAGGTCTCCACATATAATATATCCTGTCAATAATCTCAACTCCGTACGGAGGACAAGGATAAATAATCTATAGTTCTATAATATACTCAATCACAAGCTATAAGAATAATGATACGATGAGAATAGAAAAGAGTTCTATTAAAAACCAACCACAATAAGTCCAACTCAAATCCGGGGTCTAAATGACCTCACAAAGTCACAAATAATAAATACGACTCAGTCTCAGTCTAAAATAATAAATGCAGAAAAATAATCTAAGTACAGGCAGGCAAGATCTCCTCTAGGATAGGCAACTCCTTTGGAATTTCTGGAGTGAAATCTCCCTCTATTCCTGGGCCGTAATGAGTGGGGCAAAAGTTCTCCAGGTCCTCTGAAAAATGTTTATCCAGTCAGGATTGGAGCGAAGCACAAGCACTAACAGCAGTTCATTAAATTAACAAAATCTATAAACAGTGTAAGTAATACAAGATGAAAGTATATGCTGAAAATGAGAAGTACAGGAGAAATGAAATAGACAATAGAGCATCTAGCAATGAACAATAAATAGTGAATGCTAGAACAAGTGAATCTGAATAAAATAGACATCTAACTAAGTGTTTGAAATACTAGTTTATTATGTGATCGGCTTGGGACTAGATCAGGCTGGTTATATATGATTAGCTATGATTCTTTTTGGTCAGGCTAACCGTATGGTTAGCTATGGTGCATATAGTGGTCAGGCTAATCATATATAACAGCTATGGAGCATATAAATGGTCAGGCTGCACCCGACGTGAGAAGTGGGGTGAGCTATGGTGCATATAAATGTTTGGATATGATCACATAATCTACTAATAGTTCCCCATCCCCCAGCTAGCACGATGGATTCCAATCACGACTCCTCATGATGGGGATCTAGGGTGCTAACCCGTGTATCCATAGTGTCGAAATCAAGTACGTAATACACTACAATTTATAGAAGTAATCAACAATGAAAACTGTCAGAGAATGTACTCGCCTGTGGTCCTGAGCAAAATGTGAGGGTCGATGTCCAAGATGAAATCACAATGACCTATATATAAGATAATAATGTTAAAATGGTGTTTGGAATGGTAAAAGTGATTAGCTAAGTTGAAATAGGGGTGTCAGGCCATTTCTAGGTCTATACTAGGTTTACCTATGGTTAACTAGATTATTACCTCACTTTACTCAATTGTCTAGATCATTCTAAGTATTCTAGTTAGTATTAGTGCATACTAGCTAATACTAGTTAGTACTACTAACTAAGTTAACAATGAGCTATACTAGATATTACTAGTGTATACATCTTATACATTTGGTTTTCAATTTATCACCTTAAACATTCTAACTTAAAGCAATACAACCATAGTATAACTACTACCTACCTGATATCTAGACACTAGATCTATAACCCTACCTTATTGCCACCACATTGTGTTAGCACACATGCATACACTACTGTGCAACCTCAGACCATTCTCACACTGGTTTCACTGATACACACCCCAACTACACCTAGATACAACCCAAAAGGATATTCAAATAACCACAACTTCTATTCACTGATACACCTAGACAGAACTTAACACTGTCATCTCACAGTGGCACTCACACTCACACACACTGGGACTAACTGATACATTTCTTCCTAACACTGATACTAAAACCCCAAATGCCCAACACACACTGGACAGGAAAAATACACAGCTGCTCCTCACCTAACTGCTACACATGTTTACTCTACTGATACCCCATGTAGTTCAGTTCAGTTTTGAACTGACTGTGTACAGCTACCTACTGCACTACACTTCACTCACACACCCTACAAATTACTGATACACAAACACTGCACATACCTATACACCTCCACACTGCTACTGGAGAATAGATCCTGGGACACACTGACACACAGACACAGTACTCACAAAATACACAGGCACTCATCTCACATGTATTTTGATACACTCACACACTGAATTATACAAGATTTACTTCCCTGCACCCTGAAAAACACCCACACAGTCAGATACATACACTAGGAAACACAGTACACACTAAAAACTGATATACTACACCCTACTAACCTAGCTACACAGCCCACTGCCCTACACTCACACACATAGTTGATTTACTGATATATAATCTCCCCCCCTTTGCTCCCAATGCTGCTACACACAGATTTCTGCACTAAAATTTATAAATCCCTATTTACTGATACCCATTAACACACTGCTCACTAAGTAATTTAACTGACACAGAGTACACATTCAACACACACAGAAATTCACCTATGCACACACTGAAATAAATGCACAGTTATGTTCAATACTCAAAAATCTTAATCCTAAACACACACTCAACCATAGGTTGACACAAGGCTACCCTCTCATAATTCACATACTGGCACATAGGGGTTCATCCTCAATAACAGAGACACACACTCACATATATACATAACATTAAATCCTACACTACCATTTATATATCCCTATCTACTGATGCACATAGGTACACAGAGAACACAGCACAGCACAGTTCTCCCCCCCTGTGCACAGAAATCTCCCAGCTAGCTGCACACAGGAAAATGCCTAAAAACACACTGCTCAGAGTTTTCCCCCAATACACAGCACAAAACTAACAGTATACACCCACAGTTTGCAATTTAACTGACACACAGAATTTTGAGATGAATTCTGATACCCACACTGTTAAACACCCCCAACACAGAATTCTCACACTGCACAGTCAGCCCCAATACACCCGACTGCACAATGAACCATTCACAGTTTATTCCCCTCTTCAAATCACACACACATCTACAAACATAGATATATATATAAACACACATCAAATCTATATACATATGTATAAATATATATATATATCATACATCATTCATCAAATTAGATTATATTAGAGTAGGTTAAATAGGTGTTCATCCTTCTTGGCATTTCCTCAAGCACATGATGTGCAAAACGAAAACCACACTAAGAACTCCTGAAAACCCAAAACAAAACCCTAAATCAACATCTAACCTACACGTAGGAGGGTGAAATCAATCTATAAGCAACCACCTAGGGTTAGGGTTCACGAAAATTGGGGAAAACAATTGTTGGGGACACTTAAACCCTAGTTCCAACCCTAAAATTGAAACTACACAGTAGGGTGGGTTCCTAATGGCCATTAACATCTGAAAACAGAAATTAAATGAATAAAAATAGGGTTTTACCTGCAGGGATGGTTTCTCCAACGAAAGTTCTTCTTCCCCAAGACTTTTTGACCCAAGTTCCTTGCTTTCCTTGCTTTAGAGGAGGAGAATGGGATCCCTAGGGCTAGATTTCGAATTCTGGAGTGGGGAGATGGCTTTCTCTTGTGGAGGCTAGGGTTTCTTCTTTCTACATGAAGAAAGAGAGGGTTCCCTTTTATATTAAACCTAGCTAGGGTTTCAAATGCATTGTTTTAAGTTAAACCCCTAGGTTAGGTCATGTAGAACCTAATTAACTAAGGTTTAGTCAGTCCAGGGTTTGAGGTTCCACCCTAACATTTAAATTCTAGGGTTGTCTAGAATTAGGTTTACAATTAGGGCTTACTCATTAGGGTTTGTCCTAATGAGTTCTAGGATTTGACCTAAAACTAAACATTACTAATAATAATATATAAATAGTTTTTAAAACTCAGCCATTTAATTTAATACATAATTATTCAAAATAGTGAAATTACACAAATGCCCTTATATGGATATGTGGTAGTGACATGTATGCAATATAATTTTTCATTTTATTGAGTCTAGGAATATACTGTACACCGCAATGTACTAGAAATTAGGCTACCCTAAATTATTTTCAAAATATCCTATCTTGAAATAGCTAAAATGGACCAAAAACTTAGCCCAGTTTCTGTAACACCCCGTTCCGTTCAAGCGGACTGTCGATTCAAACGGCAAAAGTACAATTGTCCTGACCCGCTTTGCCTCAAACGAGAAGCAAAGGATATCCAGACTTGTCCCTACAGGAATCGGCTTAGGCTTCCAGAGGCTCGCTTGACGTATCGCTCTACCGAGGCGAATCATCGCTAAGGTGGGTGGCTACGGTAAACTTTTCTTTGCTTAGCCAGCACACATAAAATCTGGAATGATACATGCTAGTCGCTAGGTGAATCACCCCCTGCATGCTAATAAGAATCCAACGCACCTAGCTAAGGGAATAATCCCAACTTGTATTGCTTATGCTAGAACATGGAAATGAAATACTGCTTATATATATATGTTCAGACCCTCACATGCTACCTTTGCCTTGTGCAACCCGACTCTGCTATGCCTCGGTTAGAATGATATATATACGTATACTCTGAAGTGCACTGTTCACTTGTTTGCACTGCACGACCCTAGTTCATGTCGCTCAGTAAGTCCCTAACAGTTTCACCTCTCGGTTTACCTTCGGGCCCGAGCCAACGTGATTGCTTATATTTGTATGAATGCATGCTTGCCTGTTCGTACGTTTCCTCGACTCAATGCTTGTAGAATAGGCTATGCCAATACCCTGTTATACAAATATTATTCAGAAAGACTATGCAAAATAAATCATGCAATGCCTCTTGTCTTGTACTATTGTTGCCTCAACAGCATGCCTCTTGTCTTGTACTCTTGTTGCCCCAACCATGTAAATTGATAACTAACCAAGACGCCGTTCGATCATGGACAACTTATGCAAAGGGTCACGGTCTCGCGGACGATGCTGGGGCACTGGCATCGATCCGGTCCGGGCGAGACCTATTATTTTAGTCTCTTGTTCTTGGCGGAATGGTCTGCAGCACCTCTTTTACTTTCGTTGCATACCATTCTCGTCAAAGACTATACCGTCCATTATGGCATACGCTAGTGATCGTCTTTTATGTGTAGCCTTGCATGCTTGCTTGTAAAATAAAAAGATAAACAAGTCATCCTCGCTTAGCGGCTATCCGCGTGCGAGACATTGTATCGCATCCAAACACTTGTATTTGTATATGCTATTGCCCCTAAATGTTTATACGTGCTCGTGCTTGGAATTAACAATGTTTGCCTTGGACAGGGAAGGCCAAATGGTAAGTTGGTAAGTCTCACCGTGTTTCCTCTCATGTCGCACGACGCACTGCCACATGAGTTAGGCTATTCAAATCTTGCATGAAACTGATCCTAAGGCAACTAGAAAGATAACTTAATAGTTGGTGCACGGAACCTATATTATGTGTTTGGATTTTTCGAGCGGGCGAGTAGCCTCCCCACCAGTGCATTCAATGTACTGATAACCCACCAGATCGTTTGCAGGGTGCGGGAGAACTTCGTTCGGTGTGGATGCCTCCTTCGTGCGTGCTAAGGCGTGAAGATTACTCCGAAGCAGCGGTGCATCCGGAACTGAAGCACATATACAAGACATAATGTTGGAACTTTCCTGAACATTTGCCTGTACGATCATTCCATAATTGTAGCCACTTGGCACGCTTTTACTGTTTCAGAGAGAGAGGCTTGAGCAAATTGTAATCTCGACTATACGCCGCTTTTAACACTTATTTATATCAATAAAGAGTTGCTTTACTTCAACTTGTGTTATTCAATGCTTCCGCTATATTGTCAACTCAGTGAACTTGTTACCGATCGCCTATACGTCCATGACTCCTCTGCACTCGGATAATCTGTGCGACTCTGTGGCTTAGAACTCTTACCGCCAACCAATGAACCATGGCCTTGTACGGGCGTGGCTCACGCTTCTGCGACATCATGCCCGGATGGGTCAAAGCGATCATTCCGCGGGAGCGCTAGAGAGGGTGATTCCCGCCTAGCGGGAACGGAACCTTGCCTGCGGGAGATCGGGGCATGACAGTTTCTATTCTGGCCTTGAACTAGGGAACAGAACTCGGCCCGAGTTCGGCCTTAGTGAACATTTTGTTCAGAAACTTGGTCTCCCTGCAGTTTCGGATACAATAACCATTTTTTGATATTTTGCAGACGAACTCTGGTCGAGTTCTGTCTGAACTCTTCTTTGAAAAATCTTATAAATAGAGAAGAGATTTCATATTTCTAAACATTAATTCACTTTTAATCTCTCTTCTCTTCTGGTATACGAGTTCTAAAAAGCCTTTATTTTTACATCCCAAGCCGGTTATAATTCTCTAGTATTAGTTGCAAGTACAGTACGGTCTAGAAGTTCATAGAGTTATAATCAGAAACTTGTTCAGAAGTTCTCTACTTCACACTTGAAGTCGTCGAGCTCTTCGGATCAAAGCTCGTGTCTGTAAAAAGTCGGCAAGCCTTCAGATCAAAGCTTGTGTCCTATTCGTATAGTAGATTCTAACTGGGAGCTAGAGTCCTCCCGCCTGGATTAGTCCTCACATTGAGGGATACCTGGATATATCACTGTGTTTGCGTTTGCCTTGTCACTCTTTACTTTACTTTTGCTTATACTGTGATAGCTGTGACATACCTGCAACACAATTGTTAGACTGTTATTATAGCTATGACACATAGTTATATCTATGACACATATATAGTAGTTATGATACTTGTATAACTTGCTAAAAAATTTTTTAATTGTTAAATTCTACGTAATACTCTATTCCCCCCTCTAGATTATATTTTATTATATTTTGATCCTACAACATGATGTGCGGTCCCTGCGGCAGAGAAAGAGAGGCAGGGAGCTTATGCTCCGCAGTTGGGTGAGGCACAACGGCCTTTGCAACCCATGTCCTGCGGGTCTTCCTAGGCTTTGCCAGCCTTGGAGAAGCGCCGCCCTCAGAGAGCATATCCTCGAAAGCATGCTGGTCGAAGCGGACCACCAGCATTCTGTGAGTCGAATCGAGCTTGGTTACGTCAGATTGTGCCACAACTTTCTCATCAGAGGAGTAAGAGGTCCCCAGCAGAGTCGCCACCTTGTTCACCATTAAATAAGTTTGTGTAAAACTTTGTATTTAAGGAACGAAGAAGTGTACAAAGAATCCTAAACAGAATTATCTAAGTACAATATTTTATTCTAGGGTGTGGCAATAATGGATAAGGAGTGTTGTGGCGGCTCCTTTACTCTGTTGACTGGCCGACACAGGGCAAAGAAGCTTATGATCTTTCTTTGCTTGGCTCTGTATGCTCTCTGTTTGTGTTTGGCGACCCCTCTTTGTCTCCCCCTGTCTTTGGGCAGGCCTTCCGGGTATATATAGTCATCCTTAGGCACGCATATGTTTTGGACCGCATGGATACTGGAGGGTGCCACGTGTACCTTCTTAACAAGGTACAGCTGTAACCGTGAGCAGGCCAAGCTAACACTTGGGTGCTCGTTGAGATTTTCTATTGCTGAAGATTTGGACGGTTCTCATCCTTTGTATGCATGACTCGGTCAGTTTTGACACATGGCCCGCACTTGGTTGTAGAGAGCTACTTCAGTTATAATGGCAAGACTTGGTCTTTATGAAGTCTGGGACGCCTGTGGCCCGAGGCACATGTGACGCTTGGAGTCTGGGACGCATGAGGCCAGAGATTCTTGGAATGCAGGGAGTCTGGGACGCATGAGGCTAGAGACGCTTGGAACGCATAGAGTCTGGGACGCATGGGGATCTTGTTGTTCTGTCCACGTGGCGCTGCGCTGACGTGAGACTTCTGTCGTTTAGTCTGCTTTCGTCGTTTGAGGCAATCAAAAAAAATCTTTTTTGTCAGAATTCTGTGTCAGAGACGATCTTATTGACAGAATGTCACGTCAGGTCTCTCTGCGGCCAAAAGCTGCTTCAGCCGAATGGGATGCATGGATGTTGCCTTATTGGGCCGTAGGACGATTCTACGACCTGATTTGAGCCTTCTTTTAGGGGCGTATAGCTTTCGGTCGCATGGATGCATGCTGGCAAGCTGACACTTTTAAGACTTGGCCCAACTATTTTGGGAAGCTTAACCGCCTTCATGCAGACTTCTTGGGAACTTAACCGTTGGTTGCATGCAGACTTATCGGGAGCCAAGCCGTCAAATTTACCCTTTCTAGGTTCATCATTGCAATTATTGCTGTCACGCGAACCGTCGCTCTCTTTTATAAATACCACTATTGTGGTCCATCATGTTATACTTCGTGAAACATATCATCCAAGGGAGATTCTAGTTGGAAACCCTGGCCACCCGTCTCGCTTCCTCGTCGTCTCCTCCCTGCTACGTCCCAGTGCTCGGGTATCGGAGGGTCTGGACTTGGAGGGTCTCGTGAGGGATGAGCTTTCGGTTCTCCGTAGGCTGTCGTCGAATTTCTGCCTGGACGAAGGGCACGCGACGTGTCACGCCCCAGTCCCAAAACGTAGGACTAGGAACACGTAAGCATGCCAGCCGTATGGATTTGACAACTCCAATATATGGAAACCATAACCCATACGTACGCTGTAATATGAATATAAACTCACATGTGGTATATATAATGTCATAAGTCACAGATATGCTAATCTCATCCACACAACAAGTCATAGAAAAGAAGTACTAAGCTAGAATAAGGAGTCTGAAATATCCAAAAAATAATAGTCGGGTGGAGACAAATCCACTACCAAAGACTATAACCAAAACTAAAATGAGAGAGGAGTATAAAATCTCCAATATAAAATAATGTGAAGACAAAAGTGTATCAGCTAAAAGAATCCATCGCTAGATAATCAACGATGCTCAGAAGGTAAGATCGACCTCCTCGGCAGAAAGGAATGCGTCAGGTCCAGGCCTGTACTCCTGCAAATACTCAAGAGCAGATACACCTGGCAGAGGACCAGGTCCTCAGAGGGACGTAACAAGATACAGAAAATATGAGCCAACTTGAATACAGTAAACATGCATATAATTTGAAAATAAATAAGTACGTTGTACAAGATAATCTATATAAATGCAAATGAGGACAACTTTTCGACGTATGGGCAAGGGTAGTCTACTCGATCTAAGCCTCACAACTCATGCACTCGTCCATGAACATCATCAGCCGGCATACCTCGGGGGTAGCGACCCTCGGACTCCATCAATCGACATACCTCGGGGGTAGCGACCATCGGACACGACCCACCATAGTGCGTGCTAGTGACTACGGTGTTACCAGAGTGGTTAAAGCCCATACGCCTAATGGTTGTCCTCTATGATACTAAGTGTCAAGTGTGTGTCAACATATCTAATATATAGTAATGACTGAAAGGAAAACTACACATGCAAGAACTATACAGAAATAAAATAACTAAACAGAAATATAAATAGCATGCAAAGTACTGTAAATAATTTGGTAAGGTATCTTGCCTGGTAAGAAAGCTGCAAGGTGTACTGTCCAGATGTCAACACCAAGAGTCAGAAGCTACGACCTCAGAATGAATGTCTCCGGATGCTGAAATACACATCACCAACGTTCCCAGAATGAGCAAAATAGCTAAAAAATACATCCCTTTCGTCCAATTTGGACACAGGGGCAAAACGATAATTTCGGGCAAAAGTGGGGTCCACGTGTGACCCACTTTGCACCAAAAACCGTGTCGAGGGTAACAGTCTCTAAATGGGATAAACTATAAGTCAAACAACTCTAAATATCAATACGAACCCAACGGTATGTCCAAATATGAATTCCGATGGGCCAAACTTAATTTTGTCCAAAAAGTCAACTGTGGGGCCCGCCAATTGGTGATTTGGTCAACCGTCTCAGAATTGCGTAAAAATTGGGTCACAGGACCAGCGCATTACCACGAGTCCAGCGGCACAAGTTTTGTCGCAATCTGACAAGCGTGCACAAAATACGTGCGAGTTCTACAAAAGTTGTGACACGGTGTGTGTCCGCGGATACGGTCTGATTCCGGCGCGCACACACGTCCGAATCAGTCTCCACGAATTTTCACGTGTCCGGTTACGCTGTGTGCACCATTCGGTATACTTGGCACACGGCGGGGCGGTCCCGTTTGGCGGGGCGTGTTCCGTTTTTCAACTTTTGGAAAATCGGAAAAAGTGGGTGCACGCAGTTTTGTGACGAGTATAATTATGTCCACAGCGACTAATAGCATAGGATTATTTAACAGAAAATAAACTAGGTCAAGTATTCTACAGGTATCAAAAAGAATCACCGAATTTGGATCTCTGTGGTGGGAGATACGAACTCGGCAATAGGGGTGGTCACCGCAATTTTCTGCGATTTCAGAATTGGGTCTGTCCGTGCCAACTTGGGCGCTGTTTTTCACCTAGGGGCACATGTTTTCCGAGGTTGGCTATAAAATAAATATTGGAGAGGGTTAAGGGATGATCATACCGATGAAGACGGAACAGCGTTTGGTTGAGCGAGTCGACGGAAAATCACTCCGGAGCGAAGGTGCTTCGAGTGGGATTCTGCAGGGCGCGAGGTCGGAGTCGTCGGATGGTTTTGTAACCTCCAATTCCAATTTCCAAAATAATTAGATTTTTATTTATTTTAAAATATCAAGTTATAAAATAATTCTCCTTAAAATTCTTATTTTATTTTGAACGATGTTTGATTATAGAAGGTAATTTAAAAATCTTTTATAAAAATCATTTTTCCTAATTGACGATGTATTACAAAAATAAATAAATAATAATGTATATATATTCTCTAGTTTCAAATGTCTATTGGCTTGAAATCATAAAGTTAGTTATTTGATAAAATTAATTAAAAGACTAGTGTTTCTTCATAATAAATTTTATAATTAATTGGGGTAGTAAATAAATGAATTACATACTTCCTAATATTTTGAAAAATGAGTTTAATTAGTAGCTAATCAAAGGCTTCTTAAAAACATTTTTTCTTAAATTTCTTTTCTATTTAATTTATCATTTTCCGTCTCCCATTCACGCCCCATTCTTCCCACATGAAAAGCCCCTTTATATTTAATTCTGGGCCATTCATCATCGGGCCAACCCGCAACCCTTTATCCCACACCCTTCTCCCTATTTAAGTTCTCCTTCTCACAACTCCCTAGAAACCCTAATCTCCTAATTATTAGCTAGCCTCCACAATTCCCAAGCCAACAAGCCATCACCATCATCTTGTGTGCTCGTGTCCGTGTGTCCAGCATCACCGTGTCAGCCGTGATGGCCTCGGGTCCGACCCCGGGTGTCCCACCATATCCATTTCTTTTCCTGTGTCCAGATTTACAGTTTACAACCAGCTTTTCCGTGTCCGACACACCCGAACACCACCTCCACATCCACCACTGTACACAGCTTCTCCGTGTCCGGCAAACCCGGACACGTCCACAGTAAGCACCCATCGTGTCCTGCCCCGGACACGATCCACAGACCCAACCCCGACACAAAACCCAGAACCCTAACCCTAGACTCGAAGCCGCCGCTGGAACGAAGCCGTCGCCGCCCTGTCGCTGCCCTGGGTCGAAGACGCCGCCGGTGGCCGCCAGATCCGTCGAACGCCGCCCTCGAGCAGCCCGCCGCCGCACTCGAGTCGAGCCGCCTCCTCGACCAGACGTCGCCGTCGTCGAGATCCCGCGCCGCCGCTCCTCGAATGCCGCTGCCGCCTCGAGCTTCTCCTCCGCTGACCGCCGACGCCGACACCCTGGCCGGCCGACCTCGCCGGAAAACCCCAGCCTGAAACCCCGCAGTGAGCCCCTTTCTCCCCTTTCCTTTTTTTTTCAGTTCTGTGAACTGAGAGTAAATAGTAATTAATATAGTTAATAGTTAATTAGATTAACTAATTAATTAATATAGTTATTAGATTAATATAGTTATTAGTTTAAGTTATATTAATTGTAATTAGTAATTAATTAAATAACTATTAGTTATTTATATTGGTTAATTATTTTCTTTTCAATTAAATTATAAAATCAGTTTAGTATATATTAGATTAGTTAGTAAAATTAGATTAGTTAATTAGTCTGACTAATCAGTTAATTAATCTTAATCAGTTAGTTTTATCAGTTAATTAATTCATCAATCAGTAAGTACTAATTAATCAGTAGTTAAATTATTAAACAATTAGTTTATTAAATTACAACATTAGTTTAGTGTATATAATTAGTTATTTATATAACTAGTTTAATTAATGTAACTTGTTATTAATTAGTTTAGTATGATTTATTAGTTAATTAATTAATTATAGTTAGTTTAAGTTAATGATTTGATTAGCTAATTCTTAATAAACAGTAATTTGTTATTAACCAGTTAGTAAATATCAATTAATTAGTTTGGTGTTTTCTCATAATCAGTTTAGTATATATAATTAGTATTTTATATAATTAGTTTAATTCATGAAATTAGTATATATAATTTGGTTATTTTATATAATTTGGTTATATTAATATGTAATTAGCTAGTTTATGTAATTAGTTATTTTTATGTAACAAATTAAAAGGGTTTTGATATGTAAAAATAATAATAATTTTTGGTTACATTATTAAATTAAAAATATAGTTTCAATAATCTAAATGAGTTCAAAAATTAGTTTATTGGATCGGTGACCGATTTTACCATAAATGAAAATATTAGCTTTTACATAAATTCTAGTTTTTATAAATAAACCTTTATTTGAAATTATTGTTCAAAATAATTTCGAAACGATTTATATACGTAAATACGTATTTCTAGTATATGTAATCAATTTGGTATTTATATATATATATATTTTAAAAAGGTATTTTTGCATATGTATGAGTATACATATATAATGTTCAACTAGTATAAATCAAATATGTATTTAAAAGATATATATATATATATTGTAAATACATTTAAATTGGTGCATGTATAAATATTGTAAGTATAATAAGTGTAATGTATATTATATACGTGTCCCTACTAGATGACCCTAGTTGACTAGTGCCCTGCCTGACATGGCCCTGAGACCAGTATTTTGACTGTGTTAGTATAGCATCTGATGCGAATGTGGTTTGCTTGTGTTATGTTTATAGGACTGTTGGTTTACCCAGGGGATACTCTGGAACAGGACATTGGTTTTACCAGCTAAGGACCCAAGGCGAGTACATTCTCTGATTAGTTTCTAATTTATGATATCTCCTATGTTCACTGTATCTAGTGTAAATATCCATGATCTTGACACGATGGTTACACGGATTGGTATACACGGATCTCGTCATGAGATGTTATTCCTTATTCATGGTGTAGCTTGTACAAGACTTGTTTTCTTTGTTATCTTGTGCATGTACAGACACTGATTCCCGGGGAGATTTGCTACCTTCCTAGGGAATCCCGTGCCATAGCGTACCATAATTGGATCTACTATACCAGTCGGGGGTTTGGGGAGTATTTTAGTGTAGATATGTGATCATACCCAACTATCCATGCATCATAGCTCACCCCACATCTCACGTCGGGTGCGGCCTGACCATCTCCATGCCTCATAGCTGTTACGTGTGATTAGCCTGACCTCTCCATGCATCATAGCTAACCAACGGTTAGCCTGACCTTCCATGAATCATAGCTAATCACATGTAACCAGCCTGATCAAGTTCCCAAGCCGATCACATGTTAAAGCTAGTACTCACACACTTAGTCATAGGTTTCTTGCTCTTGGACATATTATTTTTTTTTCCTGCAGTTACTTACAGTATTTTCAGTATTTCCTTCATTGTACATTTCTCGTACTTATACATGCATCTGGTATGTTTCCATCTAGAACTGCTACATAGTTTATGTCATTTATATAGAACTGCTATTTAGAGATGTACTTTGCTCCTTCCTGACTGGAAAATATTTTTCCAGACTGTGACATTAGTAGACTGGTTTCTGACACTTGGGGATTGGAAGTAAGGATTGCAGGTATGTATGTTATCATTAGACTTGTGCTGTATTCTTTTATTTCTTCATTTCCTATCGTGCTGTAGTTGTGATTGAGTATTTCTAGATTTATTTTATGATATCCACGTCTCCTTATGGAGTTGGATACTAGCGTGAGATTGTTTAGATAGTACTTGACCTAGACAGCGTTCTACCGCCGATGCTGCGGCGTAGGCTGGACGTACCCACGCTCTCGTGCCCCTAAACCGGGTGCGGGTCGTGACACGTTTTTAGTGGTGGCCCATGTAGGTCCGACTTCGCAAGTTGTGCGATGTCGTGGTAGTGCGACGTATTAGTTGTACTACCGCGTGCCTGCTATAGAATATAGGACATAGGATACTAGGATGAGAGAGGATACTCAATCACAAAATTCTTGAGAGATTCCTGGGATGACCCCATGAGAATCTTATTTTCAATTTAAATCTTTCCTTGTTTTCGTCCGCTCTCGCTTGTTGTCACTAAACTTGATTCTTGTTGAGCAGTTATTAAATTAAAATCTTGGTTTCATTGTTGAGTTTGATTCTTGTTGACCAGTTGTTAACTTTAATTCCTGGTATCGTTGTTGGGTTGATTTCAAATTGAGATGAATTTTTACGGACTAGGATTTATGGTATCATCTGATGACATATATTGATGAGGACAGTGAGGAAGGTAAAACGTCTACTTTGATTATGGAACCTAGAATTTATCGCAGCCATATTAGCTGTGGTGACGAGAACGTAGGGACCTGACTTGGATGTACATACTATAGTTATGAAGCTTAGATTCTTTCGCAGCCATACCGGTTGGCGTGGCGAAGATTCTAGACGACATGATTATAGAGTGCATACCTTAGTTACGAAACCTATCGTTTATCGCATCTATGCTTACTGGCGTGGCGAGGATTCTGAGTGTCATGATTTCAGACAGACGTGTATGATTATCAGGTTGTATCCTAAATTGGTTCTTAAAATATCATCTCAAGACTTATCTATTTCTGTTATTCCAGGACTTTGTTCCACCGCTTCTTTCTTTACTAGCGGTAAGGATACCTTCTGTCCTCAATTCAGTCTTTGAGCTCCTATTCCTTGAGGATTTCTTGTTAAGTATGATAATTAGTGGCTTGTAATTTTGTTTGTGTCTTGTATTAGTATTGACTGTGTTGCTAGTATTTCTTAGTTGGGCATGTGAGCAGTAGGCTTTAATCTAGAGTCAGCCCTTAGCATAGTACCTTGTACCAATGATTCTAGGAGTAGTGTCATTAGAGACTGAGAATTAAGGAGAGTATAGAGTATCAGTGATAGTTCTCAGAGTCAGTATCAGAGCCAATTACCCGTCCTGGATAATCATGATTATGTAATTGAGTGATTTATGCAAGCGATTAAGTATCTGGGAATTGTGTTAAGGATTTATGGAGCATGATGTCCAATTTGATGATTGATATCAGAAATGTTAAAGGTAAAGAAATGTATATGTATAAAGGGTTTAATGAGATGTCATAAGTAGAGAAATATCAGGATTTGTAATGGAAGTTGTGAAGCGTATCACGGATGAGTTTAATAGGCTTTAAAGGATCGAAGGAAATACATATACAACTATCGAGATGAGGAACCATACACATACCCATGAGAGTAAAGAAACATGAGTGTTATAGAGGATACAGGTGATCATGAGTCTAATGAGCTTGATGAGATAATCCATTAATGCAGCTAGTGATATAATACCAAGAGTGCTAACGATTCTATATCAAGGATTAGTCAAGGATGACGTTAATAACAGTAAGCACTCTGTGTGTTGATAATTAGATGATATACCAATTGACATAAATTGAAATCATGAAAGAAAAACACAGTTGATGATAACTTTGATCATTGGAGGTAATAGTGCAAGTGATTCGGGCAGTACAAATTTAGTACACAGTTCTAGACAATAGAGGTATTGAGTGCACCTTGAGTATCAGAGACCGTGAGCACTAATATGTACATTGAGGAGTTATAAAATAAAAGGTGGAAATGAATTTTAAATTTTCAGAATTTTTAAGGAGTTGAGATTTTATGTTGTTAAAATATTGAGGATTTAAATTGATTCACTAAACATAGTTAAGGCTACAAAGATTTTAGAAGTGATTAAATTTTATTTCGATGTGAAGTATCTAATATTGAGGAGGTATATGCATTTTATTTTAAGTTGATCGGGAAGTTAAACCTTGACGATTATTTGGAGGATTAATTTTTGGTAGATATGAATATTAAAATACGATTAGTTGATATGGGTACCAGTATACATGAATAGGAAATTGTTAGTGTGCTAGAGTTAAGTGTTTGTTAGAGATAGTAGACACTACAAGTAATATGTTAACATGATCCTTCTTCCTTCCTAATGTTCCTTTTCTTTCGCCTTTCGATTGATTGATTGATTTTCCTAGTACTGTGGTTCGCATGCATGATTTTCTTGTTAGAATATAACTAGTAGTACCCCCTAGCAGAGACTGAAATACCATGACAAGACACATGACCTATATTTTCTTAAATTGCATGGCTGTAGGTAGAGTTTTCTTAAACCATGATCATTGGGTTTGACCATAGCAAAGATCTATGACGAGGTTATGACTGACAAAAAGAGACAAGAGGATTAAATTTGTGAATGAGCATTAAATTAAATAAAGAATTTAGGGGTTGTTATAACGGAGTTGATGGATCATTAATTTTATGAAAATCGAGGTATGATTGAAATTCGAGGACAAACATTTACTTAAAGGGAGAATTAAGAAATTCACAGAGCCAAAAATTTGAGGATTTATTAATTTTAAGGAGGTCTTGATATGATTGAAAAAAAAAAAAAAAAAAAAAAAAATTTGAGAAATTTAAGAGATTATCATTTTATCTAGTTGATTGCAAGATAGAAATTTTATATAGTAGGAATGTTGCATTGAAGATACTAGAAGCATCGCATCGTTGAGTATTTGAGGAAAAAGAAAAGCAGGAAATAAAATCGTAAATGGAATAGTGTCAAATTAAATTCTTGGGATGAGGAGTTAGATTGGAATAAGCATCAATTGAATTTGAGTTAGATGATTGATGAGTGCTTAAAGTTAAATTTTGGGATGCAGATTTTTAAGTTTTATAAATATGCATTAATTGGATTTCAATTAAAAGGATTGGATAGTAAATTTTGTATTTAGTTATTTACTCAAAAATTTGAGGAGATTATGATACGACTGGAATTCAATTAAAATATTGAGGATTTGAGTAGTAAAAATTTTACATTGGGATAATAAATTCAGGGGATGAAAAAAAAAATATTAGTTCAAAATTCGGAAACATTATACATACGGATAAAGAAATATGGAATGAAATGAAGCTCATGGTAAGGAAGATTATAATATAATTGATTATGGGATCATATAATTGAAGGTCGTAAGGTAAGATCATGGTATATTGAGGCTGTGATTTAAATTAAAATCTTGACCATGACAGTAACATTTGAAATCGAAGAAAATAATCGAGGTATAGTTGATGTTAAGATAAACAACTCGAATTTGATGATAAGGATTTTGGACATGTAATAAATTTTGATTCAGAAATTCGAAGATCTAATCCAATAAAGTTTGTGGAATTTGAACTTTTATAAATATTAGTTAATGATGAATCACAAGATTGAGAAAAGTAAAATGAACGAGGATAAAAGGAAGGATTTTCAGATGGTGGTAAAGACTATTTTTTCCTAGAAATTAAGGAAGGCGATTAGATGTCTCTTGATTACATTCTGAAGGATGTATTTAAGTTTCTTAAATCAAATTGTCGGCCGTATCTTTCGAATTATCTATAACTTTCATGTCTATATCATTCATTATACTGGGTCTTCCTTGGTTTAGTTACTTTGAAAAGGTAACGTGCATTATTCAAATTATCTGTTTTCAGTGATCGTGTCTACTTTCCAACACCTAACCTTCTAGAGGATTCAAAGCCGAGCCATGATTCCTTCAAGTTATTCCTGTCTTAAACCATATTTTCTTTTTCTTCATGTTTCCTTCTGTTTGGTAAATATTTTCCTTATAGAAATATTTCTTCAATGACATATTCATCATTATGAACAACAAATTTTTCTATCCTAGTCGTCCCTAAATTTCGAGGACGAAATTTTTCTAAGGTGGATAGACTTGTAACCTCCAATTCCAATTTCCAAAATAATTAGATTTTTATTTATTTTAAAATATCAAGTTATAAAATAATTCTCCTTAAAATTCTTATTTTATTTTGAACGATGTTTGATTATAGAAGGTAATTTAAAAATCTTTTATAAAAATCATTTTTCCTAATTGACGATGTATTACAAAAATAAATAAATAATAATGTATATATATTCTCTAGTTTCAAATGTCTATTGGCTTGAAATCATAAAGTTAGTTATTTGATAAAATTAATTAAAAGACTAGTGTTTCTTCATAATAAATTTTATAATTAATTGGGGTAGTAAATAAATGAATTACATACTTCCTAATATTTTGAAAAATGAGTTTAATTAGTAGCTAATCAAAGGCTTCTTAAAAACATTTTTTCTTAAATTTCTTTTCTATTTAATTTATCGTTTTCCGTCTCCCATTCACGCCCCATTCTTCCCACATGAAAAGCCCCTTTATATTTAATTCTGGGCCATTCATCATCGGGCCAACCCGCAACCCTTTATCCCACACCCTTCTCCCTATTTAAGTTCTCCTTCTCACAACTCCCTAGAAACCCTAATCTCCTAATTATTAGCTAGCCTCCACAATTCCCAAGCCAACAAGCCATCACCATCATCTTGTGTGCTCGTGTCCGTGTGTCCAGCATCACCGTGTCAGCCGTGATGGCCTCGGGTCCGACCCCGGGTGTCCCACCATATCCATTTCTTTTCCTGTGTCCAGATTTACAGTTTACAACCAGCTTTTCCGTGTCCGACACACCCGGACACCACCTCCACATCCACCACTGTACACAGCTTCTCCGTGTCCGGCAAACCCGGAAACGTCCACAGTAAGCACCCATCGTGTCCTGCCCCGGACACGATCCACAGACCCAACCCCGACACAAAACCCAGAACCCTAACCCTAGACTCGAAGCCGCCGCTGGAACGAAGCCGTCGCCGCCCTGTCGCTGCCCTGGGTCGAAGACGCCGCCGGTGGCCGCCAGATCCGTCGAACGCCGCCCTCGAGCAGCCCGCCGCCGCACTCGAGTCGAGCCGCCTCCTCGACCAGACGCCGCCGTCGTCGAGATCCCGCGCCGCCGCTCCTCGAATGCCGCTGCCGCCTCGAGCTTCTCCTCCGCTGACCGCCGACGCCGACACCCTGGCCGGCCGACCTCGCCGGAAAACCCCAGCCTGAAACCCCGCAGTGAGCCCCTTTCTCCCCTTTCCTTTTTTTTTCAGTTCTGTGAACTGAGAGTAAATAGTAATTAATATAGTTAATAGTTAATTAGATTAACTAATTAATTAATATAGTTATTAGATTAATATAGTTATTAGTTTAAGTTATATTAATTGTAATTAGTAATTAATTAAATAACTATTAGTTATTTATATTGGTTAATTATTTTCTTTTCAATTAAATTATAAAATCAGTTTAGTATATATTAGATTAGTTAGTAAAATTAGATTAGTTAATTAGTCTGACTAATCAGTTAATTAATCTTAATCAGTTAGTTTTATCAGTTAATTAATTCATCAATCAGTAAGTACTAATTAATCAGTAGTTAAATTATTAAACAATTAGTTTATTAAATTACAACATTAGTTTAGTGTATATAATTAGTTATTTATATAACTAGTTTAATTAATGTAACTTGTTATTAATTAGTTTAGTATGATTTATTAGTTAATTAATTAATTATAGTTAGTTTAAGTTAATGATTTGATTAGCTAATTCTTAATAAACAGTAATTTGTTATTAACCAGTTAGTAAATATCAATTAATTAGTTTGGTGTTTTCTCATAATCAGTTTAGTATATATAATTAGTATTTTATATAATTAGTTTAATTCATGAAATTAGTATATATAATTTGGTTATTTTATATAATTTGGTTATATTAATATGTAATTAGCTAGTTTATGTAATTAGTTATTTTTATGTAACAAATTAAAAGGGTTTTGATATGTAAAAATAATAATAATTTTTGGTTACATTATTAAATTAAAAATATAGTTTCAATAATCTAAATGAGTTCAAAAATTAGTTTATTGGATCGGTGACCGATTTTACCATAAATGAAAATATTAGCTTTTACATAAATTCTAGTTTTTATAAATAAACCTTTATTTGAAATTATTGTTCAAAATAATTTCGAAACGATTTATATACGTAAATACGTATTTCTAGTATATGTAATCAATTTGGTATTTATATATATATATATTTTAAAAAGGTATTTTTGCATATGTATGAGTATACATATATAATGTTCAACTAGTATAAATCAAATATGTATTTAAAAGATATATATATATATATATTGTAAATATATTTAAATTGGTGCATGTATAAATATTGTAAGTATAATAAGTGTAATGTATATTATATACGTGTCCCTACTAGATGACCCTAGTTGACTAGTGCCCTGCCTGACATGGCCCTGAGACCAGTATTTTGACTGTGTTAGTATAGCATCTGATGCGAATGTGGTTTGCTTGTGTTATGTTTATAGGACTGTTGGTTTACCCAGGGGATACTCTGGAACAGGACATTGGTTTTACCAGCTAAGGACCCAAGGCGAGTACATTCTCTGATTAGTTTCTAATTTATGATATCTCCTATGTTCACTGTATCTAGTGTAAATATCCATGATCTTGACACGATGGTTACACGGATTGGTATACACGGATCTCGTCATGAGATGTTATTCCTTATTCATGGTGTAGCTTGTACAAGACTTGTTTTCCTTGTTATCTTGTGCATGTACAGACACTGATTCCCGGGGAGATTTGCTACCTTCCTAGGGAATCCCGTGCCATAGCGTACCATGATTGGATCTACTATACCAGTCGGGGGTTTGGGGAGTATTTTAGTGTAGATATGTGATCATACCCAACTATCCATGCATCATAGCTCACCCCACATCTCACGTCGGGTGCGGCCTGACCATCTCCATGCCTCATAGCTGTTACGTGTGATTAGCCTGACCTCTCCATGCATCATAGCTAACCAACGGTTAGCCTGACCTTCCATGAATCATAGCTAATCACATGTAACCAGCCTGATCAAGTTCCCAAGCCGATCACATGTTAAAGCTAGTACTCACACACTTAGTCATAGGTTTCTTGCTCTTGGACATATTGTTTTTTTTTCCTGCAGTTACTTACAGTATTTTCAGTATTTCCTTCATTGTACATTTCTCGTACTTATACATGCATCTGGTATGTTTCCATCTAGAACTGCTACATAGTTTATGTCATTTATATAGAACTGCTATTTAGAGATGTACTTTGCTCCTTCCTGACTGGAAAATATTTTTCCAGACTGTGACATTAGTAGACTGGTTTCTGACACTTGGGGATTGGAAGTAAGGATTGCAGGTATGTATGTTATCATTAGACTTGTGCTGTATTCTTTTATTTCTTCATTTCCTATCGTGCTGTAGTTGTGATTGAGTATTTCTAGATTTATTTTATGATATCCACGTCTCCTTATGGAGTTGGATACTAGCGTGAGATTGTTTAGATAGTACTTGACCTAGACAGCGTTCTACCGCCGATGCTGCGGCGTAGGCTGGACGTACCCACGCTCTCGTGCCCCTAAACCGGGTGCGGGTCGTGACAGGTTTGGACGGCTTGGCGGGGTTCTCTGGCTGCGGTGGCGGCTCTAGATGAGAAGAGGGGGGTCTGGATATTTTTAGGTTAGGGTTTTAAAGAATATATATATATATATATATATATATATATATATATATATATATATATATATATATATATATATATATATATATAAGGTGGGAAGGGGGCTGTGTTCCGCGGCCTAGGGGGGGTTAAATTTTGCTTAATAGCAAAAAGAGGAGTTGCTAGGTTTGGCTGCTGCTTTAAGGTCCGGATGCTAAGTGGCTGTGGTATTGGTTTTGTTTACTTTTGCTAAGGAATAGTAAGTTATTAGTATAGTATTATTAGTATATTATTAATTAATTCTTTATACTTTCTTTTCTTTTCTTCTTCTTAAATATATATATACATATATATATTTGTATGTATATACATATATATATATATATATATATATATATATATATATATATATTCATAAGAAATTTTTATAGATTAGAATAATGCACACCGTTAGGCTAGCAACTGCTCAAGGGGGTCTCCTACATGGAATAAATTCCGAAAAATTCCTGATGGTCCCATAAGTCCTCTAAGTGCCCGAATAACTAAAATAAAAATTATTAAAATTCTATTTCTCCTATTTAGCACATAATTACCATAATTAAATTATTAATTAATAAAAATAATAAATACAATTTTTTTTTAAATAGGGGTTTTACATTCTACCCAACTTACAAAAATTTCGTCCTCGAAATTGACACTAACCCATATTCATAATGATAACTATAACTATTACACTACATTGGTATCTAGTAGGACTCCTAAAACTCATGGTCTGCCATTCTAACACTTTCTCATCTATGGTCCATCCACTATTCTATCATCCTCTAACTCGTCTACACTACCCAACTTACAAGATTCTACTAGTAGTCACATTCTTTGAAGCTATTTTCTAGATTGTAAGGCAATTATATTTATTGGGTCAAGAATCTTGGGATACCTGTCTGGAATCTCATAACTATGACTTTTTTCATAACCGTCAAGTATCATAGTCTAATACTGCCTCGCCACCTGGCCAGTATGGCTGCAAGTAATTCGACTACTCTACCATAATCGTCTGGCGGCAACTGTCGCTACCTTGCCAGCGATTTGTCATAGTCATCAGTTCATAACAAGTTCCTTCAACTCTTTCCTAGGCATAGTCTAAGTTTTAGGGAACACTTAAGGTCTTGACTAACTATTAGGGGTATGATCTAGCTTAAATGATCTAATAATTTCTATTAGGCTACATGGTGCTACTTAAGGGTTAAACTACTAAAGAATACAGATATTGCTATAGTGCATATATATATTAAAAACTCATCCTTAGTTATCAAGCATTACTAACACATTTATGTTAAACTAACAAAATAGGGGTGAGGTTGATATCAAACAATTCATAATGGCACAAAAGATATGACTATGATAGGAAGAGTTACGCACGAGATAAGGAATGAATATAAAAGGAGGAGATGAGTCACCCAAGCGGGCGAGATAAGGATAGGAGAAGAATACTACTACTGCTACTCCCGTCATCCATTAGCATCACGTGTATGCCATCTGGATAGAATAGAAATATATCCTCATAACTGCTAGACTACCATATATATAATTCTATATCTATTTGTGCATCTAAGAGCTTGTGTCACAATGGGGTTATGAGTATGCAAAGACAATTATAACTAAAAGGTCGTACCTGTATCTACGGCTTCCTGTGTCTGCTCTCCCATACTTGTCATAATGAGTGCTTGGCCTTGTCCTTGGTTGTTCAACTGGGGTCTAGTTCCCTCCATTTGTGCAGACTGTAGAAGCAGTGGTGAGTCCCTTTGGTCTTCTATACTTGAGGTTCTATGCGGTGTTCCTAATTCTAATGCCATAGGTCTCTGGTTCTGTTTAGGACATTCTCGGGCTTGATGGTGACTTGATCCACATATCATGCACAACCCCAATCGACGATGACAGTCTCTTAGAATATGACCTGTCCTACCACAATAGTGACAAGTACGGAGCTCCTTGGTTGGATATGGTGCAACACTATCTGATTGCTGGCGTGTCAAAGGGTGTCGAATGGGTCCTCCTTGCTGTGTCCTTACTGGTCCTTGATGACTTCTCTGTTGAATTTTGTTTCCCTTGCTGATGGCCTCCTGGATCCTGGCCTCTGTCAATAGCTCGGCATAAGAGATCCGGGACTGGGAGCTAGTGTAGTGCTGGAGCTCCTGAGTCAGCCCGCGGTGAAACCTCTTAGTCTTCTCCAAGTCATTAGGTATTAGGACTGTGCCATACTTACTGAGACGGCTAAATTATGCGTCATACTCATCAACCGTCTTGTCCCCTTGCTCTAGATGGAGGAACTGATCGTACAATGCGTCCCTTACAGTATCCGGGAAGTACTTCCTCTCAAAGCATTCCAAGAATTGTTCCCAAGTCTGACGTGTACCCAACTGGCGCTCCATTGATTCCCACCAGTGATGCGCGTTGCCTTCTAACTGAGTCCTCACGCCTATCATCCATAGGTCAGAAGGTAATTGTGATGCCTCTAACAACTTCTTGGTATTGGCAATCCAGTTCGTGGTCTCCTCTGGACTCTCATTACCCTTATATGGCTTAGGGCCCATCTGCACAAAGTCCTTGACTGAACCAAACCGAGCTTGTGGTACTGAAACTAGTGCCTGGGTTGGTGCAGGGGCTAGTGCAGCCATTCTCTCAAGCGCTGCCAGAAATTCTAGCCTTTGCTCTGCTGTTTGCTGCCTCTGCTCGGCTGCCTGCTGCCTTTGTTCCTGTATTATCATCTGGAAGAATTGGAACAGCTGTGTCTGGCCATCCTGCGGTGCTAGTGGAGCTGGAAATGTTCCATTAGGTACCGTGGAAGGAGTTGATGGAATTTGATTGTTAGTCAGTCCATCCGGTCCGGGAAAAAAAGATATCGTTGAGGTCACTCCTAGTGGTTGGTCGTCGTCCCCTGGAGACGTGTTGTCCCCGGTGGCGGCATGCCCGTTATTCAAATTCATCTCTCTGCAAGAGATGGACGAAGGATTAAGAAGAGTACATGAATCAAGCAAGATGCAAGAACTTAAGTAGGACATGTTGGAAGGAAGGTAAGTTATTGTCAAGTGTGGATGAGATCTAAAAGTCTAATCCTAGGTGCAGGCCCGCTCGGTACAGTTACGTAACCGAAACGGCTAACTTGACCTGCATGGGCCACCACAAAAATATGTCACGCCCCAGTCCCAAAACGTAGGACTAGGAACACGTAAGCATGCCAGCCGCATGGATTTGACAACTCCAATATATGGAAACCATAACCCATACGTACGCTGTAATATGAATATAAACTCACATGTGGTATATATAATGTCATAAGTCACAGATATGCTAATCTCATCCACACAACAAGTCATAGAAAAGAAGTACTAAGCTAGAATAAGGAGTCTGAAATATCCAGAAAATAATAGTCGGGTGGAGACAAATCTACTACCAAAGACTATAACCAAAACTAAAATGAGAGAGGAGTATAAAATCTCCAATATAAAATAATGTGAAGACAAAAGTGTATCAGCTAAAAGAATCCATCGCTAGATAATCAACGATGCTCAGAAGGTAAGACCTCCTCGGCAGAAAGGAATGCGTCAGGTCCAGGCCCGTACTCCTGCAAATACTCAAGAGCAGATACACCTGGCAGAGGACCAGGTCCTCAGAGGGACGTAACAAGATACAGAAAATACGAGCCAACTTGAATACAGTAAACATGCATATAATTTGAAAATAAATAAGTACGTTGTACAAGACAATCTATATGAATGCAAATGAGGACAACTTTTCGACGTATGGGCAAGGGTAGTCTACTCGATCTAAGCCTCACAACTCATGCACTCGTCCATGAACATCATCAGCCGGCATACCTCGGGGGTAGCGACCCTCGGACTCCATCAATCGACATACCTCGGGGGTAGCGACCATCGGACATAACCCACCATAGTGTGTGCTAGTGACTACGGTGTTACCAGAGTGGTTAAAGCCCATACGCCTAATGGTTGTCCTCTATGATACTAAGTGTCAAGTGTGTGTCAACATATCTAATATATAGTAATGACTGAAAGGAAAACTATACATGCAAGAACTATACAGAAATAAAATAACTAAACAGAAATATAAATAGCATGCAAAGTACTGTAAACAATTTGGCAAG
Organism: Iris macrosiphon; assembly: GCA_036927795.1. Classification (NCBI taxonomy): domain Eukaryota; kingdom Viridiplantae; phylum Streptophyta; class Magnoliopsida; order Asparagales; family Iridaceae; genus Iris; species Iris macrosiphon. The sequence continues at coordinate 260,177,441 of JAYESA010000004.1, read as the reverse complement.
GTATCTTGCCTGGTAAGAAAGCTGCAAGGTGTACTGTCCAGATGTCAACACCAAGAGTCAGAAGCTACGGCCTCAGAATGAACGTCTCCGGATGCTGAAATACACATCACCAACATTCCCAGAATGAGCAAAATAGCTAAAAAAAATATATCCCTTTCGTCCAATTTGGACACAGGGGCAAAACGGTAATTTCGGACAAAAGTGGGGTCCACGTGTGACCCACTTTGCACCAAAAACTGTGTCGAGGGTAACAGTCTCTAAATGGGACAAACTATAGGTCAAACAACTCTAAATGTCAATACGAACCCAACGGTATGTCCAAATGTGGATTCCGATGGGCCAAACTTAATTTTGTCCAAAAAGTCAACTGTGGGGCCCGCCAATTGGCGATTTGGTCAACCGTCTCAGAATTGCGTGAAAATTGGGTCACAGGACCAGCGCGTTACCACGAGTCCAGTGGCATAAGTTTCGTCGCAATCTGACAAGCATGCACAAAATACGTGCGAGTTCTACAAAAGTTATGACACGGTGTGTGTCCGCGGATACTGTCTGATTTCGGCGCGCACACGTGTCTGAATCAGTCTCCACGAATTTTCACGTGTCCGGTTACGCTGTGTGCACCATTCGGTACACTTGGCACACGGCGGGGCGGTCCTGTTTGGCGGGGCGCGCTCCGTTTTTCAACTTTTGGAAAACCGGAAAAAGTGGGTGCACGCAGTTTTGTGACGAGTATAATTATGTCCACAGCGACTAATAGCATAGGGTTATTTAACAGAAAATAAACTAGGTCAAGTAATCTACAGGTATCAAAAAGAATCACCGAATTCGGATCTCTGTGGTGGGAGATACGAACTCGGCAATAGGGGTGGTCACCGCAGTTTTCTGCGATTTCAGAATTGGGTCTGTCCGTGCCAACTTGGGCGCTGTTTTTCACCTAGGGGCACACGTTTTCCGAGGTTGGCTATAAATAAATATTGGAGAGGGTTAAGGGATGATCATACCGATGAAGACGGAACAGCGTTTGGTTGAGCGAGTCGACGGAAAATCACTCCGGAGCAAAGGTGCTTCGAGTGGGATTCTGCAGGGCGCGAGGTCGGAGTCGTCGGATGGTTTGGACGGCTTGGCGGGGTTCTCTGGCTGCGGTGGCGGCTCTAGATGAGAAGAGGGGGGGGTCTGGATATTTTTAGGTTAGGGTTTTAGAGAATATATATATATATATATATATATATATATATATATATATATATATATATATATATATATATATATATGAAGGTGGGAAGGGGGCTGTGTTCCGCGGCCTAGGGGGGGTTAAATTTTGCTTAATAGCAAAAAGAGGAGTTGCTAGGTTTGGCTGCTGCTTTAAGGTCCGGATGCTAAGTGGCTGTGGTATTGGTTTTGTTTACTTTTGCTAAGGAATAGTAAGTTATTAGTATAGTATTATTAGTATATTATTAATTAATTCTTTATACTTTCTTTTCTTTTCTTCTTCTTAAATATATATATACATATATATATATTTGTATGTATATACATACATATATATATATATATATATATATATATATTCATAAGAAATTTTTATAGATTAGAATAATGCACACCGTTAGGCTAGCAACTGCTCAAGGGGGTCTCCTACATGGAATAAATTTTGAAAAATTCCTGATGGTCCCATAAGTCCTCTAAGTGCCCGAACACCTAAAATAAAAATTATTAAAATTATATTTCTCCTATTTAGCACATAATTACCATAATTAAATTATTAATTAATAAAAATAATAAATACAAATTTTTTTTTAAATAGGGGTTTTACACGACGAGGGTGAGTTTCTGCTGCTGAGAGCTTTCTGTCCTTGCTGGGGTTGACTTTGGAGGCTCTTTCTAGGACTCTAGGGTCCACTCTAGACTTTGCCCTGCTTCCCCTAACCCCAGAGGAGAGGGAGACGTTAGAATGGAGGAAAGGAATGCACCACCAGTTTTATCGTGCATGCATACGTTCGGTCCAGGATGTCGCGGCTGTGCTTCGTGAGGCTCGCGGCTCATTTGACTGATAGTGTCTTCCTCTTTTTGTTTTTATTTTGTATGTGCCTTGATAGATAAATGTGTAACCCCCCTTCTTTTGCAAATAAACTTTTTTGTTTTGATCAACATTTCTTTTATGTGGCCCCCGTACTAATTAGGCTGTATGAGGCCTACCGGTTGGTTGTTCTGGTCGCATAGGTCTCATGCGGCTCCTATGCGACCTGCTTTCATATTAGGGGTGCATAATCTCTTATGCAGCCTATATGATTTGCATGCTTCTATAATTACTATAATTGTGTAGTTTATAACAGCTAGTGTCAACCCCGACTAGTGGGTGGACACTGACGCATTCTGCCATGTTTGCTCGAAGAATGAGTATTTACCACCTACAAGCCTACATTCGAGAAGGTCATGGTGGAAAACCAGGCACAAGCTGAATTACTTGGGACCAGAATAGTGATACTGAACCTGACTTCGGGGAAGTCACTGACACTTCAGGATGTGAAGCACGTACCGGTGATAGCCAAGAACCTGGTCTCGAGAAGTCTTCTCTACAACGCAGGCTTGAGGATGGACATCAATGCGGGACAGATGGTGATGTTGTACAAAGGAACATACTTCGAAAAATCCTTTTGTACCAAAGGGATGTTCAAACTTTAGCTTGTGACTCCTACAAATAGTATTAATACAATCCCTGCTTCTGGTTACTCTCTTGAGTTATAGCATAATAGACTAGGACATGTTCATTGTAAAAGAATGAACAAGATTTCTAGTCTAGGACTTATCTCCAAATATGGAGGGTAAGGAGGTAGAGAAGTGTGAGGTCTGTGCGTAGACAAAGATCACAAAAAAATTATTCAAACGTGTTAACCGAAGCACATATCTTATGGAGTCGGTGTACTCAGATATTTGTGACTTCAAACAGTTCTCCAAAAAGGCCAAGATGAAGTATTTGATTGCATTCATCGACGACTACTCGAAGTATGCATTTGTCTATCTGGTCAAGTCAAAAGATGAAGCATTCGAGAAGTTCAAGGAGTTCAGGGCTGAGGATGAATGTCAAACTAGGCAACAACTCAAGAGACTCAGAAGTGATCTAGGTGGAGAGTATAGGTCTATTAAATTCATATCGTTCTGCAAGAAACATGGAATAGTCAATGAGAAAACTGCTTCGTATTCTCTTAAATCAAATGGAGTAGCTGAAAGAAAGAACAAGACGTTGATAAGATGATGAACTCAATGTTGTTGACTGCAGGTCTTCGAAACTGCTTCTAGGGAGAAGCTACGCTGACAGCTACGTTCATTCTGAATAGAGTGTCGTACGCAACTTTCGATCTCACTCCTCATAAACTCTGGTTCAAAGTCAGACCCAACTTGAATATTATTTGAGTGTGGGGGTATCTGGCGTATATGAAGCTTTCGGACTTAAATATTCAGAAGCTAGGTACGAGGACTACAAAGACCATCTTCTTGGGTTATGCTGAGAAGAGTGATGCTCGGAGATTTTTTGATATTGAATCAAATCATATCATCGAATATTGTGACATAGAATTCTTTGAAGATAAGTTTGCAAGGCACAAGAATATTATTATCGCGGATATTCTGGAGAATAGTGTGAGTTCACAAGAGGCTAACATTTCCAATGAAGAGGTAGTCCAAACAAAAGTTGATATTCCAGAAACAACGATCGAAACAGAACTCACAGAACCGATATCTAAGCGAGTGAGGAGACAGAAGGACTTCAGAGATAATTTTGTCATCTATCATGTGGAAGCAGACCCACTTACCTATGATGAGGCGATGAGTAACAAAGACGTTATCTTCTTGTAAACCCCCTCTCCCAAAATTAGGCATACTTAGCTTAGATAGTAAAATTAGGGCTAGGTTGAACCAATTAGAATTTAGAACACGGCATTTATTTAATAATGCAATAATTATATCGTATAGCGCACCTTACCGTGCTGCGATAATTGAAGCACCTCACTAGCCATTGCCTATCTAGAAACTTCACGATCTCATCCTAGACATGTCCGCCTACGATTCCGACCCTTGTGCAACATATAATATTGCTCCCTGATGCTATATTTTAGTCGCACAATAAACGTCGCGGACGTTATTTATTAATTATAAATAAATTCCAATTTTGTACCCTTGTGCGTCCCAATCGAAATTGGGGACACAATCTTGACTATTTCGTGCAAACCAAATTTTATTAATATTCTACATTGTTCCCTTTACGTCCCGGATAATTGGGTACCGCCTGATTTAATCCCATGTACTCCTACGTAATTCTAGAACATCGTGCGCGGTTCGATTTAATTAATTAAATTCAATTTTTGCCTTTGTGCAATTTTCTAATTATTGGGGGGCTTTTATGCAAAAATGCATTTAGGTGTCCCCACCATTGGACAATTCATGAAGAAACTCAATTTTCCCTTCATAGGAATTTCCCATAATTTTTTGGATGTGCAACGCACAGCATCGATCCCTCATTTAAAAACTATCCTTGTATTTTAAAGTCCCATGTGAGCCCAAGGCCCACTACAAGGAGAGTTGACCAAGCCCTAATCCTAGGTCAAACCCAAGTCCAATTTCTACATGTATAAAATAGCTTTTCTTTCCTTTTTTTTATTACTCCTCAAATACCTAAACCTAAAAGAACTCCTAGCCGACCTCCACCTCTTCTTCCTGTTCTTCTTCAACCCCCATCCGCCGATCCCAGCCGGATCTCCCCGACCAACGCCGGAGCCACTCTCGAACCGCTGCCCATACAACTCCCCACGACTCTCATCTCCTCCATACGACCAACCCGCTGCCACCTCGCCGGAGTATCCTGCCTCTCCAGAACCAACCTCACGACTCGACACTCGATTCCGACCATGCCTGGATGATCTCCCCGTCGGATCCCCGACTGAGCAGTCGACTACTCCGCCGCCCTCGTCGGCTCCACACGACGACCCCCGCCTCTCCTCGAACTCGCTAGCCGACCACCGGAGTAGTATCTCGACCAGAGCCGCCGCTCCCGTCGACTTCGAACCATCACCATCACCATTGTTATCTCCCCTTCACCCCGGTACTCCTCCACGGTCGACCTCCCACCGGAGCCGACGTCTCCTCCTCACCAGAGCTACCAATAATAATTGTTAGGTATTGGCTCATTAGTTATGCAAACACCCGAGGCTGTCTCGATGAAAGAACTGCCACTGGGAATGGATGAAACAACTTTGGAAGAATATGCTTTGTAAGCTAAAGCACTTAGAGAATTTAATACCCCTGTCATCGACAAGGCATGGATTTGAAGTCTGAAAGCGGGACTACAAAAAAAAAGGCTTCATAGGCAATGTTTTCAGTTGGTCAAACAAATCTCTTGGCTAATAAAAAGAGGACAATTATTCTCTCCTCTCACACTTCAACTACCAGTGGTCATTTGGTAAACTTCCAATGGTCTCCCTTTCCTATTGAAATGACTGGTGTGTCTAGTTCAAAGCTTCTTGTAGTTCGAAACACTGAAAATGAATCTCCAACACAACTTGAAATATGGAGTCCATATTTAGAGAAGGAAATACATATTCCACAATCTGTGCATGGTGCACTATACCCCGATGGATGGTTTGAAGGTATTTTATGGAATAATCAGGAAAATTTAATTGCCTACATTGTTAAAGTACCAGCACCGTTGGAACCTGTATTTAATGTTTTAGGCTACAAGAAAGAATTTTTTCCAGAAAATGACTGCAATAGCTAGAAAGGACAAGGAGATTGGGAAGAGCATTGGGGTGAGACTTATTCAAAGAAGAGGAAACCTTCACTGTTTGTCGTTGACATTACTAGTGGAGAAGTACGGGAAGTAAAGGGTATTCCAGAGTCCTTGAGTGTTGGGCAAGTTGTTTAGGCTCCATGTACCTCCAGGGGGTTCTGCAACTACTTGGGTTTTGTTGGATGGTCAGCTGAAAATGGTCTACAACAAACTCCAAGAAAGCTTGGTATAAAATATTGTTACAGTAGGCCTTGTGCCTTGTATGCAACTGGGTCTCCTTTCCAACAACCGGACACTGAGAAAGTGCAAGTCAATGTCGATGAAGTGGAAGTTTCTTCAAGAGCAATTAATTTGACTCATGCTTTGAGTAGTGCATTTGTCCCACGCTTGAGGGGATATGAGAGATTGGTGTCCGACATACTTTGGACTTTGACTTATAGATGGTGCAGACTTGGACCCACTAGTTCCGGAGTGACTACTGGAAGTTTTAACTGGACTCACTAGGTTCCTGTTGTGCTGTGTCTTGAGGATGGCTGCTTCCCTGAACTTTAAGAGTCAAGTTTACTTGCCAATCCGTGGCTGTCTGATGGATGTCTTCTGCGTGGGGTAGTAGCCAAGCAATTATTTCAATAAATGTTTCTAGTTGCATGGTATCACGATTAAGTCCTAATGACACAATTTACTTATGGGATATTTTGGCTTTGGATGGGGACGATATTCTTGTTGTACCCAGCAGTCCCATAGATCCCCCTCAAATCAAATATGGATGTCACATTGGCTCACTTAAATGGGACTGGTCCGATGTTTCAACTCCACTACAGGACTATTCTGATAAGGTTAGATCTTTATTGTCCTCTCTTGGGTGTAGTATACTAAAGATTCCAGTCAATGATCCTTCTCAAAACTTTTCCATAGGATATTGGATTTGTTCTAAAGGACTTCTGGAGCAGGTTATTGGTACATTGCAGCTTCCTTGCCAGGCAAGTATACCTTGCCATTGTACTGTTATTTTTATTCCATATGTTGCATGCATCTTTATTTTTTATCTTTTCATATATTTTAACTGTTATATAAAAATGCGCGCGACGGTGTCGTCGCGGTATGTTTTTATTTATGTATTTACATTGACCTTGTTTATGAGACTACCCCATCATCATGTAGCATCTTTAGGTTCATTGGCCGTGACACAGTTGTTACACGAGTTGTGAGTCTCATGTAGATCACGGACTTGCGTGCAGGTTGGCCTCCTGTACGTGTGGGCCATGCGTTAGGAATAACTGCTGTTAGAAACTTTGTATGCTAGTGGACTTGGCAGTTATTAGAGTGTTATCGTGTCATGGATGTGACGTGCTTAGAGCATGGGGTGGGGAGAACAACAAGTAAGGCATTTGGGCTCCGTTGTACTTTCCTTGTGTAACCCGTACGCTCCGCCGGAGATGCGCGGTCATGATGACACCTATACTACTTGGCGGGCCTCCGCCGTTCAAAAGATGATGTGCCTTTGTAGGCCCCTGGATCTCCAAGAGAATCATGCCAATCCTATTTATGGCCAGATATTCCACTTGTTAGAAAGTTGTTCTCAAACTGCATTCACATAGATGGTTAGGCGACCCCAATGGATGTTTATTTTCAGTACTTTATTGGCATGTGTTTAAGTATCTTGTTACGTCCCTCTAAGGACCTGGTCCGCTGCCAGGTGTACCTGTTCTTGAGTATTTGCAAGAGCACAGATTTGGGATGGGTATAGATGCTACGTGGATGTCTTCTCTTCGAGCCGTGATTGATAGCTGGTACTTATATTGTTTGAGTGAGTTGTACTTATATTGTATTTACTTTTCCCATTTGAGTTGGTAGTGGATTTATTTCCATCCAACTATCATCCTTAGATACTTCTTATTGAGATCTAGTTTCATAGATACTGTTTATTTATCTCTATATAATTTTGGTGGATGAGATTTAGATTATACCCTGTGACTTGTGACATATGTTTATACCACTTGTGGATTGATATTCATATTACAGCGTACGTGTGGATTTGGTTTCCATATATTGGAGTTGCCATATCCATGCGGCTGGCATGCTTACGTGTCCTAGTCCTACGTATTTTTGGGACAGGGGCGTGACATGTTTTTATGGTGGCCCATACAGGTCGAGAGCATATTGTCTCGGTTACGTTGCTGTACCGAACAAGCCTGCACATAGGACTAGAGTATAGGATCTCATCCACAATTGACTATGATTCACCTTTCTCCCCTATGATCTATTCGAACAATTGTATCCTGCTTGATTTCTGTACTTCCCTAATAGTTCCTTGAGTATAGCCTTCTGCTAGGATATAGGAACCCCTGTTATTAGGATGATAATTAGGGTAGCACACCTATTAAGAATACAACGAGAATATATACATACCACTAAGTTTAGAATATCTAGCGAACCCTAGAATTCCTTATCCTTATAATTGGTTTACCATTACCCCGGATGTATTATGAGGACTTAAGAGTAGTATAGACACTACAAGATTTAGTTAGAAGGTTACCATAATGTTTGCCCCTAGCATTGAGGAACCAATAGAAAACCAAAACTTAATATTTGGACTGAACCTAACCTTCATAGTTAGATAATATTGGAACTATAAACTTAGATCATTGTCTTATTATTAGTAGACAGCACCTTAGGAAGCCTAGAGAAATGTAATCAACACTTGTTCCTTGATCATGCCTCGAACATAGCAACTAGCATACCACTCCCTAGAGAACCATGATGCTATCTAGAGCCCTCTATCTTAATTTTATATATTGTTCCCCTGCAACCCTAGCGCTTGCTATTTGTACGATGACTAATCATGTTTTCTCTCCTTCATTCTTTTAACTCGTGCCATCTGACACTCCTAATAATAGGCCAAGAAATTTTAACCTTTGTTAAGGACACATAGTTTGCTAGGATTATAGTTGTAGTCTTGAATTTGAACATTTTTGTGCTTGGTAGTTAAGGTTTGATAAGTTTGAGTTGTTCTTGCAGACTGTGACCCGATGATTATCCCTTAGTGTTAAATCGCGTAATTTGTTCCCTCACTTCGATACGAGTTAGATCCCTTTTCCTTAACGGCTAGTAACTCTTCTATCCCTACGATTGACACATGTTCTATGAGCGCTGTGACTAAGACCATGACCTATATAATAGGATACTCTAATAAGCACGAAGACCCCTTCTTGTAAACCTTAATAGGAATTCCTACATTTTTCCTTTAAGGCATTAGCGTATTAATTTATTATTCTAAGTTGAATAGTATACCTCACCACCTAGTATCACGTAGCCCTTGTGATCCATTGATGAAGTGTAACTGAATGACATTAATTGTATGCTAGCAAAGACGACAGTATTTATTCAGACAATAGAATTTAGAGATCCTTGCCCCCATTTGGGTCGACTAGCGACTTAAACAAGGAGGTTGTATGATAACTGTAGAGATTGTAGAGTCTTTTGTTATTATTGCTTATGTTGTTTTTGTTTTTGCAAACTTGAGTTATTTGTAACTTCTCTCATCATAATCCAGCGTTATATTTTCTGTGCTACCTCGAATTATGCTGCTATTATAGCCTAGTTTTTGCAAGCTTATTCTTTATCAAGCTTGTTCATGATATATGTATTAATGGATGCATACATTAATACATTTCAGAATCAGTGTATTAAGGTCTAGCTAACCTTAGTGCGCTTGGTTCGCTCTTCGCATAACTACTTTACGTGGATTGAGAAATATAGTGATTAGTAGACGAATGTACTTGCCCTAGACATGTCTAAGCGTATCGTATAGGCTACATAACTGTACTAATACGAGCATGCGAATACGGATTTATCAAATAGGATTTCAGTCCACAACCACCTTGACAATTCCCATTGGATTTCTTGAAACGCCTTGATCCCTATACTTGCATTCTATTACTTATCCCTTGAACTCTTATCTATTGATCTACGTCTTTCCTTATTTCGAAAAGAAGAAATATCTTGCCTGGTGTAAGTTGATATATAGATAGTACTAGATATCCCCCGTAGGTCAATCACATTGTTTGGTGACTATCTTTTATAAATGATTAAGGGAACATCATCGACGATATGTTTGGTGTTAAAGACTTTGATGATTCAATAGCATGATTAAATAATTTGGGACATAGTCTTCTTAGATGTACTTAGATGATAGATGGGTAAATTCTAAGTTGGGTAGAAACTGCAATATTAACTTAAGAAGAATTTTTTTTACTGAAATCATGGGAGGTTAGATAGAGAAACCCTACCCTAGTTTAATTTCGAGGACGAAATTATTTTAAGTTGGGTAGATTGTAAATTCCCTCACCCAAAATTAGGCATACTTAGCTTAGATAGTAAAATTAGGGCTAGGTTGAACCAATTAGAATTTAGAACACGACATTTATTTAATAATGCAATAATTATATCGTATAGCGCACCTTACCATGCTGCGATAATTGAAGCACCTCACTAGCCATTGCCTATCTAGAAACTTCACGATCTCATCCTAGACATGTCCGCCTACGATTCCGACCCTTGTGCAACTTATAATATTGCTCCCTGATGCTATATTTTAGTCGCACAATAAACGTCACGGACGTTATTTATTAATTATAAATAAATTCCATTTTTGTACCCTTGTGCGTCCCAATCGTAATTGGGGACACAATCTTGACTATTTTGTGCAAACCGAATTTTATTAATATTCTACACTGTTCCCTTTACACCCCGGACAATTGGGTACCGCATGATTTAATCCCATGTACTCCTACTTAATTCTAGAACATCATGCGCGGTTCGATTTAATTAATTAAATTCAATTTTTGCCTTTGTACAATTTTCTAATTGTTGAGGGGCTTTTATGCAAAAATGCATTTAGGTGTCCCCACCATTGGACAATTCATGAAGAAACTCAATTTTCCTTTCATAGGAATTTCCTATAATTTTTTGGATGTGCAACGCACAGCATCGATCCCTCATTTAAAAACTATCCTTGTATTTTAAAGTCCCATGTGAGCCCAAGGCCCACTACAAGGAGAGTTGACCAAGCCCTAATCCTAGGTCAAACCCAAGTCCAATTTCTACATGTATAAAATAGCTTTTCTTTTCCTTTTTTTATTACTCCTCAAATACCTAAACCTAAAAGAACTCCTAGCCGACCTCCACCTCTTCTTCCTGTTCTTCTTCAACCCCCATCCGCCGACCCCAGCCGGATCTCCCCGACCAACGCCGGAGCCACTCTCGAACCGCTGCCAATACAACTCCCCACGACTCTCATCTCCTCCACACGACCAACCCGCTGCCACCTCGCCGGAGTATCCCGCCTCTCCAGAACCAACCTCACGACTCGACACTCGATTTCGACCATGCCTGGATGATCTCCCCGTCGGATCCCCGACTGAGCAGTCGACTACTCTGCCGCCCTCATCGACTCTACACGACGACCCCCGCCTCTCCTCGAACTCGCTAGCCGACCACCGGAGTAGCATCTCGACCAGAGCCGTCGCTCCCGTCGACTTCGAACCATCACCATCACCATTGTTATCTCCCCTTTACCCCGGTACTCCTCCACGGTCGACCTCCCACCGGAGCCGACGTCTCCTCCTCACCAGAGCTACCAATAATAATTGTCAGGTATTGGCTCATTAGTTATGCAAACACCTGAGGCTGTCTCGATGAAAGAACTGCCACTGGGAATGGATGAAACAACTTTGGAAGAATATGCTTTGTAAGCTAAAGCACTTAGAGAATTTAATACCCCTGTCATCGACAAGGCATGGATTTGAAGTCTGAAAGCGGGACTACAAAAAAAAGGCTTCATGGGCAATGTTTTCAGTTGGTCAAACAAATCTCTTGGCTAATAAAAAGAGGACAATTATTCTCTCCTCTCACATTTCAACTACCAGTGGTCATTTGGTAAACTTCCAATGGTCTCCCTTTCCTATTGAAATGACTGGTGTGTCTGGTTCAAAGCTTCTTGTAGTTCAAAACACTGAAAATGAATCTCCAACACAACTTGAAATATGGAGTCCATATTTAGAGAAGGAAATACATATTCCACAATCTGTGCATGGTGCACTATACCCTGATGGATGGTTTGAAGGTATTTTATGGAATAATCAGGAAAATTTAATTGCCTACGTTGTTAAAGTACCAGCTCCGTTGGAACCTGTATTTAATGTTTTGGGCTACAAGAAAGAAGTTTTTCCAGAAAAGGACTGCAATAGCTGGAAAGGACAAGGAGATTGGGAAGAGCATTGGGGTGAGACTTATTCAAAGAAGAGGAAACCTTCATTGTTTGTCGTTGACATTACTAGTGGAGAAGTACGTGCAGTAAAGGGTATTCCAGAGTCCTTGAGTGTTGGGCAAGTTGTTTAGGCTCCATGTACCTCCAGGGGGTTCTGCAACTACTTGGGTTTTGTTGGATGGTCAGCAGAAAATTGTCTACAGCAAACTCCAAGAAAGCTTGGTATAAAATATTGTTACAGTAGGCCTTGTGCCTTGTATGCAACTGGGTCTCCTTTCCAACAACCGGACACTGAGAAAGTGCAAGTCAATGTCGATGAAGTGGAAGTTTCTTCAAGAGTAATTAATTTGACTCATGCTTTGAGTAGTGCATTTGTCCCACGCTTGAGGGGATATGAGAGATTGGTGTCCGACATACTTTGGACTTTGACTTATAGATGGTGCAGACTTGGACCCACTAGTTCCGGAGTGACTACTGGAAGTTTTAGCTGGATTCACTAGGTTCCTGTTGTGCTGTGTCTTGAGGATGGCTGCTTCCCTGAACTTTATGAGTCAAGTTCACTTGCCAATCCATGGCTGTCTGATGGATGTCTTCTGCGTGGGGTAGTAGCCAAGCAATTATTTTAATAAATGTTTCTAGTTGCATGGTATCACGATTAAGTCCTAATGACACAATTTACTTATGGGATGTTTTGGCTTTGGATGGGGACGATATTCTTGCTGTACCCAGCAGTCCCATAGATCCCCCTCAAATCAAATATGGATGTCACATTGGCTCACTTAAATGGGACTGGTCCGATGTTTCAACTCCACTACAGGACTATTCTGATAAGGTTAGATCTTTGTTGTCCTCTCTTGGGTGTAGTATACTAAAGATTCCAGTCAATGATCCTTCTCAAAACTTTTCCATAGGATATTGGATTTGTTCTAAAGGACTTCTGGAGCAGGTTATTGGTACATTGCAGCTTCCTTGCCAGGCAAGTATACCTTGCCATTGTACTGTTATTTTTATTCTATATGTTGTATGCATCTTTATTTTCTATCTTTTCATATATTTTAACTGTTATATAAAAATGCGCGCGACGGTGTCGTCGCGGTATATTTTTATTTATGTATTTGCATTGACCTTGTTTATGAGACTACCCCATCATCATGTAGCATCTTTAGGTTCGTTGGCCGTGACACAGTTGTTACACGAGTTGTGAGTCTCATGTAGATCACGGACTTGCGTGCAGGTTGGCCTCCTGTACGTATGGGCCGTGCGTTAGGAATAACTGCTGTTAGAAACTTTGCATGCTAGTGGACTTAGCAGTTATTAGAGTGTTATCGTGTCATGGATGTGACGTGCTTAGAGCATGGGGTAGGAAGAACAACAAGTAAGGCATTTGGGCTCCGTTGCACTTTCCTTGTGTAACCCGTACGCTCGCGATCATGATGACACCTATACTACTTGGCGGGCCTCCGCCGTTCAAAAGATGACGTGCCTTTGTAGGCCCCTGGATCTCCAAGAGAACCATGCCAATCCTATTTATGGCCAGATAGCCCACTTGTTAGAAAGTTGTTCTCAAACTGCATTCACATAGATGGTTAGGCGACCCCAATGGATGTTTATTTTCAGTACTTTATTGGCATGTGTTTTAGTATCTTGTTACGTCCCTCTGAGGACCTGGTCCGCTGCCAGGTGTACCTGTTCTTGAGTATTTATAGGAGCGCAGATTTGGGATGGGTATAGATGCTACGTGGATGTCTTCTCTTCGAACCGTGATTGATAGCTGGTACTTATATTGTTTGAGTGATTTGTACTTATATTGTATTTACTTTTCCCATTTGAGTTGGTAGTGGATTTGTTTCCATCCAACTATCATCCTTAGATACTTCTTATTGAGATCTAGTTTCATAGATACTGTTTATTTATCTCTATAGATTTAGATTATACCCTGTGACTTGTGACATATGTTTATACCACTTGTGGATTGATATTCATATTACAGCGTACGTGTGGATTTGGTTTCCATATATTGGAGATGCCATATCCATGCGGCTGGCATGCTTACGTGTCCTAGTCCTACGTATTTTTGGGACTGGGACGTGACACTTCTAGAGGGAGGCTATCAATTATGAGTATGACTCAATAACCTCCAACAATACTTGGGTATTGGTCGATCTACTTGAAGGAGCTAAAACAATCAGTTGCAAGTGGATCTTCAAGAAGAAGATGAAGGACGATGGAACTGTTGGCAAGTTCAAGGCAAGGCTGGTAGCCAAGGGATTTTCTCAGAAGTAGGGGATCGACTACTTCGAGATATATGCTCCAGTATCTCGAATGACGACTATTAGGATATTGATTTCTTTAAGTAAAATTTATAAGTTAGTTATACATCAGATGGATGTGAAAACATTATTCCTGAATGGTGAGTTGACCGAAGAGATTACATATAACAGCCAGAAGAATTTTTCGTCAAAGGGCTTGAAGACAAGGTCTACAAGTTAGTAAAATGATTACGATCTGAAGCAAGCTTCCAAGATGTAGCATGAGAAGTTTGATAAAGTTATTAGATCAAACGGCTACAGGATCAATAAAACAGACAAGTATTTTTACACAAAGTTTGTTGACGGGGGAGGAGTCATCATTTCTCCATACGTGGATGATATGCTAATTTTGGGTACGGATCTAGCACGTGTCACTGAGACAAAGAAATTTCTATCATCCAAGTTTAGTATGAAGGACTTAGGGGAAGATGACATTATCCTGGGGATAAAGATCATCCAGAGGGACACTGGAGTGGCGCTGTCGCAGTCTCATTATTTTGAGAAGATGCTCACATGCTATGGATATCGGGATCTTCCATGGAGCGATAATTCGTACAGGTGTGACAAGAAGCTGAAGCTAAATCTAAGGGAGTTTAATGTATGCAACAACTGCCACAAGGCCTGACATAGCTTTCATTGTGGAGATGCTCAGTCGGTTCACAAGCAATCCAGGTGTTGAACACTGAAAAGCTGTGAAGAGAGTAATAAAATATCTCAAGAGGACTCAGAAGTATGTACTACACTACAATGGATATCCAACATTAGTGTATGACTTCAATGATGCAAGCTGGTGTTCAAAAGTTGAGAGCAGAAAGTCCACAAGAGGATACGTCTTCTCCATGGGTGTAGCTGCTATATCGTGGAAGTCGAAGAAGCAGATAGTGTTCTCTCATTCCTTAATGGAATCTGAGTTTTATGTATTGGAGGCTGCAGTAGATGAAGTAGAGTGGCTTCAGGAGCTTATGCATGATCTTCCAGTGGTTGGTACGCAGATTATGGTGGTACCGTTATACTGTGACAACCAGATGACTGCAGTGATAGCATCAAAAGATCTCTTGAATGGTAAGAAAAGGACCGTATATCGGAGGCACATGACAGTGAATGACCTTATCAAGACTGGAGCCATTGTCGTGATTGATGTTCTGAGACAAAAAAATCTGGCCAATCCGTTCACTAAAGGTCTCAAGTGTCATCTGGTCGAGGACACAACAATCAAAATAGGCTTGAAGACATTATGATATTGTGTCTTTGTAATTCTACCATAAATTTTTATGTTATTAGTTCAAAGAAAAATCTTTAGGCATCTAGATTTTGGTTCAAAAAAGGATCATTGACTGGAAGAATATCAGGAACAGTGGGTAGTCCTTTGAGATATTGAGGGATTACGGACCCAGAACCACTGTTGTCTACTATTTGTTCTTTGTATAGAACAAGTCCCGTGGGGATGGCTTAGACCCCTTAATGAGTTTTCAGGCATTTGAATGTCTAGTATTCTTTACAGGAAGCACGGTAGTATAACACTACAAATGAGCGTAAGGACTCTATGCTACAGTGGTGTGACACCATGATGAGATTCCTCGATAGGGTAATACCTCGGCTTTGCGAGCCATGTCATGGCGACGTAGCACCGCACATAGGCAGGTAGTCCAATGCTGTAGAATGAAGACTGGTAGGCAGCACTACAAAGAGGTCGATGACCTCATGTTATAGTGGTGTGACACCATCAAGAGGTAAAAGATGTAAAGCCTCAGATACACGAGCTATGTCACAGTGACATAACACCACAAGGAAGCGAAAGGCTTCATGTTGGGTAGTATGACACTACAAAAAGGCTGGGACCTCATGCTACAGTGGTATGACACCACGATGAGGTGTAGCCTCAGATTTGGTCCATATCATGGTGGCGTAGGACCGCAAGGAAGCGCAAGGCTTCATGCCAATGACTCTTTAAAAGAACTCACCTAGAGTGTGTGGAAAGAGAGATAGGCCATCTCTTGAGGGTAAGCTTGTAGATGCCCAAGATATACACACCGAAACCAGGCATGCACATGGACTTTAATGTGAAATCGGAGGTACGGTTGATGTCATTGTGTGAGTGGAAAGAATTGTAGCTATGGTGCAGAATTCAAGGCTTAGTCCATTCTTATATCATACTATTATTCGACCCATGCGGGAAGATTCAAGTCGAAGTGACATCTATCCAAATGCATGATGGGCATTCACTGTGGGGAACGCTCAACCCATATATATTGAGATATATGGGGGATTGTTTGTACTGTTTCCTTTGGACTAGTAAGGATATTTCCATATTGGCTACACCACCCAAGTGGGTATCTCAATATAATACTTTGTATGTATTGAGGTGTCCATATGGGCTGTGGTGGGGCACATGGGTGTCATGTGGGGGTGTTTTATTAGGAGAAAAAAATGATTAACTCCTCAATGAAAGCATTTATGCTTTTTGTTATTCTCTTAGAATTTATTCCATAGAAGCAAGTCCCAAAGGGGCTTAGGGACTCGGACTCAGGCTCGTGCGCAAAGTGGCACTTTGTTGGATCACTTTGCACTTAGCACGTCAACATCGTCGCAAGACACTTTTGTGCGTTTTGTTGTGCATATTTTTGTGCAGTATTTTGTGCGCTCGTAATGAGATCGCGGTTGCGTACGCTTGGCAGCGTACGCATGGCTGTGGATACGAGGCTACGTATGCGTGGCTGTGCACATAAGGATGCGTACACGCGGTTAGTATGGACAACTTTGTTTTTGCTGCACTATACGCACGCCTCCGCTGATCGCGGGATTTGATGGTTATGGAAAGATATGATCAGTTATTAAGATCCATTTTTTATGGAATTTGAATTTAAATCGTCCTTATCTTTTCATAACTGATAGATGGCTAGGGTTTCCACCCTTCTCTCAAAATAGTATCTTCGTGCCTATTTGAGAACTTACTTTGAAATTAGAGAGACGAGGAGAGGTTCTGTTGTTGCGACCATTGGAGTCCAAAGTGTTCGTGCAAGTCCTGGAAAGAGGTGACAGTGAGTGTTCCAGAAGTTCTACGTGAACTTGCTGGGTTCTGGGAGTAGATCGTGTGGGACAAATCTTACGTTGAGCAACGATATTCTTCATCATCCCAACAAGCAGAGATCCTTCTTCTCTTCTTGTAATCTGTTCTGTCCGTCTGCAACTACGATTGCAAGGAAGAACAAATATAGTTTTCTGATTATTGTTTTTGTAGCAGCAAGTTGTAATCAATATTCAGCAGAAAGGAAGCCCGTTGGGTAAATCCTTGATCTTGCCTTTATCTTAGGAATCTTATTGGGTAAACCCTTGATCTCACTTCATCTTCAGGATTTAGCAAAGGCGATAACCTCTACCATCCGCACATTCCAAACCATATTACACCATAACAACAATCACCAAAAAAAAGCACATCAAACCCCAATTCCGTAAAAATAATAATAATAATAAATAATTAAATAATAATAATTAAATAAATTCCTAACCCTAGAAATACTGAAGCTCTCTCCCCGCAGTTCCGACGGGCGAGCTGAATATCCTTGGACATGATCGTGACCCTCTTGGCGTGGATCGTGCACATGTTGGTGTCCTCGAAGAACTCCACCATGTAGGCCTCCGCCACCTCCTGGAGTGCGGCGATGATGGAGCTCTGGAAGAGGAGGTAGGTCTTAAAGTAATTCATGCGCGATCTCCCGGATGAGGCGCTAGAACGGGGGCTTGCGGATGAGGAGCTCTATGCTTTCTGGTACTTGCAGATATTGTAGAGTGCCACCATGCCCGGATAGAACCGGTGGGGCTTCTTCATGTTGCCGGTGGCCGGGGCCAACTTCGGGGCGGCCTTCGTCGCCTGTTGCTTACGAGAGCCTTACTGCCGGTGGACTTGCGGGAAATCTGCTTTCTTTGTGCCATAGCAAAATTATGGTTAGGGTCTACTTGAAAATTGTTAGGGTAGCGGATATGAGGTGTTTTTACAATACCGGTTATTACCAGTTATAAAGGGTCCGGTTTTGGGTGGTTTAAAATATCAATTTTTAAATCAGTCCAACACATGCTTCGTAATTCATTAACGAGCAAATATGAAAGTTTTTTACACTGATAAAATTATCTATATGTCGATATATATAAAAAATAGGACTAATTATAGTTTAGATCCTAGAGTTTATACCAGCTTGGAGTTTAGGTCCTAACATGTCTTTCACGCCCCAAAACCAGAATACTGGAGAGTGGGGACGGACAAAGCCAGCTACGTACACCAGAGTACTTAATAATCCGAGATACGATTACGGTTGTCTAAATATACGAGGGTTTACTCTACAATCCAACAGTCATTCCTGGGTCAAGGGTCCTAGGTGTGTCTCAATCTCAAGCAAGCAACAAGTTACAAGATGTATGATCACCTAACATATAATAGTAAGGCATCCCAAACTATACATACACAGATGATCATGAAGCTAGTTACAAAATAAAGAATTAGCAAGAGTGAAATATTACATGATCAGCTCTAGCTATAGTCTAAAATGTGCTTTATATGTTGGCCCGCAGGCTAGAATGATAAGTTCTAAAATATGAGCTAAACACGTGCTCGGTAGCTAAATACCTCAAAAGTATAAGTACAAGATCATGTGGTGATGAAGAAGAAACCCACTCATGTTCTTGGGTGCTCCTGGTGTTTACCATCTTGAGGTAGGAAGTAAGGAAGATCTTGTGGTCCTACTCCAAAATTTGGCCATACAAAATTAGTGGGGTCAGACCCAAAAACAACAAGTACCACAAGGGAGCCAACTTAGGAAACCAGCATGCAGACAAATCAGTAAGAAATAGCACAAAGAACAGTTTAAAAAGTGCAGCAGGTAAAATAACAATTAACAGTTCTGGATTATTTAAACAAGGATATTTGAAATCAATACCATGTTACAATTTCTAGATCAGTTAAATAAATCAGGACATGACTAGACCAGACTGAAAATCAAGTAATCACGGTCAATCATGCCCTACGGCTTGCTATCATTAGCTAACTAGGGTTATCACAATCCTAGTTACTAACACATGCGGTTTGAGGTTCCATACAGCCACATGCCCTGCAGACTATCCGAATTATGCATGCGTAAGGATACATAAAATAGATTATTAGGTTTAGTAATTTATAGGTAAATGCAACACTCGACGACGTGCTGGAAGTGTTTTCCTTACAACGGAGAGCTCCAAATCCATTAGGTGTTGTTGGGAGTATCGGGATTGCATGTAGCCAGAAAATTTTTCTAGATACTTCTAATTCATTATTCTTGTTGTTATCATGGCCAAGTTATTAAGAATTCCTGACTGCGGTGCTCAGGAATTTGCCTTAGACATGATGCAGGATAGGACATGACAGTAGCTTGGCAAGTACATTCAGAACAGGAGCAAGCAAATCAACCACATAAATTTATCTTATCAGTTCAAGCATTTCAGTTCAGAAAATTCTAGCATGTCAAGAATGCGCTTCATCGAGTCACTTTCAGGAATATTGGTACATGTCAGGTTAACTCGATACGACGAACTATTATCAGGAATATCAGTGCAAGTCTGGTATCAGGAGTTCAAGATTAACAGTATCAATAAAATCCATGATCAGGGAATTCCAGGTTCTGGCATGTTGTCATAAATCGGGTTATAAGCAATTTAGAGAAAGCTTGCTTTCATAAAAATTAAAATAAATAGGCTAAACAATGGAAACAGTTAAACCATAAGAGAAAAAATTATAAGAAGTTAAGCTACTACAAGTATCATAGGCGCATGGGGTAAGCTGGCCGCATGCAAGAGCTGGCCGCATGCAACACACTAGCCACATAAAAGATGCAAAGTTCAATCCTCGGGATAAGGTGAGTGACAGACAATAAATGCAAAGTCAGGAAAGTGACTGATCTGACTGGTCAAGAAAGGGAGTCAGAAGGAAAAGAAAAAAATCATGGAAAGTCGTTGTCACGCCCCAGTCCCAAAATATATAGGACTAGGAATACGTAGCATACCAGCCGTATGTATATGACAACTCCAATATATGGAAACCATAAAATATACGTACGCTGTATTTGTGAATAACAATTCACAAGTGGTATATATATTATCACAAGTCACAGGCAACTAAATCTCATCCATAACACAAGTCAATAAATAAATAAACTAAATCAATATAGATCCAAATGATCCAGTCCAAATAATTCAAAATAATAGTAGGGTGGAGACAAATCCACTACCAAACTAGGATAGAAATAGAATATGACTTCTTAAAATAAATAAACGACCGAAAAGTATCAACTCAACTACGAACCAATAGATACGAAGGTAAAGAGCTACTCGAAAGGGAATAAAGTAGCCGATCCTGATCCGTGCTCCTGCAAATAGTCGTGTTCATCTATACCTGGCAAGGGACCAGGTCCTCAGAGGGACGTAACAAGATACATGAAAGCATGCCACAATAAACTGTAATAAACATCCAACCAGGTTCCTAATCATTCTAAGTGATATGCAATTTAAGAATAACTTTTTCGCGTATGGACTATCTGGCTAATATAATGGGATGGGCATAGTTCTTTCAGAGATTCAGGGGCCACTGGCATAACATCTTTCGATCGTCATAGGCCTGCAGTAAATAATGGGGTCATAACGCCTCGCGTCTCCGGTGGAGCTTACGGGCCAAAAAGAAAAGTGTAAAGGAGCCACATACGCTTACTCATTGTACTCTTCTCCCAATGCTACTAACTATGTCATATCCATGACACGCAAATACCTCTAGTAACTGCTAAGTCTTCTAGCATGCAATTCTACTAGCAGTGTTTTCCTATCACACGTCCAATATGTATCGATGGCCAGTCAATACGCAAGTCCGTGATCTATATGAGACTCACAACTCATGTAACACCTGTGTCAGGGCCATATGAAACATAAAGATGCTTCAAAATCATGGGGTGGTCTCTTAACTCTAGGTCAATATGCATAATATAAATAAAAGATGATGCAATCGTCGTTACACCCAAGTCATTCTTGGATAAGAAATTTTATATAGAAAAATAAATAAAAATAAACAAAAAAAAATAAATATGTAGTAAATGAATGTAACTAAGCAGTATTGTGGCAAGGTATACTTGCCTGAGAAGCAATCTGTGGAGTATGGATGTCCAAACGACAACCACAAGGAACCGGAAGATAGGAACTCCGAAAGAACGTCTTCGGACGTTGAAATAAACATCACCAACATCTCTAAAATCAGCGAGATAGTCAAAAAAATCTACCCTTTCGTCCAATTTGGACACAGGGGCAAAACGATAATTTTGGCCCAAAGCATTGTCCATATGTGGTCCACTTTGCACCAAAAAATATGTCAGAGGCAAATGTCTCTAAATTGGACAAATTATAGGTCAAATAAATCCTAATCGACGATATGAACTCAATGGTATATCCAATTTTGGATTTTGTTGAGCCGATCATAAAATCGCTTGTCAAGTCGAATTGTAGGGCCCGTAAAATGGTGACTCGGCCAAATGTCTCAAAATTGCGTAAAACTTGGGTCACAGGACCAGCATTATACCATGGTCCCAATGGCACAAGTTTTGTCGCGTTCCGATGAGCGGTCACAAATTTTTAGGGTATTTTGCAAAATGTCGATACCGGGAACTTTTTACTGATACGGGTTGATTCTGACGCGCACACACGTCCGAATCAACTTCTGTAAAATTCTAACACGTCAGAATATACCATACGCGTATTTCAGTGCAATTGGTATATGATGAGGTAGCCCCATTTGGCGGAGAGCACTCAGTATCGCAAGATTTGGGTTTTGAAAAACATAGTTTTTGGTCATTTTAGAAACAAAATAATTTGACAAATAAATTAAATTAATTAAAACTAAAAGAACAAAAATAATATTGGATATATTTTTGATAAGTCTCTTCAAATAGATTTTGAAAATATTAACCGAGTTGGTAGAAAACTAAAAATGAACATGGGTACTTAGACTAAATTTTTGAACAGTTTTGGAACAGTTTTTCGTCAACTTTGAGTTGACTTCCTGATAGATCCAGGGCACCTAAATTCTTTCCAATTGAAGAAATTCCTAGAGGGTCGTGTTGTGAGCGTGTACGAAGAAATCATTCGTAAAATGAACTAACGAGGAGGAGGAGGAGGAGGATAATGTACCTGGAAGATGGGACCACGGGGGGCTGCAGCTACCGTGGCTACTACTGCACCCGTACGTGCGGCGCTGTGGCAGTGGTGGCTAGGGGGTGAGACGGGGTCAGGGGTTGGCTTAGGTTCAGAGTTAGGGTTAGGGTTTGAAGTATATTGGTATATATAGGGTGAGGACGAGAGATCGGGGGTCGGGTCGGTCCGCACGGGGGTGAGCGGGTATGGGTCTTGGGCAACTTAGGTGTTTAGGAATTTAGTATTAGGGTTTTTCATTTTTTTCTTCTTTCTTTATTTTTCCTTTTTTTATTTTTCTCCTAAATAAAAAAAAAATAAATAAATATATATATATATATATATATATATATATATATATATAAGATTATATGAAAAAAAATTCTAAAAAAATATTTTCACACAAGTAACTTCTAAGAAATTTATAATATTTTAACAAGAGATAAATAAAAATAATATTGGGAAAATAATTCTAAATAATTATTATATAAGTAATTATATCAAAGAATTTATTTCTAATTAACCAAAAAAATAATATAAAAAATCCAATAGTTAAATAAATAAAAAATACTTAAAAGTTAAAATTTAAAATTAGGGGGGTTACAGTCGTGCCAATGCGGTGCTGAGTCATGCGTTCAAAAAAGAGGGACGCACAGCTCCGGGCCGAATGGATGACTCAGCCACATGCTTTCCTTGGCCGCATAAACAATTGGCCGCATAAAATCTTTTAAACTCGGAGAACTTTCATTCGTTCAAGTTCCATACATTTGGCCTAGGGGCACATGTGCAGATTTTAGTCACGCGCCCAACAAGATGGCCGTATGATGACTTGGAGTGAGGAGTCCAGGCAGCATGCCAAGCGGGCCGCATGGAACTCATTCATCCCAGAATAACAAGTTTCAGCCATAGAAAGCTCCAAGTCTGAAAACTTATTTTCTCTATGAAATCTTCATTTCAAGTCTGAATCCAGCAAAGTAAAGTTCAAAACCGCATGAAATCAAGTGCTTCTCAACATGGAACTACAAGTTTTTGAAAACATCAAGTTTTAAGATATCAAAACCAAGTAAACTCATGGAAGCTCCAAACTTGAAACTTAGATCGACTCCAACCAAGGTATAAAAACCAAAAATAACAAGAAGTAAACATGAAGAGCAGTTCATAGAGCACAATATAGACTAATAAAATACAAGAGTGGCCAAAAGTGCAAGTTCTTTCTCATTGGCAAGATGTACTTGCCTAAATCCACTACAAAGCTACTACTACTACTACCACCAAAGGGAATGGGAAGGTTGTCACGCCCCGATCTCCCACAGGATAATCGACCGTCCCCGCTAGGTGAGAATCACTGTGCCAACGCTCCTGCGGGACGATCGCTTGACCCATCTGGGCGTGATGCCGCACGAGTGTAAGCCGAGCCCATGCAAGGCCGTGGTCCAGGCTGGCGGTATGAGGTCTAAGCTACAGAGTCAGATTGACCGAGTGCAGTAAAATTATAAACGCATAGGCGATTGGTAACAAGTTCACTGAGTCATCAATAACGGAAGCATTGAATAACACAAGTATAGAAGTAAAGCAAACTCTTTATTGATGTGTTACAGGCGGCGCATAGCCAAGATTACAAGTCGCTCAAGCCTCTCTTTGAAACAGTAAAAGCATGCCAAGTGGCTACATTTGTGAAATGATGTATATACGATGTTCCAACATTATGTCTTGTATATATGCCTCTGTTCTGGATGCAACGCTCCAAGGCTCTAGAGTAAACTCTATGCCTTAGTACGCACGAAGGAGGCATCCACACCGAACGAGGTTCTCCCGTACCCTACAAGCAATCTGGTGGGTTATTGGTACATGAATATACTGGTGGGGAGCCTACTCACCAGCTCGACAAATCCAAACACGTTCAATAGGTTCCGTGCACCATCTATTTATTTATCTTTCTAATCTTGCCTATGATCAGTTTTATGGCATATATGAAAAGTCTAACTCGTGTGGCAGTACGCATGTGCGATATAAGAGAAAATACGGAAAGACTTACCGACTTACCATTTGCCCTTCCCTATCCAAGGCAAACCAAATTAATTCAAGAACGGACATATATATATGAATTCAGGGACAAACAACATATGCAAACACAAGTGTTGTGAGCGAGACTATGTTTTGGGTGTACGAGTATACAGGATATCCAGAAGTATTGTAGGGAATATTCTAGTATTCAATATATACAAGTGTTATAGTCATGATCGTTCAGGTGTTCCCGGTTCACTGGATGCGATACAATAACTCATACACAGATTTCCGCTAAGTGAGGATGACTTATCTATTTAGTTTATTTTACAAGCAAGCATTGATATGGAAATTCATTGAAATAAACTTGTCACCACTCGGTGACTTTTACCTGCCCGTCGGAACCACCTGCACAATACTTACCATATCCTTCCCTGCCATGAAGACACAAGTTAGCTTGCACAGGTTTAAATATACGTGGAGATCACTAGCTTGATGCCATAATGGACGATATAGTCTTGAACAAAGATGGAATGCAATAAAAGTACAAGGGGTGCTTCAAACTATCCCGTCCAGAACATGAGACTAAATAATAGGTTCTGTCCGGACCAGATCAGTGCCAGTGCCCCATCGACCATCCGCGAGAACCATGACCTTGTGCACAAGTTGTCCTTGATCAAACGACGTCTAGGTCAAGTTATCAATTTATGCAGTTGAGGCAACATGAGTACAAGACAAGTAGCATTACATGATTCATTTTGCATAGCCTCCCTGAACCGTTAGATTGAGTACAAGACGAGTATCAATTTATCTGAGGCGATGTTATCTTGCTTAACTGTCCATTGATGCAGTCACCTATTTCAAGAAATGCCTTGGCGACCTAACGGTCCCGAATACTTTCAATATTTTATACTTGGCTCCGAACGACTATTAGATAGTCTTCCGGTGGTTTGGATAAAAATAAGCAAGATAGCATTCACTTGATATTGGCATGCAATTATGTGACAATCATTGAATAGAGGCAACAAGTACAAGTTAACATATAAGCAGGCAAGCATTGCATTCATAAGAAAACTTAAGCATTCACGTTGGCTCGGGCCCGAAGGTAAGCCGAGGAGTAAAACCGTAAAGGGACTTACCGAGCGACATAATCTAGGGTCATGTTGTATAGCCAGTAAATAAGTTCACTACGAAGAGTGTAATGTTTATATCGTTCTACTCGAGGCATAGCGGGGTCTAGTTGCACAAGACAAAGGGAGCATGTGAGGGTCTGTATATAAGCAAAGTTTTATTTCCATGTTCTAGCACAAACAATACAAGTTGGGATTATTCCCTTATCTAGGTGCATTGTATTCTTACTAGCATGCAGGGAGTGATTCACCTAGCGACTAGCATGAAACGTTCATATTTTGAGTTTGCTGGCTAAGCAAAGACAAGTTCATCGTAGCCACCCACCTTAGCGATTATTCGCCTCGGTCGAGCGATACTCCGAGAGAGCCTCTGAAAGACTAAGCCGGTACTCCTAAAGGGCCAAGTCTAGAAATTCTTTTGCCTTAAATGAGTCTTCTCGCTGAGCAAATCGGGTCGGGACATTGCACTTTTGTCGTTTGAATCGGCAGTCCGCTTGAGCGGAATGGGTCGTTACATTATACACTACTCAGAAAAAGTCTCGTCCTCGAGACTTCCTGAGCGCAGGCCGTTCTATCATATTTTTGAATCTATTCCAAGCGTAATCGGTACCACTAGATCTGATTTGTTCGAACGGATCTCCTACTCGTTCCTTACACCGTATCGCGTGTATGCTGAGTTGGACTCATTTGCGCCTTAGCACGGAACATGTTGCTTAATGTGGGATACGTTTCAATCCATCTTGAATGATGATCTAAGGCTGAGGCAAACTTATACAAGTTGTTATACTTGTCATGAGGATATTCACTTGCACTAGCATCGAGATCAACATATCGCGAGTCTGGATCGTGCACAGATTCGAAGTGCACCACGAACATATGAATGCCAACCAACTTAGCGATAGCGAAGTCTTAGCACTCGAGTTTCATATCTCATTGAGTCTTGGATCGTGCACACGTTCAAGGCGTCCCTCAAATATATGCATTCAACCAAACTTAGAGATAGTAAAATCGGACAAGCTACTTTGCAAAAATCCTAAGGGTCTCGTTTTTATGAATCACAAGGATACTTCGACAGGGTCAATCAAATTCTAAGTCATACCCATTCTACCAAGTATTTGCACTACCGTTAAGCATGATCTATTTGATCCATCGACTAGCGTTCATCCGTTCGGGTCAAACACAGCACACGTTACCGTTCTAAGTCTAACTCTAAGTCTTGTTGCCCCAGTTCTATTGCTTGTTCAAGAAATATGCTAAAGTCGGTCACACTGGTTCATTCTCGGCACAGGATCGTCTGCCTAATTGCTAGGTCAGCTCACAAGGTCATAGGTACATGTTCAAGCACATAATTTATCGTGCAAATTCGTCGCAAGATGCTTGCCCCAATTCCTAGGGTCAAACCATTGTTCATTTGTATGGGGTATTCTACCCAAGCTCGTTTTACTCAGATTTCTAAACATCGAGCACATATTTTTTCTATACACATAGCACGTTCGTTTGCACGGGATTTTGAGTCCGTTCAGTAAAATCCATGGTATATCCAAGTTGCAGGACAAGCCTAGTAATTTGCATAGTCTATTTCTCCAAATATGTTTTGATATAATCCCTATCCATTTCAAGTCTAGACTACCAAGCCAAGATTTAATTCTAAACCTTAGATTATAATCCAAGTCGTCTAACCTGATTCATGTATTCGTTCACGAACCCATCAAGCGTAATTTATTTTAGATTCTAGGCTAACTTATCCTCGAAATACTTTCGATTCACTTGCATTTCCAAATTTATCTTATCGTGTTGAACCAAAAGTCAAGACGATCATTTAGTTGTCATGCTCCGGTCTTCCGCAAGTTCGATTACCCTCGTTGGACGTGAGATCACCATGTCAACGCTCCTGCTGGATAATTGTCCTAATCCGGGCATGACGCATGCACAAGCATAGAGTTATGCTCGCACAAGACAAGAACATTTGAACATTATGATTATCTTCGGCACGATCGAGATACCTTAAAATTTTCCTTTTTGCTCCATCCAAGTTATATATATTTATCCACCAAGTCATGTCCGTTCATGCAGTGATTATACTTCGTCTAACAAAATCATCCAACTTCAATGTTGCCGTTCGGTAATCCCATAGTCGTATTTCTATCATTTCTCAAGAAAGTAAGTTTTAAATATTCAAGCCTAAATCTATTCCATCTTTTGATACGTTCTATTCATTGAGTTCGTTTGGAATAATCACCGAACATGTTCTCGTGAGTTCGATCATCCCTGCCGTACGTGAACTACCACGTCGGCGCTTCCGCAGGATAATCGTTCTTGTTGGGACTGATTTCGAATGTTATCGTACTGAACTCGATTTCAATATCGTTCTTATAAACTCCAAGACAAATCCATTATGGCTTATCTCTTTCATCGAAACACAATATTCATCTCAGGCTAACTTCTATTCGAGCGATATTGTATTCAAGTTCAATCCGTTTGTTTTAATTCAAAATTGCTCGCACGATACTCCACAAGTTTCCTTAACCAAGATATTAATTTCCAATTCCGTGAATCCTAATTCGATATAAGTTTTATCATTATTTCAAGACATTCTCCAATCGTTTAATCCGTATGGACATTTCTAAATGATCCATACACTACTCAGAATTGAGTCATCCAATTTAATCCATATTCGATTTGTATCTTTCCGACACGAGATACCGTTCGAGCTACTTCCCAAAATCCAAGCACGATTCTCTATATTCGCCAAAGCGATAAATTTGGTAATATTTCTATCGGTTGCCATTCTAAGTCTGACTTATCTTACTTCTGAATGATATCCCAATCTCGTTGCAACTAGCTTGCACCAAAGGGTCTTGACGCACGATACTCAATAACTTAGCCGAAAGGCTCTATGCATAGCTAACCGTTCCGGTAATATTCGATTTTGTACACTAACAAGTTGGGTAAACATGTGTAGGCATTTCAGGTTTGCACATAAGTCGCGATTCTAGCACGAGTCTAATCCCAAAGGTCTAGTACAGGTCAACACAAAGGCCTTAGCATCACAATTTCATACAAGCAATCACATCATTCACATGCAATTTTTGAAAGTATTTAGACTTATTGTTTGGAACATTCTGATGGGACATTGAGAGAGAGCATATGCACATAACCCACGAACGAGCTTTCAAAACTGAGAAAAATAAAACGAAGTCTAAAGGCGTAAATCCATGCTCTCACGACCTTATTAAAGAGAACATTTAGGACATCAAAGGGAAATTGAAAACTCTTAGATAGGACGATGCTTCCTACGGGCGCCTTCAGTAGATCTAACCAGCTAAGCTACCTAAATAACCTTTCACATGTACCAATCTGTCACGTCCCGATCTCCCGCAAGATAATCAGCCGTCCCAACTAGATGAGAAATACCACGCCAGTGCTTCTGTGGGACGATCGCTTGACCCATCTGGGCATGATGCCGTACAAGCGTAAGCCGCGCCCGTGCAAGGCTGTGGTCCAGGCTGGCGGTATGAGGTCTAAGCTACAGAGTCGCACAGATTGTCCGAGTACAGCAAAATTATAAACGCATAGGCGATTGGTAACAAGTTCACTGAGTCGTCAATAACAGAAGCATTAAATAACATAAGTATAGAATTAAAGAAAACTCTTTATTGATATTGAAATAATGTGTTACAGGCGGCGCATAGCCGAGATTACAAGTCGCTCAAGCCTCTCTCTCTGAAAGAGTAAAAGCATGCCAAGTGGCTACGTTTATGGAATAATGTATAGGCGATGTTCCAACATTATGTCTTGTATATATGCTTCAGTTTCGGAAGTAATGCTCCAAGGCTCCAGAGTGAACTCCACGCCTTAGTACGCACGAAGGAGGCATCCGCACCGAACGAGGTTCTCCCGTACCCTGCAAGCAATCTGGTGGGTTATCAGTACATGAATGAACTAGTGGGGAGGCTACTCGCCCGCTCGATAAATCCAAATACGTTCAATAGGTTCCGTGCACCATCTATTTATTTATATTTTTAATCTTGCCTAGGATCAGTTTTATGGCATATATGAAAATCCTAACTCGTGTGACAGTGCGCCTGTGCGATATAAGAGAAAACACGGTGAGACTTACCGACTTACCATTTATCCTTTCTTGTCCAAGGCAAACCAAATTAATTCAATCACGAACATATATAAATGAATTCAGGGACAAACAGCATATGCAAACACAAGTATTGTGAGCGAGACTATGTTTCAGGTATACGAGTAAATCGGTTATCCAAAAGTATTGCAGGGAATATTCTAGTATTCCATATATACAAGTGTTATAGTCATAATCGTTCAGGTATTCCCGGTTCACTAGATGCGATGTAATGACTCGCACGCGGATTGCCGCTAAGCGAGGATGACTTATCTATTTAGTTCATTTTATAAGCAAGCATTGATATAAAAATTAATTGAAATAAACTTGCCACCGTTCGATGAATTTTACCTGCCCACCTGAACCACCTGCACAATACTTACCATGTCCTTCCCTGCCACGAAGACACAAGTTAGCTTGCACAGGTTTAAATATACATAGGGATCACTAGCTTGATGCCATAATGGACGATATAGTCTTGAACAAAGATGGAATGCAACGAAAGTATGAGGGGCGCTGTAAACCATCCCGTCCAGAATAAGAGACTAAACAATAGGTTTCGTCCGGACCGGATCGGTGCCAGTGCCCTAGCGACTGTCCGCAAGAATCATGACCTTGTGCACAAGTTGTCCGTGATCAAACGACGTCTAGGTCAAGTTATCAATTTATGCAATTGAGGCAACATGAGTACAAGACAAGTAGCATTACATGATTCATTTTGCATAGCCTCCCTGAACCGTTAGATTGAGTACAAGACGAGTATCAATTTCTTTGAGGCGATGTTATCTTTCTTAACTGTCCATTGATGCAGTCCCCTAGTTCAGAAAATGCCTTGGCGACCTAACAGTCCCGAATACTTTTAATGTTTTATACTTGGCTCCGAACGACGATTAGATAGTCTTCCGGTGGTTTGGATTAAAATAAGGCAAGATAGCATTCACTTGATATTGGCATGCAATTGTGTGACAAGCATTGAATCGAGGCAACAAGTACAAGTTAACATATAAGCAAGCAAGCATTGCATTTATAAGAAAACTTAAGCATTCACGTTGGCTCGGGCCCGAAGGTAAGCCGAGGAATAAAATCGTAAAGGGACTTACCGAGCGATATAATCTAGGGTCGTACTATGTAGCAAGTAAAGAAGTGCACTACGAAGAGTATAATGTTCATATCGTTCTACTCGAGACATAGCGGGGTCTAGTTGCATAAGGCAAATGGAGCATACGAGGGTCTGTATATAAGCTAAGTTTTATTTTCATGTTATAGCACAAATAATACAAGTTGGGATTATTCCCTTAGCTAAGTACGGTGTATTCTTACTAGCATGCAGGGGGTGATTCACCTAGCGACTAGCATGAAACATCTATATTTTAAGTGTGCTGGCTAAGAAAAGACAAGTTTATCGTAGCCACCCACCTTAGCGATAATTTGACTCGGTCGAGCGATACTCCGAGCGAGCTTCTGAAAGCCTAAGCCGGTACTCGTGAAGGGCCAAGTCTGGAATTTTTTTTGTCTCAAACGAGTCTTCTCGCTGAGCAAAGCGGGTCAGGACATTGCACTTTTGCCGTTTGAATCGAAAGTCCGCTTAAGCGGAATGGGTCGTTACAAAGGCCGGCCTCGGGCTGCTCTCGCTAGGGAGAGAAGAGGGAAGAGGAAGAAGAAAATAAAGAAAGAGAAGGAAAGAAAGAAGAATAAGGAGGAGAGAAAAAGGGAAGGCTATATATAGTAAGGGATAGTCACCAAGCACCAATCTAGAAGTTACATAAAAGTAGCTAGAAAAATTTATAAATTACATGAAAAACAATTATACAGCTATAACACACATATACCAGATAAAATACAATAATACTAGAATAGTGAGACGGGTCTTACAACCCTCACCTCCTTAGAAAAATTTTGTCCTCGAATTTTCAAAAGACACCAGGTCTATCAAGGTATCTCTAGAGATCAGGCAGGTAATAAAATAAGCAAGACCATACGAATACCAATCACATGTTACGAACTACCTAGAACAAGACAAGCTTGCACGAGACAAGATCAGGGTACGAGATATACGAACAATATACCTCATGAGTCAAACAAATATAGGTATCTAGCTCGGATATCATCCTCGCGCTCCCAGATCAACTCACCCGGTGAGTGATGCCCCCAAACAGCTCAGACTAAACAAATGGCCTGGTTCTTGGGAATCTTCTCTATCCGGTCCAAAATAAATATAGGTCTTTTCTTATACGAAACATCGGTACCAATAACCAATTCTGAATGATCCAGGACATGACTCATATCCGGTATATACCGTCGTAACTGGGATACATGAAAAATATTATGTATCTTACTAAGCGACGGCGGAAGAGCAAGACGATAGGAAACATCTCCTACTCGCTCGAGAATATCGAATGGACGTATGTATCGAGGACTAAGCTTTCTCCGCACACCGAATCTGATGACTCCTCGGGTAGGCAAAATTTGAAGGAATACATGGTCGCCGATATAAAACTCAAGAGGTCGCCGATGCAAATAGGCCCAATGACAATAACGATCTTGGGCTATTTTGATATATTTTCGGACTTGCTTGACTACTTCAACTGTCTGAGCTATCATTTCCGGACCAAGCAATTGCCTTTCGCCAATATCATTCCAAGCTACAGGGGATCTGCACTTCTGGCCATATTGTGCCTCGAACAGTACCATTTGGATACTTGCTTGGAAAATGTTATTGTAGGAGAATTCGACCAAGTACAAATAATCCTCCCACGAACCATCAAAGTCAAGGGTACATGAATGAAGCATATCTTCTGGAGTCTGGATGGTACGCTCTGACTGACTATCTGTCTGCGGGTGGTAGGCTGTACTGAACTTTAGACGGGTACCTAAGCTCTCCTGAAGGCTTTTCCAAAAATGAGAAGTAAGCCTGGAATCTTTATCCGAGACTATGCTAACTGGCACACCATGTAGTCTAACAATCTGTCTCATGTATATCTCAGCTAACTGTTATGTGGATTGGCCAATTCTAAAAGAAAGAAAGTGTGCAACTTTCATGAGATGACCCACTATTACCCAAATAGCATCTCTGTCGGCTAGGGATCTGGGAAGTCCTGGTAAGAAATCCATGTTGATATGCTCCCAATTCTACTCCGAAATTGATAAAGCTTGAAGAAGTCATGCGGGTCTTTGATGCTCAGCTTTAACTTGTTGATAGACCAAACATCCAGAGACAAACCGAGCTATTTCTCTTTATTTCATTCCACCAGAAATGTTGACGAATGTCTCTGTACATCTTTGTTCCTCTGGGATGCACTGAATACTGTGAACTATGAGCTTCTGCCATAATATCGCAACGAAGGTCTCCACTAGGTACACAAAGCTGATTCCAAAAACGGAGAGTTTTGTCATGGTGAATGATAGTTCTGGTCTACGTCCTGCCTCACACTCTGCTTTGAGATGCTGAAGATTGACATCTGTTGGTTATGCGACCTTGATTCTTTCCACTATACTGACTGAACTTACAGACCAACCATGAATATTGTATTGACAGGAAATACTACTTCTATATCCATCTGCTAAATATCTTCTAAAATTTTATGTTGTGCCATAAGGAAATAAGCTCATGTTCTCTGGCTCAAAGCATCCGCTATGATATTGGCCTTCCCAGGGTGATACTGAAGGTCATGGTCATAGTTCTTCATCAACTCTAGCCATCTTCTCTGCCTTATGTTGAGATCCTTCTGAGTAAATATATACTTTAAACTCTTATGATAAGTATAAATCTCTACCCGATATCCATAGAGGTAATGTCTCTAAAGTTTGAGTGCAAATACAACTGCTGTAAACTCCAAGTCGTGCATCGGATAATTTTTCTTATGGTCTCGAAGTTGCCGAGATGCATAAGCAAACCTTGCCATGCTGCATAAGAACACACCCCAATCCTTTTTCTGACTCATTACAATATACGGTGAAACCACATGTTCCGTCTAGAAGAGCCAAAATAGGTGTCGTGGTCAACTTTTGCTTGAGCTTCGTGAAAAAGGTTTGACATTAATCTGTCCAATCAAATCGCACAATCTTACGAGTCAACTGCATCAAGGGCACGAAAACTCTAGCAAAGTCTGACATGAAGCGCCAATAATATCATCTAATCCTAGGAAACTATAAACTTCTGCAACTGTTCGAAGAACTGGCCACGTCTCAACGACTTCTATTTTCTGGGGATCCAGTTCAACTACTAATTTAGCAATATTGTGACCCAAGTATAAAATATGATCAAGCCAGAATTCGTACTTGCTGAAGTTTATGTATAACTTGTGCTCTCTGATAGTTTGAAGAACTGCACGAAGATGTTGCTCGTGCTCTACTTCACTTTGACTGTACACCAAGATGTCGTCAATAAACACTATCACGAACTTGTCCAAGTATGGCATGAAAATACGATTCATGAGATCCATAAACACTGTTGGTGCATTGGTTGCTCCAAAGGGCATTACTAGAAACTTTCAATGTCCATATTTTGATCTGAATGATGTCTTTGGTATATCTTGCTCCCTGAATCTGATCTGGTGATATCCCGATCGCAAATCAATTTTAGAAAATACCGGTGCTCCACTAAGATGATCAAATAAGTTGTTGATCATTGGCAAGGGATACTTGTTCTTGATAGTTACCGCATTGAGGGTACGATAATCAACACATAATCATGACGTTCCATCCTTTATTTTTATAAGTAGCATTGGGGCTCCCCATGGAGATCCTCTAGCATGAATGAATCCCTTGGCTCTCAATTCTTCTATCATCCGGTACAAAACTTCTAACTCTAAAAGCGCCATCCTGTAGACTCTCTTTGACACTCTGGTTCTATTCCTGGAAGTAGATCAATGGTAAACTTGATCTTCCTTTCTGGTGGCATGTTTGGAAGTTATTTTGGGAATACATCTGGGAATTTATTAACAACTCTGGGAATTGTACTTCCTTTGTTACTTCCATTCTCATGATCGCTGATGAAGCCTCTGTCTCCCCTCTAGAAAATAAGAATTCCTTCTCACCAGAGATATGAAAGATAACTTTGTCATTATGGCAATCTATCGTCACGTATCGGACACTCAACCAATCCATGCCTAAGATGACGTCATAACCTTCCATAAAAAATTCTATCAATCTAGCAAAAAACTCTCGCCCGCATACTATGACTTGACATGGGTCATAAACTCTATCGACTCCCATGATTACCAGTAAGTATATTAATTTTTACTAATAATTATTCGAGTTCTAATCCAACTCGTGTCACAAATGTGCAGACATAAAAGAATGTGATGCACCAGAATCAAATAATACTGAAACTGAATGAGAGTTGACGAGAATGATACCTGCTACCACCTCACCTGAAGCTAACTGCTCTTCCATAGTGAGTGACATTGCTTGGCCTCGTCCTCTTGGTGTTGGTCCTCTCTACTGCGGACCTCCTTTCCAGGCCTGTACTTGAGCTTGGGCCTGCGCATACTGTTGCGGCCTCTGTTGCTGGAATACTTGAGATTGGGTCGGCAAAGGCCTCTGACCCTGGTGTTGTTGAACCGGTACTGGAGCCCTATACTGTAATCCTGCCGGAGAAGATGATGATGAAGTGGCTGTGTGTGGAAAAGATCCCACTATGTGGCCTGGAGCTCCACAAGCTTAGGACAACCCTTGTGCTCTACGACACTCAAAAACTATGTGCCCAAGATTTCCATAATGAGAACACCCTGTTAAAGAAGATGTTCTTTGGTGTTGAGTTCGGGTTGGGGCTGTTTGCTGAACTAAGACTGTCGAAACTGACCTCCTCGGAGATTCGATGGTTAAATCCCTAACTGTCAGGGCTGGTGCTGAAGAGTTAGTGTAAGAACCTCCTGATGTGGGTCCTCTTTTGCCCCCAGTCATGTCCACGATTCTATGAAAGGTATACTCATGGCTCATTGCTGCTCTTAACACAATATCAAAAGTCTGGAACTCATTCTATCCTAATGCCAATATGATCTCCAGGTGAAGTCCCTACTGGAACCTTCTTACTCGATCTAATTCGGTTGCCACCAAGGTGGGAGCAAACCTACTAAGTCTGCATAACTCTGCCGCATAGCCGTCGACAGTCCTGCTCATCTGCTTCAAGTTGTTAAACCTTTGTTGTAGTTCATAACGCGACACTGCGTCAAAATATCTTGTCTGAAACCTTTCACTGAAGACAGCCCAAGGGACGGGTACTGTTAGTAAAATTATATGTTCTGCCTACCAGTCCCTGTTCGCCATTAAAGTAAGTTTGGTAAACTTTTGTTCAATAACAAACAAAAAGGGTACAAATAAATCCTAGACAAAAAATCTAAGTATAATATTTTTGATCTAGGAACCGTGACGATGGAGATCGAGTACTGCAGCGACTCCTTTACTCCGTTGACAGTCCAACGAGAGAATGAGGATACTCTCTTCTCTTTTCTCTCCCTTGAGCTTGTGTGCACGTACGTAGCTCCCCTGGAGGGGCATGGTATCTGAAGCAGAAAAACTAACCCTTGGAATGTTTAAGTTTCTCCTATTTATAGTCATCATGCTGATAGGCTATAGGTGTCGCATGTGCTTCTATTTGGTGGTCGCGGGAGACTCCTTCAACAGAATAAGGTTGTAACTGTAGCCACATACTATGGGCAGGCTGCCACGCATACATCCTTAATAGGATGTAGTTCCAACCGTGGAAGCAAGTCCAGGCCGAGCTGTTACGTGGATATTTGTTGTAATTTGTTGTTGTCGAAGATCTGGGCAGTTCTAGTTTTTTGTTTTTGTGACTTGGCTAGTTTGACACGTAGCCCGGACTTAGTTGGAGAGAATTACTTCTGTCGTAAAAAAAGATTTTGTCTCAGGGAACCCTGCCATATTGGATGTATGGAGTCTCGGATGTATGGGACCATAGTCGCATGGGACGTATAGAGTCTGGGACACATAGGGCCAGTGATGCATGTGACGCCTGGGACCAGAGAGGCATGGAACGCATGTAGTCTGGAACACATAGGGCCATAGATGCATGGAACGCATAGAAAACTGTATCTTATATACACGTGGTCCTGTACGGCTGCATAGTGACAAAAGTAATAATGACGGTGATGTGAGAACTGATACCAAATATTCGTGGAGGAATTGAGGCATTCAGAGAGTCCTTTTTGTCAGGATTCTGTGTCAGACATAATTTTTGTGTCAGGCCGTTATGTGGCCAATATTAGGGAGCATAGATGCTGCTTTTCCTTGGCCGCATGGTCATTCTACGGTCTGATTTCTTCTGAGTCAATCTTGGGGCACATGTTTGTTGGATGCATGAATCTAGATTTTCTATGCTTCTACAAGATCCCCTTCAAAGTTTTCAAAATGATAAGTTTGAATACTTTGAATAAGAAGTATGGAGGAGAAGACCTTGGGTCTTGTGCTACAGGTAATATGGACATAACACAACATCTTAGTTTGTTAAGGACGTCCCACTAGGGGACTTTTTGGTGGACCTTATTACCTTCTGCACACCTGAGTGCAAGTAATAAGTTCAAAGCGAAAACTCTATCAGAGGTGATAAGGACATGATAGGTTTTGTGGACCCATTATTTCTTGTGCACTAGAGTACAAGTAATAGATTCGAGATAAGCCCTGTTATAGGTGATATGGATATGGAGGGTTTTGTGGACTTAACATCGCTGGCGTACTTAGAGTTAAGTATGGGTGATAAGTTTAGGTGACGACCAATATCAGAGGTAATATGGATGTGATAATCGATAGTCAAGCAGGGAGGTTTGCTCAGAGGTAAGAAGGACATGGCAAACTCTATTGGGAAGGATGTGAGGATGATAGCTCAGAGGTAACATGGACGGAAGCTAATCTATAGCCATACAGAGATCTTAGGTACGATCATGGTGTTTTTATGGAAGAAAAAAGAAACGAGCCAGAGGTAATATGGACATGGTTGTTTTCTTTGGATGGAGAACATGGGCAGCTCATAGTTCAGAGGTAATATGAACGTGAACTGTTTGCTTTTGTTGAGGATATCCCACTAGGGGGTCTTTGGTAGACATATTACTTTTTGTATACTGGAGTGCAAGTAATAAGTTCAAAACAAAACCGTATCAGAGGTGATATAGACGTGATAGGTTTTGTGGCCTCATTACTTCTTGTGCACCTGAGTGCAAGTAATAAGTTCAAAATAAAACCCTATCAGAGGTGATATGGACGTGATAGATTTTGTGAACCCATTACTTCTTGCGCACCTGAGTGCAAGTAATATATTGGAGATAAGCCCTGCCAGAGGTGATATGGACATGGTAGGTTTTGTGGACTTAACACCGCTGGCGTACTTAGAATTAATTATGGGTGATAAGTTTATATGACGGCCGATATCAGAGGTAATATGGATGTGATAATTGATAGTCATACATAGAGATTTTCATAGAGGTAATATGGAAATGGCAAACCCTAGTCATATAGAGAGGATTGCTCAGAGGTAATATGGATATGACAAATCCTGCTGGGGATAATCGGTTAGGACAATAGTTCAGAGGTGATGTAGACGTGAACTAATGCCCAAGGAAACTGATTATGAGTGATCTACCCGAAAGTGTGGATAAACATGAAGGTGGCTCCGCTAAAGAGCTTTTTGAGGATCCATTGTCTGTTGCGTATTCAGGATTCCTGAATACAGATAATGGCTTTCATCAAACTTTTGTGGAAGAGAAGTGCATATTGTGCTTATACACTTGATAGGTATGAACAACGGGGAACGTATACTGTACATTTTGGTTGTCTAGCTGATAGTAAATGGAGTACAAGTCTAGCTTAGATATAGTATCTTTTGAGGAACTTGTCATTGATAGACATCATGAGCAAGTCTCAATTGGGTTTTGCGAGCCGGTAGGCGTCGTTGGAGAACACAGACTCCACAATGAACGGACCCTCCCATTTAGTTTAGAATTTATCGGCCGTATTGTGGGTCATTGTCCCGACCCGCACCCGCATGATCGGGCACGAGTATGTGGGTACGTCTAGCCTATGTCGCAGCATCGGCGGTAGAACATTGTCTAGGTCATCAATATCTAGCTATCAATCTTACTAATATAATTAGTCTATCATATACTTAATCACCATAATCTAAAGGCAGAATAAATAAGAAAAATAAACCAAAGAAAGAAAAATAGACATAATATGGAATAAAAAGCACTAGCCTAGATCTCTACATTTGTCACCTCAAGGTCTACAGTGTAATAACAGTCTTGTCTATAGCATCACTCTGAAATTCTGAAATGTAGAGCACAACAATCACTGAAAAATATTATCCAGTCAGGATTGGAGCGAAGCACACCTCTAACAGCAGTTCCAATAAATGATAAAGACTATATAGTAGTAAATAGAGAGAATGTACAAGATATATAGAGCATGGCAGGAAATATACAGGAATAAGGAATGCAAAAAATACATACAAGAGAGATGAGCATTATATATAAGAGTCAAAAAATATAACTAACTAAGTGAGTGAGTACTAGCTTCAACATGTGATCGGCTTAGAAACTTGCTCAGGAATTATGGCCTGGTTAATCATACGTGCGGTGTATGATTAACACTATGCAGTAAAATAGGAACTGCGGGGGTATGATCACATATCTATACTAACACTCCCCGCCCCAGATTGGTATAATGCATCCAACCATGACACGCTATGACACAGGATTCTATGAGGAGGGCGATAATCTTCTCATGAATCAGTGTCCATACATGTACAAGAATAACATGGCTTGCACAGGAATATGCCAAAAACTACTAGAAATAACATCTCATAACGGGATCCAAAAATACCAATCTGTGTAACTATGTGTCAAGTAACTATGTGTCAAGAAGTCAATGATATTTACACTAAATACAATAAACATAGAAGATATTATAAACAAAAAACTATCAAAAAATGTACTCACCTGAGGTTCGGAGCAATGAATACCAAATAGTGTCTGAACTGGAGTCTAAGTGACCTATATAAGATGTATCAAGGTCAAATAGTACTTTGAAGTCAACAATAAATTTAATTAACTCAAAACTATGTAAGTAGGTCAAAACTAGGTCACAATAGTCAAACCAGGTCAAATCTATGTCAACACAGTCAAACTATATCATTTTCTAGTTTCTAAATTGATTTTACCTATTTACAACGTTTATAAAGTTAGACTAGGTCTTAACAAGTCACTATTTGGTTTTATGTGATAACGAGGTCAAACTAGTCAATACTAGTTAATAGTAGGCTGATACTAGTTTTTTAGGCTATACTAATAAGTTACTAGCATATATTACCCTAATATATACTTCTACCTATAATTTTTAGCAATACCTTGACCTATAGCTATTTATCTTACCCCGTATCACACATTTACCTAATATCTTAGTCCGTATCTCAAATACCTTAATTATTAGTCAATACCTTAGTTCTAGGGTCAATACATTGGCTAAACTAGGTTTTAAAGTCATACGAGTTACCTATGATATAATAATATCATATATACTATATAGATATACAATAACTTTGTCTAACACTTAATACCTAGCCAATACCTTAGTATTACCTCATTACCTAGCTATTACCTTAGTATTACCTTATTATCTTAACCAATACCTTAACATATTACCCTGTATCCTAGTTTCTAGACTAATACCTTAGCTAATACCATTACCTTGACCAATACCAATATATTAACTCATACCTTGGTACCTAATACATTACCCAAGCTAGACACTACCCTTACCATGATATCTTAATCTAATACCTAATATCATAACCTTACCTTAGTATCCTAGTATTACCTCATACTAGTTCTAATATTTTGGTATCTTGCTATTATAAATATCTTGATACATCCTAGGATATCATACTCTAATTTATCTCACACATATCCCACTTGTTTGTACATGGTATCATGGTACCACATTAAGTACCATATAATATAAACCCCTAAGATACTA
Organism: Iris macrosiphon; assembly: GCA_036927795.1. Taxonomy (NCBI): domain Eukaryota; kingdom Viridiplantae; phylum Streptophyta; class Magnoliopsida; order Asparagales; family Iridaceae; genus Iris; species Iris macrosiphon. The sequence continues at coordinate 260,136,649 of JAYESA010000004.1, read as the reverse complement.
ACCCATGACCATAACCTACACTTACCTTACATCCAAGATACTCACCCTACTCTTGGCATTTGACATCTTAATATTACATATTATCTAGTTCAAATATCCAATATCTTAGTATCTTGACCAATACATTATCCTCCTAGGTACTTACCCAACTAACTCTAATACTAATACTTGATACCAAATATGATACCTTACTCAAGCCCCAATACTCACTTACCCTCAATCATGTTACTTGAATGTCACGATACCAATATCCTCATGGTACCCAAGTATCATACTAGTACCTTGTCCCAAACTCTAATATCTTGACACATAACTTAGCTATACTTGGCTCATTTGATAACCACTTGTATCAACACTAACATTCACGCACAATAACTAACACATATTACCTATATATATATATATATATATATATATATATATATATATATATATATATATATATATATATATATATATATATATATATATATATATGCTTGGTAACCTATGATACCTACACTCACTTGATATTCATACTACTTAGTCACATAGGATACACAAAATGCCTATGGTGTATAGTGAGTTCTCTACTTGTAACCAATACTTCACCTATTAGACCTATTCAATAAATTATAGGGTTAAATTATGTCGTAACCCTTCATATTATCTTTCTGAAACTTCAAACGGATTATATTTTCGTATCTGAAAGCTCACGAAATCATAAAAATATCAAAATACGTTCGTCTTTCGGACACCTGACACTCAAACAGTTTTACAGAAAGTTTCAGAACAAATTTGGCCTATTAATTTATATACTTTAAAAGCTAACTTCAATACGGTTCTTTAAAAAAAATAAAAGATTAATCGGAGTCCTGAGTTAGGAGTTATGGCATTTCTAAGTTGCTATGACTGCTAAAAATGAGGATGAATACTATGACACATTTGGATTATTTTGAACAAAAAAATACATGTATACACCCAATTTACCAATTTTACCTATATGTATCATGGTGTATCATGATACGAACTCTATACGTCCAATTTTGAATACAAGAATACCTTTACACCATCAAATAAACATCACTAGTCCTTATTAGGACACAATACACACACTCAATGGACACAATTAGGGTTTTCCCCAAATTGACCCCAAAATTATGACACCAACTTAGATCCACCAAATTGAGAGCTTCTAATGCCTAGATCTACCATTGGAAAGTCAAATATATCTATTGGAAGGTTCCTATATGACCAAGGGGTGTTCCTAACCATGAATTTGAAAGAATTATCTAGTATTTTGGTAGCCTCTTTGGAGAATTCTGAATTTGGACACGGAAGGGATGAGTCCGACACGATCTCCTAGCAAGCTCCTCTCATATGGATCTTCTTGTGTTCTCCAATGCTTTAGGCCTTCATGATGGTGAGAATGAGTGGAATTGAAAGTGGATTGAGTAAAATTGGTAGAGAATTGGGTTTGCTTGGGGAAGAAGAACCTTTAGAAAAAATAAGGCTACTGAGTAAAATAAAATGAATGGATGAGCCCTAAATTGAACTTATCTCTTATAGTAAGGTTTGGTCATGCCAAAATATCAAATTTGCCCCTCTCCATTTGTCATGAATGGAATCTAATTAACTAAGAAAAAGAATCTCTACAACTAAGAGAAATATTCTCTTCATGACAACTAAACTTAATTAATTCTAATTACTAAAGTCACAACTAACAATAATTAGCACTAACTAACACATAAAAATTCTAATTGGCTAGCCACTAACTAACACTAAAATAATTCTAGGCAATCATTAATATAAAATAATATATAATAAATTTAACAACATATAAAATTACCAAAATACTCCTATGGTAAAAAGTGGTAGTTACAGTCATAATCATCGGTCTTCTTATTGTCAAGACGAGGTCACCCACTTGGTAAGTCCTCTTCTTGACCTGTTTATTGAAGGCTCCTGAAAGGCATGCTTGGTACAACTCAATGCGTTGTAGAGCTAAGAGACGTTTCTAGTCGAGCGCTTCTAACTCTTGTAGCCATCGGCGGTAATTGTCGTCAATGGTCAACTGGTTGGAAAGAGCCACTCGGAGCGACAAAATTTGGATCTCGAGTGGGAGGAGCGCTTCGCTTCCGTAAACCAAGGAGAATGGCGTTCTACCAATAGGTGTCCGGACCGTTGTGCGGTAGGCCAAAGACATTCATCCAACTTCTCATTCCAGTAGCGCTTATTGGATGAGATAAACTTCTTGAGTAGCTTTATGATGGTCTTATTGAATGCTTCTGCCAGACCATTGTGAGACTCATCTCACTGTTCTAGTATCCGTGCCCAATATATGTCTATTATACATGTATAGCTTGCTTATTGTTTAATTGCTTACAATTTACTTTATGCCATTCATGCATTATTTAGGTTATTTTTGTAAGTTTCCCTTAGTTGCATGCTTTAGACCGTTGGTCCCTTGATTTTCTTGGTGGGTGGCTGTAATGAACCCGAGTGAGAGGCATGGATTATGATCCAATGGCCTGCAATCAATTCCTTGGCTATATAAGCAATCTCATTCTCTTTCCTCCACTTTTCTTTCCTTTCATTTTTTTTCCTTCTTTATTTCTTCCCCAACAGAGAGCAGCAGCCAAGCTTGGTCTTGGCCATGGGTGACCTTGGTAGTATTGGTATTAGGCTAGAACTTGGCCGTAGGCAAGTACTTCTTGCCAACCGAAGGAACAACCTTGGATCCTGCTTTGATTCCTAGTATGGCTTGTTTTATCATTTGATTAATTTTATTTTTGGGTAACACTTAGAACTTGTATCATTGATGATTTTGTTTTCTTTGGATTGGATTGCTTATGGACCCCGAGAACAACAAGTCGAAGAATGCAAAGTTGGCCTGAGAATGCATACAAAAAGTACGCAGGGAACCCTTGTCGCATAAGCGAAGTTCCAGTGAGCGAACTTGTGTGTGTTTCACAAATTCCTTAAAAAGTGGGCCAAAATATGTTACATACTCTGGGCGCACTTCTCTACTCCTACGTACATTTTGAACTGAGGATTTTTTTTCAAAAGTATGCCAATCCTACTTGGTGCACTTATTGAATGGGTCCGCAAGTCATTAAGAATGTACGCCACTGCTTAAAAGCCAAGTTGCCGCACTTTGCAGATATTGCAGAGTTGGCGCACTTTGGTAAACTTTTCTTACCGGCACATTTTGTCCCTTTTAGAGAATGTTGCACTTTGCTGTGTGGCACACTATGTGGCATTCTTTAGAGACGACGCACTTTGTAGCCTTTTGTATTACTTAATGACTAAGCAAAGACTTCTGACCATTCTCGAAAATTGTGTTCTCAACTGCAGAATTGTCTCGACTGTTGTGCCATTTCTTGGAACTTTTGTTTTATATTTTAGTAGACCTTCATGTGCTTGTTTGTGCGCTAAACCTCAATACTGGCATACTTGATGAAAGTGTGCCAAAGTCGTAGCTTGGTACTTTTATTTGTGCGCCAATGATAAATTTATGCGCCAAGCTTCTGGCTCGCACACTTCTATCATTGTGCGCCAAGATCCTAGAAGTACGCTTTAGTATGATTGTGCAACATCTTTACTCGAAGCACTTTTGTATCAAAGTGTGCCAGAACTGCATGAATTAGTGATTTGTGCGCCAAAACTATTTTTGGATATTTGTGCGCCAATACCCGTTTGTACGCCAATGGTGGTTTTTGACCCATTGTGCGCGAATGTTATATCCTTGCCTTATTTTATGTGCTAACCCTAAAATATTAATTTATGCGCCTGCATGATAGTATTCTTTTTAATATGTTTAACTCTTGATGATTCTTTATTTGTCTATTATTCCGTTATTTAAGTTAATCATGGTTATTTCTTGAACATGACATTCTTGATATTGATCTTAATTTTCTGACATGATCTAGTAATTGCACATTATAAATGAACTCCTGAATCCTGACACTGTACTGATAATCCTAATAATGTACTGATACTCCTAATCCTTAAACTCCTGATAGTGGCTCGGCATAGAACACCATTCTGATCATACTGATTCTGATAATCCTGATAGTGGCTCGATATAGCACACTCCTGACTTGAGAAATCCTATAACTGCCATGATCAAGGCTATTAGTAGCACCTGTATTGCATAATATGTATTCCCATGGTTGATTTTGATTATACTCGTCAAGTTACTTTCTTGTCTTGCATCATGTCTAAGGCAGATTCCTGAGCACTATGGTCAGAAATCCTTGATAATTTCCCAGGCTAATAACTAGAATAATAATCTAAAAAGCATCTAAAAAGATTTCTTGGCTAAATACAATCCCAGTATCCAGCGACACATGATGGATTTGAAGCTCTCCGTCGTGAGGGGCACACTTATAGCACACCGTCGAGTATTACACTACCAAAAAGGATAAGAAATAATTATACCTGATATATCTATACTATGTACATGTTCGTCTGGATAACCCGGATAGTCTGCAGGGCGTGTGGCTGTAAAGAATCTCAAATTGCATGTATTAGTAACTAGGACTATGAAAACCATAGTTAGCTAATGATAGCAAGTCGTTGGGCATGATTGGCCATGATCGCTTGATTTCCAGTCATGTCCTGATTTTATTGGCAGCTGATCCAAAAATGGTAACCGGAGTATTGATTTTTGATGTCTTTGTTTAAATTACTCCTGAACTACTTAACTGTTATTTTACCAGTAGAACTTATTTAACTATTCTTTATGTTATTTTTTACTGATTTATTTGCATGCTGATTTTAGTTCATAAGTTTGGATCCCTTGTGGTACTGGCTGTTTTGGGATCTGACTCCACTAGTTTTGTATGGCTAAGCACCGCAGGATCTCTCGTACTTCCTGCCTTAAGATGGTGAACACGAGGAGCACCCGAGGACATGAGTAGATTTCTTCTTTCTCACCCACTTAATTTTGTACATTATTCTTATAAGGCGTTTAGCCACCGAGCACATATTTAGTGTCACGTCCCGATCTCTCGTAGGTTTAGCCGTCCCCGCTAGGCACAAATTACCGCACCAGCGCTCCCACAAGATGATCGTTCCCATCAGGACGTGATTCTGCACGAGCACAAGTTTTGCCCGCGCAAGACTATGATCCGAATAGGCGAAGAAATAGCTAAGCTACAGAGTCGCACAGAAAGTCTCCAATGCAGCAAAAATTTGAACGACAAGAGTAAACGGCTGTTCGATAACTAGTTCACCAAGTTTGTATAGCGAAAGTATATAATAAACGCAAGTATACATAAACAAGATCTTTATGGATAATGAATAAGGTTACAAGCGGCGCTAGGCCGAGATTATAAGTCGCTCAAGCGCTCTCTCTCTCTCTCTCTCTCTCTCTCTCTCAATCGATAATGGCGTGCCAAGTGGCTTACAACTTGGGATGATACATAGGCGATGTTCCAACATTATGTCTTGTATATGTGCTTCAGCTCCGGACGCAACACTCCAAGACTCCAGAGCGAACTCTATCCCTTAGCGCACACGAGGGAATACTCTGTATCGAACGAGGTTATCCTACACCATACAAGTTTTTGTGGTGGCCTATGAAGATCGAGAGCATATTGTCTCGGTTACGTTACTGTACCGAGCAAGCCTGCGAATAGGATTAGAGTATATGATCTCATCCACTTATTTAAATCACCTCCCTTGGTTTCATTTTAAATTCTCATCTGACTGTTTGAATTGTATTTTGCTTGATCCTTTCATAACATAAATCTTTTCTTTTCTTTGGTGCTTGATAGAGGTTAGGAAGATGACTAGTACTAGGTATATGAGCCCACGAGTCAATTATACTATTAGTTGAACTATTGTAAGTTAGGTAGCATTCCTCATAACCTAGCATCTCACAGTCCTTATGACCCATTAATGAAGTATAATTGAATGACATTGAATATATGCTAGTGTAAGGAGATAATGTTGCCTAGATTGTAGAGTTTGGAGGTCCATAACACCCATTTTGTCGACCATAGACTTAGCAAGAAGTTAGTTTAGAAACTGTAGAGGCAAAAACACCGGGCGAGTCTTAGATTCTTGATGAACTTAAACTATTTGTACTTTCATTTATTATAATCTCACATACTTATATTTTTGGACTATCTTGACTTATGCTGCTATTATATCCTAGTTTTGCAAGCTTATTATTTTATCGAGCTTGTTCATGACATATGTGTTATTTGGGACGCCCACTAATACATTGTCCAATTAGAATTGGTGTATTATGGTCTGATCAACCTTAGTGCACTTGGTTCGCTCTTCGCATGACTATTATACGTGGATTGAGATATAGTTGACTTAGCTTATTAGACAAATATACTTGCTCTCTCGACAGGTCCGAGCATATCGTACCAGTTACGTAACTGTACCGATACGAGCCCCCGAATAGGAATTTATCAAAATAGGATCTCGTCCACAACTGTCTTGACAACTCTCTTTTGAACTCTCATATCGCCTTTAAACTCATATTTGTATTCGATCGTATCTCCCTTGAACTCCTTATTATTGTTTTCCATCTTTCCCTATTTCAAAAATATGAACGCTTATGCTTGACGAAAGTTTGACATATGGATAGTACTAGATATATACCCCATTATGACACAAAATTTTAGGAGTATAGATTGATGTAGAATTTTCTATATATGGTGGTTTAGCAGTTCTAATGATAGGTTGATATTTTAAGTAGATGGCATACCCTCGAAACTAGTAGGTGACACGAGTAGCAGTAGTAGTATTCTCTTTCCTATCAATATTTCGCTCTTTTGGGTTACGCATCTTCTCTACCGTATCCTTCGTATCCTCGATTCCATGTGCAAGTTCTTCTTGTACTAAAACTTATTCGTGCCATATTACCTTACTTAAAGCAGACCAGACTGACCCTTAGAAATTGATACAGGATTTATATTTACTTATTTCCAAATTTGAGGTACGATAATTCGTATTTGACACTTCTCTACCGCATGACATTCTCTTAGTCTTAAACCATACTTTATTTTTAATTTCGAGGACAAAATTCTTGTAAGATGGATAGAATATAAAACCCCATAATTTTAAATTATTAAATATTTTTATTTTATTGTTGAATTTCTTTCATAGTTAATAAAAAAAATCTTGATTTATTTACTTATATAAATATCTATTTAAAAGTATTTCATAAAAATATTTTTATTTTATTGAAAAATAAAATTATTTGTCAAGTAATTTAAATTTTCTAAGAATTTATGATATGCAAATATATTTTTTATATATTCTTAACTATAAAAAAAATGTATATATAAATTTATTTTATAATAGTTATTTAATGAAAATAAAAAGAAAAAAATAACAACAGACCATAACAACAAACAACAAAAACAAAAATCCCTACATCCGACCCCTTCAGTTCTCAGGCCCGACCCCCCTCGACACCCATCTCCCTCTCTATACATATATGCCTATAAAGAAACCCTAACCCTAATATCTTCCTTTAAACCGAAACCCTAACCCTATCTCTACTTAGCCAGACCCCGGGCGCACCCCTGGCCGCCGCCGGCGACCGTCGCAGTCGCCGGAGAAGCTGCCCGCACGCGTGTACTACAGCCCGCGACTCCATCGACCCAACTTCCAGGTGATGTATCTCCCTCACCTCTTGTTTATTTTATGAACCGATTCTTCGTACACGATCACAACATAACCCTCTAGGAATACCTTCAAGTATGGTGGTTTTAGTGCCCTGGATTGATCGAAAGGCGATCCAAAGTTGGACAAAAAATTGTTCGAAATAGTTCAGAAATTTAGTCCAAGTACCCCAGTTCATGACCAGTTTTCTACCAACTCGTTAAATATTTTCAAAATTTATTTGAAGGAACTTATTCACAATATAACCAAGATTATTTATGTTCTTTTAGTTAAATTATTCTGATTCCAAAACGACCAAAAATCTGTTTTTTAAAACTTAAAAACTAGCAATATGGAGTGTGCCCCACCAAACCAGGCCGCTTTGCCGCTTACCAGTTGCACCGGAAGGCGCATATGATATATCTGGACATGTAGACTTTCGCGAAAGTTGATTTGGACGTGTGTGCACGCCAAAATCAACCAGTATCTGTAAAAAGTCCACTTGTATCAGTGTTTTATAAAATATCCAATTAGTATTTGTACGCTCGTCAGATCGAAACAAAACTTGTGCTGCTAGATTCGCAGCACTTGACTTTTCCTGTGACCCGAGTTTTGTCTGATTTTGAGACAAACGAAGAATCGTCGTTTCGTGGGCCCCCTGATTCGACTTGACGAGTGATTTTGTGATCTGCTCATCGGATTCCAAAACTGGATATACCGTTGAGTTTGTATCATTGATTAGGATTCGTTTGACCTATAATTTATCCTATTTAGAGACCTTTGAACTTGACACATTTTTGGTGCAAAGTGGCCCACATGTGATTACCGCTTTGATCCAAAATTATCGTTTTGCCCCTGTATCCAAATTGGACAAAATTTCTAAATTGGACGAAAGTGTAGTATTTTCTGACTATCTCGCTCATTCCGACAATATTGGTGATGTCTATTTCAGCATTCGAAGACATTTACGCTATTCCTATATTTTCTGGATTTGTGGTACTTGTTGTCTTGCGTCGTTTCAGCACCAAACCACTGCCAGGCAAGTATACCTTGTCGTGATGACCATTTATTTACATTTTGTATAACATGTTGTATTTATTTTACTTATTTACTTAGTTATTTTCTAAAAAAATTGCGCGTCCAAGATAGACTTGGGTGTAACATCGGATTACGTCATCTTTATTTTATTTACTATGCATATTGACCTAGAGTTATGTAACCACCATATGTTTGTGAGGTATTCTTATATCTCCGTGACCTTGGTACATACTTTGTTCATACATGGATGTGTGATACGCGTGAGAGGGCACGAACCATCATATTCGGGTCACTCCCGATACGTAAGGGATGTCTGTCGGCATAGTTTATATTTTGTTGTTTAGGTGCATTCATTGACTTAATGGTGAGGAACTGGACGTGTTGTATCATGGATATGATCTGGACAGTCGTTTGGGTAGGGAGGATATACACGAGTCAGTTGGGCTACTTTGCACTTTTCTGTGACCGTACGCTCTGAGGGAGATACGGGTTGACGACCATAGATTTATAGGAGAAAGATTGGCCTCTGGCATGCAGGGGATGCATTGCGTTCTGTGCATATGATTGGATAGATTATATACATATAGACCTCTAGTCTCGAAGGTGTCTATGTCGATCCCATTTAACCAGACAGTCCATTCGTACGAAGGTTATCCTCAATTGTATTCACGTAGCTTGGTTATTTTACCCAGTACCGTTTATGATTGGCATACTTCTATATATCTTGTTACGTCCCTCTAAGGACCTGGACCATTTCCAGGTGTAGACGATCATGACTATTTGTAGGAGCACAGATCATGACTTGCTACTTTTTCTCTTTCGAGGAGGTCTTCCCTTCGAGCTTCTCTGGTCACTAGATGAAGTACTTATTATGTTTTCTTTCATATCCTAGCTTGGTAGTAGATTTGTCTTCACCCCACTATTAGTTCTTCTCGACTATTTCATACTTGGTTCATTGCCATATTTAGTTATTTATTTCTATTAGTTTTGTGGATGAGATTAGTATTGCCTGTGACTTGTGACATTATATACCACTTGTGAATTATTATTCATAATACAGCATATGTATGTATTATGGTATCTATATATTGGAGTTGTCATATACATACGGCTGGCATGCTTACGTATTCCTAGTCCTACATATTTTGGGACTGGGATGTGACACCCTGCAAGCAATCTGGTGGGTTATCAGTACATGCATGCAATGGTGGGGAGGCTTCTCGCCTGCTCAACAAATACAAACATGTTATATTATTTATATGAACCAACTATTTAGTTATCTTTCTAGTCTTGCCTTAGGATCAGCTTTATGGCATAATATAAAGCCTAACTCGTGTGGCAGTGCGACGTACGATATTAGAGTAACACGATAAAACTTACCAACTTACCATTCTTCCTTCCCTGTCCAATGACATACCCAAGTCAACCAAATACGAATATATATAAGGAAAACCAAGAATCGCACAACCAAACACAAGTATTACTAACGTGTTTCTAACTCAGGTTGTTCACATGCATTATATTTAAGTCGTTCAGATTTCTCAGATGTCTTATACTCAAATTATTAAAGTGTGTCAGAGGTTCAGATTACTTGGTTCAATTAACGATCTGCACGCATAATGCGTCGTGCATCCGTTACTTGCCTCAAGTCCATACGAGCCCATACGCGGGTTGCCACCACGTATGCAATATACTTAACGATACATATTTGGCCTTATGACCTGACGAGCCTCCATGGAAAAATTATAGTCTCGGCATGGGAATGAGATCCAACATAGTTAGCGAGCCTTGCTAAACGCCTTCTCGTCCAAAGCAAACGACTATCAACATGTTCCTGACCGGTTCGGATCAGCCCCGATGCCCCGGTGCACCTTCCTCAGGAACCATAAGCTTGTGCACAGGTTGTCCATGACCATTAATGATCTATAGACTATGTTTTACATGCGAGGCATTTCAAGAAACATAATTGGAACACATTGATTCATTATAGGCCCATAGCAAAGTCTATCTGATCAAACAATTCATTATAAGTTCATAGCATAGTATGCACATTCTAATTATTGCATTATCTCGTGTGTTCTTTTCAATGCAGAGTTAAGGTGATAATTTTACTACTTATTGCAGCTCCTGTTTCAGAAGTTGCCTTGGCGACCCAAAGGTCCTGAAGTCTTTTCATGTTTCTATTACTTGGCTCGAAAATGACTATATTGATAGTCATCTTGCCTCAGGTAGGTGAACCATGTTCTGTGTTGTGCTTTCCGTGGCATTATCTTTGTGACAAGCATTGCATATAAAATAGATAGCATAAGGACATCAACTCGACCAGTTCTAGACAATAAAGCAGAGTCTACTTGCACGGAGCTAAGGTAGCATACGAGGCTCTAACTAAAAGCCAAGTTTTATTTTCATATTCTAACACGAGCAATACAAGATGGGATTATTCCCTTAGCTAGGTGAGTTGTATTCTTATTAGCATACAATGGTTGATTCGCCTAGCGACTAGCATATATCATCCGTATTTTTAAGTGTGCAGGCTAAGAAAAGACAGGTTCATCGTAGCCACCCACCTTAGAGATGATTTGCCTCGGCCGAGCGATACTCCAAGTACATCTTTGAAAGTCTAAGTATGAACTCCTGAAGGGCCAAGTCTGCATCCTTTGCCACAAGCGAGTCTTCTCGCAGAGCAAGGCGGGTCGGGTCGTCGCACTTATACAATTTGAATCGGCTATCCGCATTGATGTAGAGCGGGTCGTTACATTTAGCTCATATTTTGGGACTTGACATTCTAGCCTGCGGACATACATTTAAATCGTATTCTAGACTATAGCTAGAGATGATCATGTAACATTGTACTTTGCTAGTTCTTTATTTTTGGTACTAGCTTCATGATCATCTGGGTATGTATAGTTTGAGACGCCTTACTATTATATGTTGATGATTATACATCTTGTAAACTTGTTGCTTGCTTGAGATTGAGACACATAGGATTCTTGACCCAAGATTGCCTGATGGATTATAGAGTAAAACCCCCGCATGTCTAGATAGCCATAACCATATCTCGGGGTATAAAGTACTCTGGTATACATAGCAGGCTTTGTCTGCCCCCACTCTCCAGTATTCTGGTTCTGGGGCGTGACACGATATAAGTGGTGGCCCATGCAGGTTTTAAAATTAAGAGGTATGGGGGTTTACTAATGTGTTTTAGATGTCTCAATCATGCTACTCCTTGATCTCCTCCAGTGTCGAATTTATATCCCTAAAATCTTGATTCAACATCAGTTTTGATCCTCGATCAATCCTATTCGTCCCATTTGATGATCCTTGTATCCTTTATCTTTCAGGGACATTGTTTATGTTCCTTCTGATCATCCCAGTAGAGTTCTTCCAGTAGCAGGACAACATCCAGATGCCCAACAAACTCTTGAGGTTCAGCTTCAGCATTCTGGGGCCAGGTCCAGAATATCTCAAAATAAGGAACCCCGGATCCAACCAGTACCTCCCTTGCAACCAGTACCTGATGCAGGAGGGGATACCAGCGTGTTAATCAGTATCCATAGGGAATTGGTAGCAGCTCAAGGACGTCGAGAGGATATACTCACTCGGTCAGTACAAGGGGCTTTAGAAAGTGGCGGACATCGTGCCAATAACTCGGCAAGCAACTTTAAGCCCCTCCAACCCTCGTATTTCTATGGCACCAAGGATGCGATTGCATCAGATGCGTGGCTTCAGGACACTGAAACTATCCTAGAGGCAGCAAGAGTGCCTGCAAGAGAGCAAGTATCAGTAGTTCGACTATAGTTGCTAGACTTGGGCCAAGACTTGTGGACAGCACAGATGGTTTCACAAACAGTACCTGTACCCTGGGCCATATTCAGTAAGAGGTTTCAGACCCGATACTTTGATGCGGTGTCGCATTATGATCTGTAACAGAGATTTAATAACTTAAAGCAGATGGACAGGACTTTCGACGGCTACACGATAGAATTCTGCAGACTTAGTTGGTTTGCTCCCACCATGGGGGCGACCGAATTAGATCGAACAAGGAGGTTCCTGCAGGGACTTCACCTGGAGATTATATTGGCAGTGGAACAACACGAGTTCCATATTTTTATGTTGTGTTAAGAGCAGCAAGAAGGCATGAGTATACCTCCCAGAGAATAGTGGATAGGACTAGAGGTCGTAAGAGGACCCATATTCAGGCTTCAGGCAGTTTTTACACCCAGTCTTCAGCACCAGCTCCAGTAGTGTGAGCTTTAACGATTGGAACCTCGACCATGACAACTTCGGTAGCATCATTTCAGCGACCAGCTCTGACATATCCTCAGCAGCAGAGGTCATCCCCTTCAATGGGATGTACTTATTATGGAAAACCAGGGTATGTGATTTCAGAGTGCCACAGAGCACAAGGGTTATGCTTAGCCAATGGAGCACCAGGCCACAGAGTGGGATCTTGCCCAAACATAGCTAGTTCATCATCATCCTCCCCGATAGGACCCCAGTATCGGGCCCCAGTGCTGGTTCAGCATCACCAGGGTCAGAGGCCTTTGTCGACCCAGTCTCAAGTGTTCCAGCAGCAGAGGCCACAACAGTATGCGCAGGCCCAAGATCATGTACAGGCCAGGCAAAAAGGTTCACAGCAGAGAGGACCAGGCCTTATAGGATGAGGTCAGGCGATGGCACTCGTTGTGGAAGAGCAGTTAGCTTCGGGGGAAGTGGTGGAAGGTACCATTCTCGTCAACTCTTATTCAGCTTCAGTATTTTTTTATTATGGTGCATCACATTCCTTTATGTCTGCACTATTTGTGATACTAGTTGGATTAGAACCCGAATCATTATCAGTAAGACTTAATATACTTAATGGTAACGGTATCGTGGGAGTAGACAGAGTTTATGCCTCGTGTCGAGTCATAGTATGTGGGAGAGATTTTTCCACTAGACTGATAGAGTTTTCTATGGGAGATTATGACGTCGTCCAAGGCATGGATTAGTTGAGTGCCCGATAAGCGACGATAGATTGCCATGCTGGCAAGGTTATCTTTCGTATCTCCAGAGTAGAAGAATTCTTATTTTCTAGAGGAGAGATGGAGTCTCCGTCAGCGATCATGAGAATGGCAGTAGAAGAAGGAGTAAAATTCCCTAGAGTGGTCAGTGAGTTTCCAGATGTGTTCCTAGAAGAACTTCCAAACATGCCACCAGAAAGAGAGATAGAGTTTACCATTGATCTACTTCCAGGAATAGCACCAGTGTCAGACAAGAGTCTACAGGATGACACCATCAGAGTTGGAAGTCTTGTACCGAATGATTAAAGAATTAAGAACCAAGGGATTCATTCGTTTTAGTGGATCACCTTGGAAATCTCTAATGCTTCTAGTGAAGAAGAAGAAGAAGAAGGATGGAACGTCATAATTTTGTGTTGATTATCGTACCCTCGACGCAGTAACCATCAAGAACAAGTATCATTTGCCAATGATCGATGACTTGTTCGATTAGCTTACTGGAGAAGCAGTATTTTTCAAGATTGATTTACGGTCAGGATATTATCATATCAGAGTCAGAGAACAAGATATACCCAAGACGACGTTCATATCAAGATACGAACATTGGGAGTTCCTAGTGATGCCTTTTGGATCAACCAATGTGCCAGCAGTATTTATGGATCTCATGAATCGTATTTTATGCCATACTTGGACAAGTTCGTGATTGTGTTCATCGATAATATCTTGGTTTACAGTCGAAGTGAAGCAGAGAACGAGCAGCATCTTCGCCCAGTTCTTCAAGTCCTTAGAGAACATAAATTATATGCCAAGTTTAGCAAGTGCGAGTTCTGACTTGATCATATTTCGTACTTGGGGCATATTATTGCAAAAGGTGGAGTAGAAGTGGATCCCCGGAAGATAGAAGTCGTTGAGACATATCCAGTACCTAGAACAGTTGCAGAAGTTCATAGTTTCCTGGGACTAGCAGGATATTATCGAAAATTTGTGTCAGACTTTGCTAGAATTTCTTCACCCTTGACACAATTGACTCGTAAGAATGTGCGCTTTGATTGGACAAATGAATGTCAAACCTTTTTTAGGAATCTCAAGCAGAAATTGATTATGGCACAAATTTTAACGCTTCCAGATGGGACATGTGGTTTCACGGTATATTGCCATGCATCAAGAAAAGGACTAGGGTATGTTCTTATGCAGCATGGTAAGGTTATAGCTTATCCATCTCGGCAGTTTCGAGACCATGAGAAGAATTATCCAACACATGACTTGGAGTTAGCAGCAGTTGTCTTTACTCTCAAACTTTAGAGGTATTACCTATATGGGGATCGAGTATAGATTTATACTGATCATAAGAGTTTGAAGTACGTATTTACTCAGAAGGATCTCAACATGAGATAGAGAAGATGGCTAGAGTTGATGAAAAACTATGATCTTGACCTCCAGTATCATCCAGGGAAGGCTAATGTCGTGGCAGATGAGCCGGAGAGCAGGAGCTTATTTTCTCACGGCGCAGCGAGAGATTTTATAAGATCTTCAGGATATGCACATAGAAGTAGTGTTGCCTGGCAATACATTATTAATGACTGGTCTGCAAGTTCAATCTAGTATAATGGAATAGATCAGAGCAGTACAGTCAACGAATATTAAGCTTCAGTGACGTAGAGAAGAATACGAGGCAGGGCGTAGAACAGAACTAAGCATTCACAGTGATGAAACTCTCTGATTTGGTAATCATCTTTGTGTACCAAGTGGAGATATCCGTCAATAGACCATGTCAGAAGCCCATAGTTCTCAGTATTTCGTTCATCTAGGAGGAACAAAGATGTACAGAGATATTCGTCAATATTTTTGGTAGAATGGAGTGAAGAGGGAGATAACATAATTTGTCTCCCATTTTTTGGTTCGTCGGCAAGTCAAGACTGAGCATCAGAGACCAACAGGACTTCTTCAACCTTTACCATTTTTGGAATGGAAGTGGGACCATATCACCAAGGATTTTGTGATCGGTCTTCCAATATCCCGAGCTGGCAGAGATGCAATTTGGATAATAGTGGATCGACTCACAAAGGTTTCTCACTTTCTTTTCTTCTGAGTGGGACAGTCTATAGAGCAGTTGGCTCAGATGTACGTGAATCAGATTATCAGACTTCATGGAATGACAGTTAGCATCGTATCAGATAAAGATTCTAGATTCATATCTCACTTTTGGCAAAGTCTACAGCAGAGTCTGGGTACCCGTATGAAGTTCAGTACAGCTTGTCATCCAAACTCTAGAAGATATATTTTGATTATGTACCCTTAACTTTGGTGGTTCATGGGAGGATCACTTGCACTTGGTCAAATTCTCTTACAACAATAATTTTCCAAGCAAGTATCCAGATGGCACCCTTCGAGGCACTGTATGGCAGAAAGTGCAGATCCCCTGTAGTTTAGGATGACATTGGTGAGAGGCAATTGCTTGGTCCCGAGATGATAGGCCAGACAGTTGAGGTAGTCAAACAAGTCAGAAGCATCTTAAGGTGGCTCAAGATCGTTCAGCGTTATTGAGCTGATTCGCATCGGCGACCTATTGAGTTCTCTATCGGCGACCATATATTTCTTCAAATTTTGTCTACCCGAGGAGTCATCAAATTTGGTGTGCAAGAAAAGCTTAGTCCAAGGTATATTGGTATGTTCGATATCCTCGAGCGAGTGAAAGATATTTCTTATCACCTGGCTCTTCCGTCGTCAATTCACGAGATACATAACATTTTCCATATATCTCAGTTATGACGGTTTATACCGGATTTAAGACATATCCTAGATCATTCAAAATTGGTCGTTGGTACCGATATTTTGTATGAGGAGGCTTGTATTTCTTTTGGACTGGAGAGAGAAGATTCTCAAGAACCAGACTATTCAGTTAGTCCGAGTGGCTTGGGGACATCACTCACCGAATGAGTCAACTTGGGAGCGAGAGGATGATATTCGTGCTCGATACCCGTATTTATTTGACTCGTGAGGTATACTTGTTCATATATCTCGTACCCTGATCTTGTCTTGTGCATACTTGTCTTGTTCTAGGATTGTGCTTGATTCCCGTATGCCCTTGCTTACCTTGATTGCATGTCCCAGAGTTTTCTTGCTAGACCCCATACCTTATTAAAATTTTGAGGACAAAATTTTCTAAGGAGGAGAGAGTTGTGAGACTCGTCTCATTGTTCTAGTATTCATTCTCGATATACGCGTATTATACATATATAGCATGCTTATTATTTAATTGCTTACATCTTCTTTTATGTCATTCATGCATTGTTTAGGTTATTTTTGTAAGTTTCTCTTAGTTGCATGCTTAGGACCGTTGGTCCCTTGGTTTTCTTGGTGGGTGGCTATGATGAACCTGGGTGAGAGGCATGGATTATGATCCAATGGCTTGCTATCAATTCCTTGGCTATATAAGAAATCTCGTTCTCTTTTCTCCACTTTTTTCTTTTTTATTTCTCTTTTCTTCTTTATTTCATCCCCAGCAGAAAGCAGAAGCCGAGCTTGGCCTTGGCCGTGGGTGACCTTGGTAGTGTTGGTATTAGGCTAGAACTTGACCGTAGGCAAGTACATCTTTCCAACCGAAGAAACAACCTTGGATCCTGCTTTGATTCTCAGTATAGCTTGTTTTATCATTTGATTGATTTTATTTTTGGGCAACACTTAAAACTTTTCTCATTGATGATATTATTTTTCTTGGATTGGATTGCTATGGAGCCTGAGAACAGCAAGTCGGACAATGCAAATTTGGCCTGAGAATGCATACAAAAAGTTCGCAGGAAACCCTTGTCGCATAATCAAAGTTCCAGTTAGCGCACTTGTGTGTGTTTCATAAATTCCTTAGAAAGTGCGCCAAGATATGTTAAGTACTCTAGGCGCACTTCTCTACACCTACGTACGTTTTGTACTAAGGTAGTTTCTTCAAAAGTACGCCAATCCTACTTGGCGCACTTATTAAATGGGTCTGGAAGTCATCAAGAATGTACGTTATTGCTTAAAAGCCAAGTTGGCGCACTTTACAGATATTGCAAAGTTGGCGCACTTTGGTGAACTTTCCTTACCGGCGCACTTTGTCTCTTCTGGAGAATGACGCACTTTGTTGTGTGGCGCACTATGTGGCATTCTCCAAAGACGGCGCACTTTGTAGCCTTTCGTATTACTTAATGACTAAGCAAAGACTTCTTACCATTATCGAGAATTGTGTTCTCGTCTGTAGAAGTCATCTCGACTGTTGTGCCATGTCTTGGAACTTGTGTTTTGTATTTTAGTAGACCTTCCTGCGCTTGTTTGTGCGCCAAACCTCACTACTGGCATACTTGATTAAAGTACGCCAAAGTCGTAGCTTAAGTACTTTCATTTGTGTGCCAATGATAGATTTATGCGTGAAGCTCCTGGCTCGCGCAATTCTATCATTGTGCCCCAAGATCCTAGAAGTGCGCTTTAGTATGATTGTGCACCATCTTTGCTCGGAGCACTTTTGTATCAAAGTGTGTCAGAACTGCCTGAATTAGTGATTTGCTGGCTAAAACTATTTTTGGCCATTTGTGCACCAATACCTGTTTGTGAGCCAATGGTATTTTTTGACCCATTATGTGCGGATATTATATTCTTGTCTTATTATATGCGCCAACCCTGAATTATTAATTTATGCGCCTGCATGTCAGTATTCTTTTTAATATGCTTAACTCTTGATAATTCTCTAGTTCCCTTTTATCCTTTTATTTTAGTTAATCCTGGTTATTTTCTGAACATGACATTCTTGATATTGATCTTGATTTCCTGACATGATCTAGTGATTGTATATTATAAATTAATTCCTAAATCATGATACTTTACTGATAATCCTGATACTGTACTGTTACTCCTGATCCTGAAACTCCTGATAGAGGCTCCATGTAGCGCACCATCCTGATAATCCTGATAGTAGCACGACGTAGCGCACTCCTGAATTAAGAAATCATATAACTTCCCTTATCAAGGCTATTAGTAGCACCTGTATTGCATGACATGTATCCCCATGGTTGATTTTGATTGTACTTGTCAAGTTACTGTCCTGCCTTGCATCATGTCTAAGGAAGATTCCTGAGCACCACGGTCGAAAATCTTTGATAATTTTTCAGGCTAATAACTAGAATAATAATATAAAAAAGCATCTAGAGAGATTTTTTGGCTACATGCAATCCCGGTATCCCAGCGACACCTGATGGATTTGGAGCTCTCCGTCGTGAGGGGCAGACTTTCAGCATATTGTCGAGTGTTAGACTACCAGAAAAGATAAGAAATGATTATACCTGATATGTCTATATTGTGTGTGGCTGTAAGGAATCTCAAACTGTATGCGTTAGTAACTAAGACTGTGATAACCATAGTAAGCTAATTATAGCAAGTCATAGGGCATGATTGGCCGTGATCGCTTGATTTCCAGTCTAGTTCAGTCATGTCTGTTATGCCCCGATCTCTCGCAGGTAATCGACAGTCCCCGTTAGGCGTGAATCACTGTGCCAGTGCTCCCGCGAGATGATCCTTCCCATCTGGATATGATGCCGTACGAGCGTAAGCTGCACCCGTGCAAGTCCATGATCTGAACATGCGGTAAAATAACTAAGCTACAGAGCCGCACAGATAGTCCGAATGTAGCAAAATAAGAAACGAACAGGCAATTGGTTACAAATTCACAGAGTCGTCAATAGAGGAAGCATTGAATAACACAAATATAGAAGTAAAATAAGCACTTTATTGATTGAACAAATATTACAAGCGGCGCTAGGCCGAGATTACAAGTTTCTCAAGCCCTTTCTCAAAACAGTAAAAGCATGCCAAGTGGCTACATTTGTGGAATGATACATAGGTGATGTTTCAACATTATGTCTTGTATATGTGCTTCAGTTTCAGACACAACATTCCAAGGCTCCAGAGCGAACTCCACGCCCTAGCACGCACGAAGGGGTTTTCGTACCGAACGAGGTTCTTCCGCACCCTGTAAACAATCTGGTGGGTTATCAGTACATAAATGCACTGGTGGGGAGGCTTCTCACCCGCTCGACAAATCCAAACACATATATAGGTTACGTGCACCATCTATTAAGTTATCTTTCTAGTCTTGCCTTAGGATCAGTTTTATTGCATAATGAAAAGCCTAACTCGTGTGGCAGTGCACCATGCGATATAAGAGTAACACGACGAGACTTATCAACTTACCATTTGTCCTTCCTTGTCCAAGTCAAACCAAGTTAAAATAACCACGAGCATATATAATAAAATTCAGGGCAATAGCATAAGCAAACACAAGTGTTGTGAGTGAGGTTCTGTTTCAGGTGCATAAGTTTTACAGATTATCCAGAAGTATTGCAGAAGATGTTCAAGTATTAAATTATGTACAAGTGTGCACAGATGTCTAATAATGATATTCGTTCAGGTGTTACAAGTTACTCGATACGATGTAATGACTCGCACGTTGATTGCCGCTAAGCGATGATGACTTATCTATATGAACATGAGTCGCTGACATAGCCATAAAGAATGAGTTATAGTCTTTGACGAGGACGGTATGCAACAAAAGTACACGGTGCGCTACAAGCCATCTCATCCAGTACACGAGACTACCAGCCTTTTGAGCAAGGATGGCGCGGCATTAGCAGAGATGCCACCCTGCTCGCACACGAAAGGCTGTACGAGTTCTATCCTGATCGGATCGGCCCTGATGCCCAAGAGATCGTCCGTGGAACAAGATCTAAAAATCTTCCTTGTTCAACAAGTTATCTGCGACATGCAAGTCTTAGGTCTTCCAGATTCACAATATGATATGATAATTCTTGATTCTTGTTCTGAATGAGTATTGCTCTACGAGCTATAATTCTTGCTTTACTTGACATGATTCTCGTTCAGAGTTAAACTTGACTTGATGTATTCCCTTGGTTCGGGAACTTCCTTGGTGACCTAACGGTCTCGTATACTTGCATGTTCATATTGCACAGAAGGACTATTTTATAGTCTTCTGGCTAACTAGATGCATGCACGATATTGATAGTGTTACTTGATTGTAGTATAAATTCATGTGACAAGCATTGTAACAAGACAGACGAGTACAAGCTACAATATAAGCTGGCAAGCATGCATTTTATATGAAACATAAGCATTTACGTTGGCACGATCTAAGGGGTAGTGCAAGAAGTGCAACCGTACAGGGACATATCGATCGACGTAGTTCTTAAGGCGAGCAGTGTAAACGAGTGAAATAGTGCACTATGAAGGGTCCATAATGATCTACTCGCGGCATAGCGGGGTCTACTTACACGAAGCAAAGGTAGCATGTGAGGGTCCAATTATAAGCCAAGTTTTATTTTCATGTTCTAACACAAGCAATACAAGATGGGATTATTTTCTTAGCTATGTGGGTTGTATTCTTTATTACCATGCAAGGGGTAATTCACCAAGCGACTAGCATGTATTGTCCGTATTTTAAGTGTGCTGGCTAAGCAAAGACAAGTTCATCGTAGCCACCCACCTTAGCGATAATTTGCCTCGGTCGAGCGATACTCCGAGCGAGCCTTTGAAAGTCAAAGTCTGAACTCCTGAAGGGCCAAGTCTGGAATCATTTTCCTCAAACGAGTCTTCTCGCTGAGCAAAGCGGGTAGGGTCATTGCACTTACGCCGTTTGAATCGGATGTTCGCTTGAACGAAATGGGTCGTTACATTATACACCACTCAGAAAAAGTCTTGTCCTCGAGACTTCCTGAGCATAAACTGTTCTATCGCATATCGAATCTATCTCAAGCATAGAAATCAGTACCACTTGATCCGTTCGAACACAATTTTCTACTCGTTCCTTATACCTTGTTGCGTGTATGTCGGTCTGTCTCATTGAATGACTCTATCATTCACTCTAAGCTCTGACTCGATCTCTACTGCGCCTTAGCATGAAACATATATCGCTTAATGCAGGGTACGTTATGATGTATCTTGAATTATGATCTAAGGCTGAGGCAAACTTATCAAACTAGTTATATCCGTCCATGCGAATCTAACATGTTCACTTGCACTAGCATTTGAGATCAGCATATCACGAGTCTGGATCGTGCACATATTCAAAATATCCCTCATACATATGTATGTCAACCAACTTAGCGATAGTAAAGTCTTTGCACTTGAGTTTAATATATCATTGAGTCTTGGATCGTGCACACATTCAAGGCGTCCCTCAAACATATGCATTCAACCAAATTTAGCGATAGTGAATTCGGACAAGCTACTTGCAAAATCCTCAAGGGTTCTCGTCCTATAAATCATGATGATACTTCCGACAGGGTCAATAAAATTCAAATAATTTGCATTCCAACTCAAACCAGGCATTGCACTACCATTAAGCATGATCTATTCGATCAACCGACTAGCGTCAATGTCCTATCGTACATTTCGTTTCTGTCAAACATAGCACACACTTACCGTTCCAAGTCTAACTCGAAGTCTTGCTGCCCCAGTTCTATGGCTTGCTCAGGCAATGTTCTAAAGTCGGTTACACAAGTTCTTTCACTCGACACAGGATCGTCTGCCTAATTACTAGGTCATATGTATAAGTTCAAGCACACGATTCATCATACAAATTCATGGCACGATGCTCGTCTCAATTCTTAAGGTCAAACCATTGTTCATTTACACGTGAAATTCTACCCAAGCTCGTTTCACTCAGATTTCTAAAAATCGAGCACAGATAATCCTACGCATATTAACACGTTCGTTTGTACAGGATTTGAGTTCAGTGAAATCCACAATATATCCAAGATGCATGACAAGCCTAGCAATTCGCATAGTCTATCTCTACTAATGTGTTTGATAAAATTCATATATCCATTCTAAGTCTAGACCACCAAGCCATGATTAAATTTCCAATCATTAATCTCAATCATAAACTCTAAGTCGTCCAACCAGATTCATGTATCCGTTCATAAAACTATCAAGTGTGTCTTACTCCAGGTTCTAGACTAACTCATCCATGAAATTATTTTGATTCACTTGCATTCTCAAACTCGTCTTATCGTGTCGGACCATAAGTCAAGACGATCCATCACACTACCAGAATAAGTCAAATTAGTGACGTCTGGAAACATCGCTAAATGGCACAAAAACTTTGCTGAAAAATTTAGCGACGTAATTAGCGACATTTCAATAAAGTCGCATTTAAGCTAGTCGCTGACAGGAAAAATATCGCAAAACATCGTTATAACGACGTATTTGCTTCGCTAATATTTTTTATATTAGCGACGTTTAGCGACGTTTAGCGACACAACGAAGCTAAATTAGCGACGAGTTGTGTGTCGCTAAACGTCGCTAAATTTTTCTATTTAGCGATATTTTGCAACACATTTAGCGACGTTTTATTGACCTGGCAAATTCTGTCATGTCAGCAATTTAGCGATATTCAGCAATGTATTTAGTGACTTATTTAGCGACATAAATAGCGACGTATTCAGCGATGAATTTGGCGACGTATATAAACGTCGCTAAAAGTCACTAAATTTTTAGTGAAAAATAAAAAAAATAGAATATAAATGGTTTCCAAACCAATCTTCCTGCAGTTTATGAATTCACAATTTATATAAATAGACCCGAAGCAACCCTCCATTGAATTCCCTGGGTTCGTCGACCCCTTCGGTGGAACACTCAACATCAGTAAATTAACATACATTTAATATGAATAATATAGTAAAATTTGAAGAAAACGAAACATTGGGATTACAAACTGAGTCTGGAAAAAATCTCGTCGTAAAGAATACAATAAATATCCACACAATTGAGTGCAAGAAATAAAGTCTGAAAGCCTCAAAAATAAAGAATATTCATAAATGACCAAATATCATAGGACAAAACACAAACAATTAGTAAACTATCCTAACTAAGACTACTTCGGATCTGCAGGAGGATGACCACCATCGTGCATCAGGGGTAAGAAGAAATCATACTGCTCCCGTAAAATCGACACTGATGTCGATGGAGAAGGTAGTGAAGTCGGTGGAGTCTGTGTCGATGAAGGCGCACTAGGAGAACGTATCTGCTCCAATGCTGCTAATCGATGGTTGTATGAATCCATGGTAGATAACAGACTCGTACTGCTATGAACCATTGAATCCTACATCATCGTCAGCCTCTCGTCCATGGACAGTTGTGATGCCTGCAGCTCCGTCAAGCTGTGCTCTGTCGACGCTCTAAGATCAGCAGTTATATCCCTGAGCTCCATGATCCTGTATCATCGTCCGCATGCGGCTGGGACAGGGGCTGCTCCTCCATCCTTCACAGCAACTCGTCACGGAGAGACGCAATCTGATCGTCAACGGTCTCATGGACTCGGGCCGACGCCTGCGAGGGCTGTAGGAAATGCGCACTTGCAGTGGAAGCCCTAGAGGATTATGTCGCAACAAGGGTGCCATAGGATCCTATACCGTAGTACGTACCCCTCTGGAGACCACCAACGGCGGTCACCCACAGCTCGTTCACTGACGAAGCTGGAGAGGGCTGCGAGGAAGTACCAGCCTCTCCCGCTGTAGGTGCACTAGCAGTCGTCCGCTCACGCAGCCTAAGATACTCGGCCTAAAAAAGTTTGGATACTCGATAATTGCTAATGTATCTAAGGTACCTATTACTAACTACATGGATATTTATTTGCATATTTCCTAAGTTATATTAAAATAAACACAAAGTAAAGTAATACTTATATAGGTTTGTGAGGCCCTCTCATCAATGAGATTTCGCCCATTCGATGGGTGGCCAGGAAGACGGTCACTATGTTGGCATTCTCACCCCTCTGTAATTGTTAAAAATATATTATTTAGTACTAAAATTAAATATTTTATCCTACTATCATTTTATCGTACTTGTATTAAAATAATATATCTGAAATAAAAAATATATCAAACGACGAAAATGTTCCGTCATCGGAATCGAGCCACCATACCACTTTGCTGCCTTCTTCCTAGTCGCCCTGGCCTTCTCAGACCTTTTATTGTACCACTGAGCTCTGTCAATGGATCTCAAACGACCTACGGTAAGAATTCTTAAAATATAATCAGAATTAATCTCTCCATGAATACGTGACAATTGTGGCTCTTCATACCCGCCAGTTTGTTCTCCTTGAGGTCGACGCATCTTCTCAAGTTTGACACGTACCCGTCTGGAAATTTAGACCATGAATCCACCTACAAAGTCTTCCTTTATCCTCCTTTTCCAGTGAGAAAATTGACTTAGGCTGCTTTAACTTTCTATTCCCCTCCTCTATCAAATGCAACGCATGATGTCTACATATTTCTTCTAAGTCCAACCTGGCCTTCGAATTATCTTTAGTCTTCCCCTTTACCTCTATGACAGTATTAATTATGTTATCAAACATATTCTTCTCGATATACATGACATCAAGGTTAGTTATGATCAGATTGGTGCTCCAATATGGCAGATCCCAGAATATACTCCTCTTCGTCCAGTTATAGATGCGACCAAATACGTCAAACTTGTACCCCTTAGCAGGCTCTTCGATTGCACTTGGTAAATCTTTTACCTCTTCCCATATCGTATATCTGGGCCACCTTGGCGGTGGATTGGCCTTCTCCACAATGTTCGTACGAAAAGCATTCATGTTCCTCCGGTACGGATGATCCTTCGGCAAAAATTATCGATAACAATCGAAGAAGCACAGTTTGCCTCCGTGTTTCAAACGAAAAGCCTTAGTACGGTCCATGCAATACGTACATAAGAGACGACCATGAGTGCTCCATCCCGATAATATTCTATAGGCCAAAAAGTGGTTGATAGTCCACATAAGTGTTGCCCTCATCTGAAAATTCTGCATTCTAAAAATATCGTACGTGTTGGCACCTACTTCTCATAGCTGATTCAACTCATCTATCAAAGGCTGTAAATACACATCGATGTTTCTCTTCGGATTGTTTACCCGGGTTAATAACGGTTAGGAACATATACGGAGTCTTCATGTATATCCAAGGTGGTAGATTGTACGGAGTGACGATCACAGGCCAATACGAATACTGGGAGCCCGAAAGTCCGAATGGGGTAAAACCATCGGAGGAGAGCCCCAATCTGACATTACGCAGATCTGAAGCAAAATATGGATACTCTCGATCAAAGTTCTTCCATGCTTCTTTATCGGATGGATGATCCAATACTCCTTCGATCTGTTCCCGCCTGTGCCAACTCATATTTTCTATAGTCTCCTTCACCATAAAAAATATCTGTAACCGCGACATCAAAGGCAAGTAGTACATCAAAACGGTAGGCTTCCTTACACCAACATACTTTCCTCTACCAGTGGCCTTGCAGTGATCACCACCACAGAATCTGCACGCATCATGATTGTCTGCATCGAAACTAGACCCCGCCGTATCAAAAACCATGTTCACCCACCCGTCGCCATAAGCAGCGTAGTCGTGGACATCCATATATGGCTCCACATAAGGCTCCGACTCCGATGCTAAAGACACAAGTTTTCTGTGCGCGGTCCACTGGTAGTAATATGGCGTAAAACCCTTCGAGTACAAATGATATGTGACTTCCACTTCTGGATAAAATTTTAATTTGCGATATCTTACACACGGACACTTAATTTTGGTACCGTACATGTATTGAGGGAACGCCTTGGCGAACTGCAGGAACTGATGTACACCCTCTATGAATTTATCCCGCATACT
The DNA here is from genome assembly GCA_036927795.1 of Iris macrosiphon. Classification (NCBI taxonomy): domain Eukaryota; kingdom Viridiplantae; phylum Streptophyta; class Magnoliopsida; order Asparagales; family Iridaceae; genus Iris; species Iris macrosiphon. The sequence goes on along the minus strand of JAYESA010000004.1, from coordinate 260,110,296 downwards.
ACACATGTCATCAGGATGACGGTTGTACATCCATGAACGAAGACGCAGATAGTAATTCATATCCATTTTTAGATACTTCTGCAAAGATGAATAGATATCGTTCAAGTATATGCTCATGTGAATATTTGGTAGTGTATATTATCCAAACGACACTTACTCCAGATATACAAAGATAAATAGACATCATTCAAGAAAATAGTTAAATTACAGTACATGTCACAAGTCTAAATGGATTTCATATTGATGTTTTTAATTCTCTTCTGAAAATTCATCTTCTTCGTTTAAATACAGTACATGCACTGATACTCCTAGTCCTAGCATTGATACTCAGGAATACCCAATTATGTTATACACCTACTCGTCTACACACACATAAGAATACTCAGGAATACAGTACATGCACTGATACACCTAGTCCTAGCACTGATACTTCTTCGTTCAACTATGTATCCTGGATACTCATATTGCAGTGTATCAGTGAGTGTCAACTCTGTATCCTGGATATCCATACTTGATATTTGTTTAGGACATGACTTTCTAATTAAAAAGTCAAGTCATGGATATCCAGTATCAAATTTTTTTGGTCCAGGTTACATAGTTGACACTCACTGATACACTCCTGGATATCCACACTTGACATGTATGCGTGTATCCGTGTCCGATAAAATACTTACAACCTTATCCTCGATATTGTGTCCTAACCATTCATATCCATGTGTCCTACAATTTCACCATACGTATCATGAGATAACATGATACAAACATGTGTGTGTGTCCGTGTCCGTATTAGGGTTGGTGTATGCGTGTTAGTGTGTCCGCGTGTCCGAGTTTGGGTTAGTGTTAGTGCCCGCGTGTATGTGTGTGTTCGAGTTAGGATTAGGATAGGGTTAGTGTCCGCAGCACCGAGATATCCACACAAATATACCTCACTACACAAACACACCTCACTACATTAGGATAGGGTTAGATTCCGTACTGAGACTAGCCCGTCTATTATGGCAACGTGCCAAGTGATCCCCTCGTATATTAAAACCTGTTGCAACTAACTTGTATCTTTTTGGCAGGGAAGGCATGGTAAGTAATGTGTAGGTGGTTCAGACGGGCAGGTAAATGTCACCGAACGGTGGCGGGTTATTTTATTGATTTCTATATCTATTGCTTGCTGTAAAATGAACTAAGGCAAGATAGAAAGAACAAAAAATTATGCATGCTTCATTAAAATAATGTGTTGATTGGTATAGTTGGGTTAGCTTGCCTTCACCAGTACGTTTCGATGTACTGACCCTCGTTGAAACAGGTTCCCCGCGCTAAGAAGAATCGAGCGAGGAGCATAAGTCAATCCCCCAATCCAGTCCAGCTATAGGCACGCCTTGACCCGTGCCACCTTTTGAAGTATTTTGGAGAAAGAAGCTAGCTACCCAAGCAAATATGCAGCTTCGTGGAAAGGCCGTCGTTCTGACCCAAGGTCTTATATTTTGAGTTTAGTAAGGGATGTAATGTACAGGACTGCTATCTTATTTTGTGTCAACACTTTTGTAAGCCCATAGAGGCAACCTTATGACTCAGTTCAAGGAGTCTATAATAGATGTTCATATTATCAATAAAGAGAACTTTTACATGTTTTAATCTGTGTTTTAATTTATCTGCGTACTCTGAATATGTGCTCGCTATGCAAAACAAAAATACTTAGCCTTGTGCAGAGGGCAACCTAGGCCCGCATGGCGGTCACGCCCGGGGGACGACTATCGATTCCACGGAGCCGGAGCGTGATAATTGAGATAGCAGGATTGGAGACGATAATATCGTATTCCTTAGTCCGATCTATCGGATAATTTGGAGAGCATGGCCTGCTCACACGGTCATACAAATTGAGTAGATTTTGCTTTGCATCGGACTACGGGTTCAAGAGATTGGCCGTATCGGCAAGACAGGGTGCTTGACGGAATCAGACTTGGTGAGTGGGCTATGTCCCTTCTCCTCTACTCCTTCATGCTTAATAATATGGAACACACGTAATGGCTTGAACACTTGGACTGGAACTTGAAAATTACTATACTGTGGCGTGCATAGAGTGTGCATTATTTGATTAGATATAATTTGTGGCTTGAGTTGGTTTTGCGTTGGGCAGTTGGAGCTTGAGTAGGCAGTTGGAGCTTGAGTGGATCATCTTGGTTGGAACATCGAGGCAATTCGGGTGGGTGAGCGAGCATGCATCCGTGCGCGAGTATCAGTTGGGCGCTTTGTCATGTAAATCATGCAGTTGTGGTTCAAAATCGGACAACTGCATCGGTGAGGGCATTGTGCCACTGTTGGGGCACTGTGCCACAGGATTTTTCTGAACAAGGGGTGTTGCACCAATTGGAGCATTGTGTCGAAGCGGCATAGTGCCTATGGGGATAACTTGAGATGGTGCCTTGGGATATAAGTTGGAGAATGGTTATGGATAATTGGATGGATTGAGGCTAGATAGTTTGGTGGGGCAAGAATGCTCGATTCTCTCGTCATACCTACTTGGAGTTTGCATCGGTCACGGATAACCTGTTGCGCACAGGGTTTGGTTTCCTTGAACGGGAAGGCTCCGGGGCACCGGGACCGTTCGACCATGGAGGAAGCAATTTGGGTAACGTGCCTTGGGTGCGGTACCGATGGTTCAATACGATTCAGGCGGGCTAGCTACTCAGCGCTATTTCGAGTAGAACTGTAGTTGATCAGTCCTTTATGGCTTGGCCAGTGACTTCATATAGATAAGAGTTGGTATGCTTTGCTTTGCTTTGGTTTGGTTTGGTTTGTGCTTTTCGCGTAGGCGGCGACCACCTTGCCTCGGCAAGAGTGTGCATTTTTTATGATAGGAATAATAAGACTTGGATTGTGGCATCGTTTGAGGATGGATATTGAGGCTTAGATGATGGTTCGATAGGTTCTCGCGTTGCTTGGGTTTGAGTAGGACGGTTTGCATGCTAGTTTCCTTTTGAGTTGGATATATATTTGTTTGTCTATTGGCTTGAGTTGAATGCATGCATGCTTAACCTGTTTTATAGTTTTCCTTAACATGTCATACCTATGCCATGAAATGAATCTAGTATTCAAGTAGAAAGATCACCATATAACTGTTTGCATTCACTATTCTACTTAGTGTCGGCTTAGACGAGTGGGTTATCCCGCTCACCAGTACGGCTGTGTACTGACCCACATTTGTGGGCATTATTTCAGGTATGCAGGTGTAGTGGCGCTGCTTAGATATACGGGACATAATGTATGAATGGTAAGTACCATTGTGGGCTAGAGAAAGAACAAGAGTGTTGCATTCTTCTTTGTGGTATTATCCTTTGTGGCATTTTATTTGGACCCTATCGAGAGCTTTGTTGCGTATACTCTGATGTGTGCTTGGTACACAATACTTGACTTTCGCTGCAACTTGGTCATTTTGATGATAACTTTGATGTTTGACAACATCGCCTTGTGTGAACGCAACTCCAGGCTCGTACGGCATCACGTTCCGATGAAAACGATTGTCATGTGGGAGTGCTGTAACGTGGTAATTCACGTTCAGCGGGGACGATTGAGCTTGCGGGAGATTGGGGCATGACATATTGGTATCAGAGCGTCCAGTTCATTTTTTCGGACTTTGTCTTTTGGTTCATCACAAACTCTAAATAGCTTTCGCGTATCGTTTAGCTCTTGGCTCTACTCGGTGCCACATTGGATGTTTCATGCAATAAGTCTATATATTGCTGGTTGTGGTTGTATGTTATTTTTTGTTGCGTTGCTTTTGTTGGTTTTGGGTAGATCGCTTAGCATCGTTGGCGTTATTGCATTCGTGCAGCAAGTTGAGGGGTATCGTTGCGTTGGATTAGCTTATCGTTCGGGGAGTTTCTGATTGCATCAGTGGATCAGTTGGTTGGCAGACGAGATTGGTTATGTGGCATGTTGTGAGTAGAAGCATCGGATGAGAATGGATCGTTGCACGAGTTATTCGTGTAGCGAATGTGTTGGATGGAGTTTAAATTTTTGGCTGGTTATATCACATAGAGCATTGCATGAGTTGCTTGTGTAGCGTATTGGTTGAGCAGGTTTAAGTTGGCTTGGGGATATCATGATAGCATTGTACGAGTCGCTCATAGAACAAATATGAGGAACAATTAGGTATTCGGTTGGATTACTTGGAAGAGATCGTTGCACGGGTTGCTCGTGTAGCAAAAATATCGGACGGTTTGAGAATAGTTGGAAGTACTGAGAATGGAACATGGCACAAGTTGCATCTAACGAGATTGATGGAAGAGTTAGATGGTTCTTGCATTGGCTGAGTTTCGTGTCAGACTTGAGTTGGGGATGGCAGGATCACGCATAAGAGATGGTTCGAACGAATCTTGGATCAGTACAAAGAAGGGTGACATGAGGAGTGACTTAATTTTGAGTGGTACATGGTATATCACATAGTTAAGTGGCATTGGAATATGTTGGATATACCTCAAGGAAATTGCCTTAATGGACAAGGGTAATAGGAATATAAGTTGGTTGGTGCACATAGGTTAAGTTAGGAAATGGAACATGGAGCAAGCGAATGTTGAGTTGCGATCGACATGATCACCCCGGAATAAGTCGGTTTGGAATAGACGTTCGTTGACACAGAGTAAGCGCTAGAGCGACTCTATTTTCATGTGGTATATGGTGCAATAGAATTTGACTCAGGTATTCTTCGATACATTAGACTTGAGAAATCAAGAACGAACTTGTGCAAATGGAAGTATCATTGGACTTGAGTGATGGACGAGAACGGAATAAGCAATGGAAAGAGTGTTTAGAATTTGAAGGATTGATGTGGACCAAGTATTGGAAACAGTTAAAATTGATCAGATAAAAAGTTGAATATCAGAGTTCGCTTGCACAATTTGGAAGTTCGGTGGAGCATTCATGGATACAAACAGGGATTTGAGCATGAGGAACGAATAGTTGGGATACGCTTGAGCGAGCAATGGGTGAATCGAAAGATAACGAGCACGGACTACGAATTTTGGAAACACATTAGAGATGTTGGTTGAGCAATGAAACACGATCTGGTTTGGAGGGACAATACGATAGATTCGTACGGACTTGAAGGATTTTGGATATTGGCACTCAAGAAGTTGCACTCATGGTTTAGCGGAAGTAAAATTTGGCGAAATGGTACAACGATGGTAGACAGATTCTTCGGAAGACATAAACGGATATGAGGCAAGTTTAGTTGATATTAAGTCAGATTGGAAGTTAACACGTGCATTACTGAGACAGATTGAGGCAACAAGTAAAGGCAATATGGATTTGAGATTTATGTTGGAACTGATGAACGAGTCATTGAGAGTGTGTGGACTAATCGAAACATAGAGAGAATCAAGACGGGCTAAGGAATGAACAAGAACAAGAATTGTGGTAGATGGACTTTTGAAGATAGCTAAACGAGAGAGCAACGTTGGAGCAAATTATTGTACTGCTCGTGTACTGTGAAATATGGCATACGAATAAGAATTTAGAGCAAGTCTTTGGTTTCGGGAATCGTTACAAGTGGTAGTGCAAAAAGTTGAACATGGCAGTTCGAAAGATTTGATGGATTCAGGGCAGAACGACGAATTGATGGAAGACGGTTTCAACGAGCACAGTTCTCGATTTGTGGTTTGGATAGATAGTAAGACTCAAGTGGTTAAGCGGTGTTTGGTTGACAGATCGTCAGAGGTAGTGCATGAAGTGCTCGGATTTGGAAGTTCGTTCGGATGGAATGGTTGGATTATGGCTCGGATTTGCAAAGGAGTTATAGCATAGTTCGTAGTAACTATCCATCGTGATGACTTACAATTATCGAGCGTAGCTTTGGGACAGCTGACCCTAGCGACTTGACTGCCAAATCATAAATGAATATTGTAGACCCATAGAACGACCCTTGCGGCGGCGTATTTGGGAATGCGTCAAGGGTGGATGTGAGTAGTGTGTGTTGGAGATTGGCCTAAGTGACTGAGTGTTGGATTTGAGAGATCCCTAGGATAGCCTTCAGCTGAAGATGCAGTCGAAAGATCGAAGCGATGGTGGGAACGGCCTAAGTCAACTGATGAGATTCGGAGTCGTAGATTTTTTGAAGATGCCATCGCCTCTGACTCGTCGTGCCCCGGAAGGGAATAGCATTCATATGAATTGACGACTGTGAAACTAGCTTATGAAGTTAAAGCAACGGCTCATTTAGATCAAATCCTTGCAATACTGGAAGGGACAGATGTGTCTCAGATCTACAAGATGCATCGGAACTTAGTCTGGGATGCGTGCTCATACAGAAGGCAAAGGTGATATCCTGTGCTTCGAGGTAGTGGAAGCAGCACGAAGAACTATTCCATGTGCAACCTAGGAATTGTGGCGAGTGTGTCCCCGTTAAAATTGTGGCAACACTATCCCTATAGCATGGGGGCAAAATCTTCGTGGATCACATAAACCTCAATATAAATGTTCACCCAGTGAGGTATTGAGATTGAGGAAGAGGTGTTGGGCTGAGCTGATTTAAGAAGAAAGTTTGATATTTGGGTAAGTCGCCTAGCTACGGTAGTAGCGGTTGTGATGATCGTTTGGAGCAAAAGATAATATTTAGAGATAGTGCATGCAGAACATGGTGCGATTGGAGTCATGCTAGAGTTTGGTTAGTTGAGTTTGGATGGTGCTAGTATGGATTCAGAAATAGTTTGATGGATTGAGTTGGAACACGAACTGATTAAGTCAGGTGGGAAGATCGTCGGTAGGAAGTCATCATATTTGAGAATAATGCTTGTGCAAATGAGTTATGGAATAAACGTCAAGATTGGTTCAATTGGAAGTAAAGTGAATGAATGCCTCGGACATAAAGATACCCTTGTAACATGTCCAAATTCGTTGTCGCTAAGCTCGGCTGAAATGCATGTATTTCAGGGACGCCTTAAATATGTGTATGATCCAAAACTAAGCGATATGAGGAATTCGTATTGAACTGCAAGAAGGATGTAGGAATAAAGAATTTGTGCGAGCGTTCAGCGCGAGCGAGATGCTGAGTCTGGATCAAGAGAATATGAGTTACATGGAGCAGAGTTATGAATTGGACAAGTAACATGCGACAAGGAATGGATACTAGTATGGTTCGAGGACGAACCTGATTCTAAGTGGTATATTATGTAATGTCCCGCAACCGCATGGTGCATTACACTGAGTCGAATTGGACGAGGCAATAGCTGGTTATATTTTTTGATTTGTTAAATTTGGGAACAAGTATTGATTGAGTTAGTTTTATGTGCAGATCGCTAGCGGAGTTCGATGGAATCAGATGTTCATTCAGAGTAGTACTAGGATAGCAGAATTAAAGCGATAATGTCGTATTCCTTAGTTCGATCGGTCGAATGATTTGGAGAGCATGACCTGCTCGCACGGTCATACCAATTGAGTAGATCATGCTTTGCATCGGACCACGGGTTCAAGGGATCGGGCATATCGACAAGGCAGGGTGCTTGACGAAATCAGACTTGGTGAGTGGGCTCTGTCCCTTCTCCTCTACTCCTTCATGCCTAATAATATGGAACACACGTAATGGCTTGAACACTTGAACTGGAACTTGAAAATTACTACACTGTGGCATGCATAGAGTGTGCGTCGTTTGGTTGGATATGATTTGTGGCTTGAGTTGGTTTTACGTTGGGCAGTTGGAGCTTGAGTAGGCAGTTGGAGCTTGAGTGGATCATCTTGGTTGGAACATCGAGGCAATTTGGGCGGGCGAGCGAGCGTGCATCCTTGCACAAGTATCAGTTGGGCGCTTTGTCATGCAAATCATGCAGTTGTGGTTCAAAACCGGACAACTGTATCGGTGAGGGCATTGTGCCATTGTTGGGGCACTGTGCCACGAGATTTTTTTGAGCGAGGGGTGTTGCACCAATTGGAGCATTGTGTCGAAGCGGTATAGTGCCTATGGGGATAACTTGAGATGGTGCCTTGGGATATAAGTTGGAGAATGGTTATGGATAATTGGTTGGATTGAGGCTAGATAGTTTGGTGGGGCGAGAATGCTTGATTCTCTCGTCATGCCTACTTGGAGTTTGCATCGGTCATGGACAACTTGTTGCGCACAGGGTTTGGTTTTCTCGAACGGGAAGGCTCCGGGGCACCGGGACCGTTCGGCCATGGAGGAAGCAAGTTGGGTAACGTGCCTTGGGTACGGTGCCGGCGGTTCAATGCGATTCAGGTGGGCTATCTACTCAGCACTGTTTCGAGTAGAACTGCAGTTGATCAGTCCTTTATGGCTTGGCCAGTGACTTCATATAGATAAGAGTTAGTTTGCTTTGCTTTGGTTTGGTTTGGTTTGGTTTGTACTTTTCGCGTAGGTGGCGGCCACCTTCCCTCGGCAAGAGTATGCATTTTCGATGATAGGAATAATAAGGCTTGGATTATAGTTATCACGCCCCGGCCCCGAGGTCCGCCCGGACCACCGCTCTTCCCCGCCGGAACCGGACGCAAATCACCATGCCTCGGTGCACCAAACGCGAATCACCGTGCCTCAGCGCCTCCCCGACGGGCAGGGAATGTGGCCAGTTTGATACCGGGACGTGATACCGTACGAGCCTGGGGTTGTGCCCGCACAAGGCCATATCGTTAGAGTTTGTTTTGGCTATCATCGCATCAATCGAGTAAGCAGCGGAGGAATATTGTTGCAATGCAATGTATTTAGCCAACTGAGTATTCGGGGCAAATCGAGGGACTTGGGTTTCTCTCTTTATAAAGGCATCGTTCCATACATTATGTCCCTTTATATGATAGCAACTCGAGGCAATCGAAACCAGAATTTCGGGTCTTGGGGACTGAGGCACGCCTATCGCTCCCTCGGACGATCCAGTACCTGCAAGCAAGTAAACTGTTGGTGGGTCAGCACTTTTATTAGTACTGGTTAGATAAAACAACTGAACAGAAGCAAGCATTCACTAAAACCAACACTAAGTAATTATGTTATAAAATATTATATTACTAGTGATCTTTCTAGTTTTACCTATGTTCGTTTCATGCAGCAGAAGAACGGAGTCATATTACATTATTTTTGAAACATCTTTTAAAACAGAGTTTCATATTGAATAAGCATACAAGACAAGCCGTTCGTTCTGTTTCAGGGTGTGCGCAACGTGTCTTATGAGACTCTAGGGACAAATGCACAGTTAGACACACAAATACATATCTTAGGGGCAGTCCATATATCCAAGCCAACACAATGAACTAGCTATATGCAGGGCGGTCCCCGAGTATCTCAGGATCGGCGGCCGTTGATCCAACCAACTAATGACTCTTTATCTGATGTTAATGGCAGTTGTGACTCATGGTTGCTCTCCACTATCTATGTAGCAGCCATGACACATGCAGTTCAGCTCTCAACCAATAGTCATTGTCCGACCGATGCGAATGCATGAAAACACTATCAAATAAACTTTAGTGCAGACGAGACGAACCATCAGACTATATTCTTGTTGTGGGGCAAGCCGCCTTGACTTTGAACTCATTCAGGCACACGATATGGTTCTCTCGGAGCATAGGCGATAGTGAACATGTTCATGCACTCTTAGACAAGCGTTTCAGGATTCTTAGTTAAGTAGACTTGTTCGTTTCAAAGACAAGCTAGGTGAGTTCGTTCATTAACATGCAAGGCAGGTTCTATTATTCTCTTATAAAAATATTGCAAGCAAAAACTCAAATTATTATTAATGCGTGCAAGAATCAGAGAACGAAGTTCTACCCACTCACTTTGATACATAATGCCGACGCGAAGCGGGGCATTACATACTTACCAACCAACAAACAGTTTCGTCCACGAAACTTCAAGGATAAACTTCTCGATATTCCGAGCAGCGATAGCCCTCATCCCTCGCCGTACTCAATCGAAACAATCAAGCAAATCAAGTCCAGAAAATATTTGCACTTTGAGAATATCTATGAACTTACTGTATGGAACGTTCTATTGCAATACCATATCGATAATATCTCAGAGTCATACCAACAAATTGGGCCAATAAATCGATTCCACTCTGATACCATAATGTTACGCCCCGGCCCCGAGGGCCGCCCGGACCACCGCTCTTCCCCAGCGGAATCGGACGCGAATCACCGCGCCTCGGCTCACCGGACACGAATCACCGCGCCTCGATGCCTCTCCGACGGGGCAGGAAATGTGGCCCGTTTGATACCAGGACGTAATATTGTGCGAGCCTGGGGTTGTGCCCGCATAAGGCCATATCGTTTGAGTTTATTTTGGCTATCATCGCATCAATCGAGTAAGCAGCAGAGGGACATTATTGCAATACAATGCATTTAGCCAACTGAGTATTCGGGGCAAATCGAGGGACTTGGATTTCTCTCTTTACAAAGGCATCGTTCCATATATTATGCCCCTTTATACGATAGCAACTCGAGGCAATCGAAACCAGGATTCTGGGTCTTGGGGACTGAGGCATGCCTATCGCTCCCTCGGACGATCCAGTACCTGCAAGCAAGTAAACTGTTGGTGGATCAGCACTTTTATAAGTACTGGTGAGATAAAACAACTGAACAGAAGCAAGTATTCACTAAAACAAACACTAAGTAATCATGTTATAAAATATTGCATTACTAGTGATCTTTCTAGTTTTACCTATGTTCGTTTCATGCAGCAAAAGAACGGAGTCATATTACATTGTTTTGGAAATATCTTTTAAAACAGAGTTTCATATTGAATAAGCAAGCAAGACAAGTCGTTCATTCTGTTTCAGGGTATGCACAACGTGTCTTGTGAGACTCTAGGAACAAATGCACAGCTAGACACACAAATGCATATCTTAGGGGCAGTCCATCTATCCAAGCCAACACAATGAACTAGCTATATGCAGGGCGGTCCCCGAGTATTGCAGGATCGACAGCGGTTGATCCAGCTAACCAATGACTCTTTATCTTATGCTAATGGCAGCTGTGACTCATGGTTGCTTTCCACTATCTCTGTAGCAGCCGTGACACATGCAGTTCAGCTCTCCACCAATTGCCATTGTCTGACTGATGCGAATGCATGGAAACACTATCAAATAAACTTTAGGATGCAGACGAGACGAACCATCAGACTATATTCTTGTTGTGGTGCAAGCTGCCTTGACTTTGAACACATTCAGGCACACGATATGGTTCTCTCGGAGCATAGGCGATAGTGAACATGTTCATGCACTCTTAGACAAGCGTTTCAGGATTCTTAGTTAAGCAGACTTGTTCGTTTCAAAGACAAGCTAGGTGAGTTCGTTCATTAACATGCAAGGCAGGTTCTATCATTCTCTTATGAAAATATTGCAAGCAAAAACTCAGATTATTATTAAGGCGTGCAAGAATCAGAGAACGAAGTTCTGCCCACTCACCTTGATACATAATGCCACGTGGAGCGGGGCATTACAGTGGCATCGTTTGAGGATGGATATTGAGGCTTGGATGATGGTTCGATAGGTTCTCGCGTTGCTTGGATTTGAGTAGGACGGTTTGCATGCTAGTTTCCTTTTGAGTTGGATATATATTTGTTTGTCTATTGGCTTGAGTTGAATGCTTGCATGCTTAACCCGCTTTACAGTTTTTCTTAACATGTCATACTTATGCCATAAAATGAATCTAGGATTCAAGTAGAAAAATTACCATATAATTGTTTGCATTCACTATTCTACTTAGTGTCGGCCTAGCCGAGTGGGTTACCTCGCTCACCAGTACGGTTATATACTGACCCACGTTTTTGGGCATTATTTTAGGTACGCAGGTGTAGTGGCGCTGCTTGGATATACGGGACATAATATATGAACGGTAAGTACCTTTGTGGGCTAGAGAAAGAGCAAGAGTGTTGCATTCTCCTTTGTGGCATTAGCCTTTATGGCATTTTATTTGGACCCTATCGAGAGATTCGCTGCGTTTACTCTGATGTGTGCTTGGTACACAATACTTGACTTTCGCTGTAACTTGGTCATTTTGATGATAACTTTAATGTTTGACAATATCGCATTGTGCGAGCGCAACTCCAGGCTCGTACGGCATCACGTCCCGATGAGAATGATTGTCCTGCAGGAGCGCTGCAACATGGTGATTCACGTTCAATAGGGACGATTGAGCTTGCGGAAGATTGGGGCGTGACAGAATGGGTCGTTACATTGTCCTGATTTTATTGGCAGCTGATCCGAAAATGGTAACCGGAGTACTGATTCCTTATGTCCTTGTTTAAATTACTCATGAACTGCTTAACTGTTATTTTCCCCGTTGTACTTATTTAACTGTTTCTTATGATATTTCTTACCTATTTGTTTGTTTGCTGATTTTAGTTCATAAGTTTGGCTCCCTTGTGGTACTTGTTGTTTTGGGGTATGACCCCACTGGTTTTGTATGGCCAGATTTTGGAGCAGGACTGCAGGATCTCCCATACTTCATATCCCAATATGGTGAACACGAGGAGCACCCGAGGACATGAGTGGGTTTATTCTTTCTCACCTACTTGATCTTGTATATTATTATTTTGAGGCGTTAGCCACCGAGCACGTGTTTGGGGACTTGACATTCTAGCATGCGGACATACATGTAAAGCATATTCGAGACTATAGCTAAAGTTGATCATATAACATTGTACTATGCTAGTTCTTTATTTTTGTTACTAGCTTCACGATCATCTGGGTATGTATAGTTTGGGACGCCTTACTATTATGTGTTGGTGATCATACATCTTGTAAACTTGTTGCTTTCTTGAGATTGAAACACCTAGGATTCTTGACCCAGGATTGCCTGATGGATTGTAGAGTAAAATCCTTGCATGTCTAGACAGCCGTAATCGTATCTTGGGGTATAGAGTACTCTGGTATACGTAGCTGGCTTTGTCTTCCTCCGCTCTCCAGTATTCTGGTTCTGGAGCGTGACAACCATTTGCTGCTGGTTTGAAGGCAGTCGAGTCTACATTCTGGATTTGGTTTTTTGTCAAAAAATCGATAAAAATCATGACTTGCAAACTGTGGGCCATTGTCGTGGATGATCCTTCGTGGCAAGATGAAGGGCATATAACGTGATGCTTGACAAAGCTGATCACGTTTGAGGTCTTGACTTCAGCGAGTGGAACATATTTCGCCCATTTGGAGAAGTAGTCGGTGAGCCAAGATGAACCGATGTCCTTTAGAAGAAGGTAGACTAATTGTCCCGATAATGTCCATTCCCCACGCTTCAAACGGCCAAGATGCTACCGTCGGGTGTAGAAATTCTGAGTGCTGGTGGATAAAGTCTATGTGGATTTGGCACGCTTGGCACTTCCTCACATAGTCAACAGCCTCCGCTACCATTGTCGGCCAATAGTAACTCATTCTCCGGAGACGGTCCTATAGCTTGGGTCTGGGCCAATGGGTACCGCAAACCCCATTGTTTCGCTTTTGTATTTGATAGGCATCATAGAAGAAGACCGTCGTAGGAACGACGATACAGCATTTTGGTAGCCATATCGTAATAGAACTGGAGGGAACGTCTTCTGATGGAAGTAGCTTTCTTTGGGTTCTCAGGGAGTCAGGTGTAAAGGAACGATGTCGTACGAGGCTTGGATTTTGTGCAGAAGGAGACTTCTTGAGCGGCAGCTAGCATCCGAAGTTTACAATTTGTGTTTTATGAGGAAAAGATCATGTGGCACGTCCTGCATTTATTTTCTTTTGACCTGGTCTTTGAAGATGCTACTTGTTGTGTCAGGTCTTGAGCAATGTCAGGGTAAACCCACATGACCTCGACCCATGGTGTGCTAAGAGGTACCTGCCTGGTTGTTTGGCCATGAGCTGGTGGAAGATTTACAACCTTCATTGTTGCCCTCGGGATCAGGATAATACCGTCTTGGGCCTCCGTCACCGGAAAGTTACCAAACTGGAGGGACACTATGTTCGTAATGACCGTCTTATCCTCGAAGTCGAGGGTGAGCGCCTTGGCATCAATCAGCTGCTGGATACGCCTCTTCAACACAGAGCAGTCTTTGGTTGGATGATGGATGTACCGGTGGTAGTGGCAGTACTTGGGATCATCGACCTTGTCTACCTCCTCAGGATATCTGATGTTTGGTAGCCGGAGTTTATTTTCCTCCATCAGTACGTTGAAGATTTCAATGACGTCATTGTCATCAAAGGAGAAAGTATTTTTGGCTTTGGGGCTTCTGATTCCTGGGTCGCATAGTCCTCAGGGAAGATCGTTAATTTTGTATCGTCTTTGGACTCGGAGGGAATGCTACCACCAGATTTGGATGCTGTTTTGACTTGTCGAGGGCGACTACCCCCAGACTTATCATTATCTTTTTCCTGGGAATCAATATTCTCACGGAATGACGGGTTGGTATGGATCACCGAAATATTGTTACTCTCGGCTTGTAGAGTTATTGCGGGCCCTCGTGATCGTTCCCGGTCATGTATTATATTCTCACATGGGGAGACATGGATGGGACGGTGGATGTCGCACTTTCTACCTCAGACTCTTCTCGTGAATAGTCATCCGAGAAACTTGGTAGTGTCGCATCCTCTTCAAAATCGTAGGAAATACTACCCCCAGCATAGGAATCTGCGTCTTCTTGACGAGGGTGCAGGCTACCCCCAGGGATCTCAACATTTGTTCCTTGGGAATCACCATCTTCTCGGAACACCGGATTGTCATAAAGGTCCGGGTGATTACAAACCCCAGCTTGCGTAGCTATCTGAGGTCCTGAGGAAGAGCTACCCCCAGTGGCTGACAGCTTCTTCTTTGAGCGGGTGCCCAGGAAAATATCTTCCGTGGGTTTCGCTGTCTGTCCTCCTTGGACCCATCTTCTTGACCCGCTGGCCGAGAGCGACGGAATAGAAGTGTTAGACTTTCGATCTTCCCTTATGGAGGGGGCCTTTCGAGTAGAATAATATGAGGTGAAGGACAACTCCTCTTCCTCTGGTGCTTGCAAATGTTCTTCGGGTTGCAGGCGGGTGGGTGCCTTTGGTTGCAGCCGCTGGAATGTCGACTGCCTATTTGTGGGTACTGCTACTTTGTTACAGCAGCATTTGATAATAATGCTGGCACAGTGATGCCCTGGGGAGGACACTTCATATGCCGTAGTTGTTTTTCTCGCTTTGTGCTTGTGATTGGTCACGTTGTGCAAGTCAAGCAAGGGTTGATTCACCTTCTTATGAGCCCGGGAAGACCGAGCACATGGGTGTGTAGGTGTTGACTTTGCTTCCTGACCCAGGGTTCGTATAAGAACTTTTTCTAGGTTGCTAATAGAAGACTCTTTAGATTGACCCTGTCCAATTGCCACTGCAGGCTGGACGCATGGGTCAGTTTTGTATAACTTTTCTTCAGGGGCACACATTACAATTAGTGGCACCTGCTGACGATCGGTCGAATGAGCAATTGCTTGAGCTTGGCGAGTTGGTATTTTCCTAGACTTCTTCGTCCTAGCATGCGACGGTGCATAGTATAAAGAATTCGAGTTTATATCTTCGTCTTTCTTAGCATGGCGCATGGAGTCAGCGCTGTGTGAGATTCGGTCGAAGACAGAACTTTTTTTGTTGTCCGCAAACGGCCATCTGCCTGCGGCTGTCGACCGGTGCCGCATAGTCCTCCTTATGCGGCCTTTGACATGGCCGCATGGAACGTGTCTTAGCGCTCGAACTCCTGGCATCGTAGTATTTTTCTCTGGCAGAGCTAAAGTGCTTAGCACTTTCCTTGTCAGAAGAGGCTGTCGCATGAGTGGGGTCAGCTCGTGTGGACGCATGATGTGCGTTTGCTGTAGCAGGGAGAGAGACAGGGAGCGCATGCTCCGTAGTTGGGTGAGGCACATCGGCCTTTGCAACCAATGTCCTACGGACCTTCTTAGGCTTTGCTAGCATCGGTGAAGCATCGCCCTCAAAGAGCATTTCTTCAAAGGCTTGCTAGTCGAAGCGTACAACCAGCATCTTCTGGGTCGAACCCAGCTTCGATGCGTCAGACTGCGTCACGACCTTCTCATCAAAGAAAAAGGAACTCCCCAGCAGAGTCGCCACATTGTTCTCCATTAAAGTAAGTTTGGTAAACTTTTGTTCAATAACAAACAAAAAGGGTACAAAGAAATCCTAGACAGAAAATCTAAGTACAATATTTTTTATCTGGGAACCGTGACGATGAAGATCGAGTACTGTAGTGACTCCTTTACTCCGTTGATGGTCCGACAAGGGAATAAGGATGCTCGATTCTCTTTTCTCTCTCTTGATCTTGTGTGTACGTACGTATCTCACCTGGAGGGGCATGCTCTCTGAAGCAGAAAAACCAACTGTAAACCCCCTCACCCAAAAATAGGTATTTTGTGTGTATTTTGTATTTCTTGTATTTGTTTTAGATTATTTATCAAATCAAATAAAATCCAATAATTTTATTAGAACACTTCACCATGGTTTGGACATTAATAATATAGGATGGCACCAAAATCTGCATCGTCCTTCATAGGAAGTAGCCTACACAGGAGACACTACCTGTAGGATCTTTTCGTGGCACAAGAATTCGATCCCTTGGTGTTAGTATGACATTAGTGTAACGACCAGAGATTAATTGTTAAATATTTAGATATTATATATATATATAATTTAATTGTGGTTATTTTTTAACTCCAACTTCCTACAATTACCATCCCATAATTTTTCGTGCCAAATTAGGTACATTCCCTTTTTATAGATTTGCATAATATTTTTTATTACTTGTTTTGTGGATAACTATTTAATTATTTACTTAGTTAATTAGATAATATAATTAATTTATTTATTATAACTAAATAAATATCTAAGTATTAATTACAAAATATTTCGTAAAATATTTTGATGTAGTATTTTATTAAAACTTTACAAAATAATTTTCTAGAATTTATTTTGTGTGCAAATATTAGCTTTAGGATTTTTAACATCATTTATATATGTAAATATATATATATATATATATATATATATATATATATATATATATATATATATATATATATATATATGTTAATATATATATATAGTTAATAATAATAATAATAATAATAATAATAGTAATAGTAATATAATAAAATATATATATATATATATATATATATATATAAATCTAATAATATCTAAAACCCAAAACAAAACCTTATAACTAACTTTCCCCCACCTTAGCCTAAACCCCACAGCAGCAACCCAACTCCCCCTTTCCTCTCTCTTTCTCTCTCTCTCTCTCTCTCTCTCTATATATATATATATATATATATATATATATATATATATATATATAAACTATCAATCAAAACAAAACCCTAACCCTAACCCTAGCCACCCGGCCGACTGCCGGCGAGCCCCGCCCCTCAGCGCCGCCGCGTAGCGCCGACCATCGCCGCCGGCCGTCCGCGCACCACGCGTGCAGAAACACCGCTTGAGCACCCATCTTCAAGGTGATGTATCTCCTTCATTTGTGATTATTTTTGCGTGCGGTTCGTTCGAGTACGTTCACAACCTAACCCTCTAGGATTTTCATTCAAGCGGGACGAGTTTTCGTGTCCCAGATTGGTCGAAAAATAGACCAAAAAAATGACCGAAAAACTGACCAAAACAATCCAGAATTTTAACACCAAACCCCCATGTTCACACCCATTTTGCTATCAACCTGTTTAATATTCTCGAAAACTAATTAAAGGGTTTTTCTTCTCCATATAAGCGAGAATTTTTCTGTTCTTTTAGTTTTTGTTAATTTGTTCTATGTATAAAATTATTCGACATCCAAAACGACCAAAAACTTGTTATTTCAAAATTAAAATTTTACGATACGGAGTGCGTCCCGCCAAACCGGATCGCCCCGTCGCATACCAATTATACCAAAAAGAGCGTATGGTATATCCTGACATGTGGACTTTCGCGAAAGTTGATTTGGACGTGTGTGCGCGTCGGAATCAACCTGTATCCGTAAAAAGTCCCCGTATAATGACTTTTACAAAATATCACATCATTTTATGTACGCTCGTTGAAATGCGACAAAACTTACGCCAATAGATTCGTGGTATCACGCAGGTCTTGTGATCCAAGTTTCACGCGATTCTGAGACAGTTGACCAAGTCGCCTATTTGCGGGCCCTACGGTTGACTTTTAGGGCAAAATTATGTTCGGTTTACCGGAATCCAAAATTGGATATATTGTTGAGTTCGTACTGATGTTTAGAATTTGTTTGACTTATAATTTGTTCCATTTAGAGACCTTATCCCTGACACGCATTTCGGTGCAAGGTGAACCACATATGGATCCGGCTTTGACCAAAATTATCGTTTTGTCCTTGTGTCCAAATTGGACGAAAGTATAGCATTTTCTAGCTATCTCGCTGATTCCGAAAATGTTGGTCATGTTTATTTCAGCATCCGAAGGCGTTTATTCGGAGGCCATAGTTTCTGATCATGTGTACTTGACGTCTGGACACTTACACTTTACAGATTTCTTGCCAGACAAGTATACCTTGCCATTGTACTGTAATTTACATTCCATATGGTGCATGTATTTTATTTCTGTCATTTAGTTCATATATTTTAAATGCTATATAAACTGTGCGTCCAAGAATAGCTTGGGTACAACGACGGTGACGTCGTATTTTATCTTTATTATATATTATGCATGTCGGTCTAGTTTTACGAGACCACCACATGATCATGAGGCATTCTTATATTTCATTTGGCTGACACATTTCTTACACGAGTTGTGAGTCTCATATAGATCACGGACTTACGTATTGACTGATCATCAGTACGTGTGGGATGTGCGATAGGGAATAGCTGCTGATAGAATTTGCATGCTAGAAGAGTTAGCAGTTATTAGAGGTATCATCGTGTCATGGATATGACATACTTAGAACATGGGGTAGGAAGAATAATAAGTAAGGCGTTTGGGCTGCTTTGCACTTTCCTTGTGTAACCCGTACGCTCCGCCGGAGATGCGCGGTCATGATGACCCCTATATTATTACCTGGCGGCCTCTGAGGTTCAAAAGACGTCATGCTTTGTAGGCTCCTGATTCTCCGAGAGAATCATGCCAATCTTATTTTAGCCAAATAGCCCACGTGTTGGAAAGTTGTTCTCAAAGTGCATTCACATAGATGGTTAGGCGACCCTTGGATGTTTATTTTTAGTATTTTATTGGCATGTTTATATGTATCTTGTTACGTCCCTCTGAGGACCTGGTCCCTTTCCATGTGTAGACGATCATGACTATTTGCAGGAGCATGGATCAGGACTTGCTACTCCATTATCTTTCGAGTAGGTCTTTTCTTCGAGCCTCTTTGGTCATTAGTTGTTATACTTATTTTGTTTCCTTTGTATTCTAGTTTGGTAGTGAATTTGTCTCCACCCAATTACTTGTTCTTATCAAGCATCTTATACTTGATTTAATTATAAAGTTGATTGGTTATTTATTTATATTTGATTCTGTGGATGAGATTTAGTTATGTCCTGTGACTTGTGAGAAATATATACCACTTGTGAATTATTGTTCATAATACAGCGTACGTATGTGTTATGATTTTCATATATTGGAGTTGTCATATACATACGGCTGGCATGCTTACGTATTCCTAGTCCTACGTATTTTGGGACTGGAACGTGACATGTTTTTAGTGGTGGCACATGCAGGTCGAGAGTATATTGTCTCGGTTACGTTACTGTACCGAGCAAGCCTGCAAATATGATTAGAGTATAGGATCTCATCCACATTTGACTATGACTCACCTTCCTTCCAATCTGTTCTATTTAGATAATTGTATCCTGCTTGATTCATGTGCTTCCCTAATAGTTCCTTGAGTATAGCCTTCTGCTAGAATATAGGAATCCTTGTTGTTAGGATGATAATTAGTGTAACTTTCCTACTAAAAATACAACTAGAATATTGACACATCACTAAGTTTAAAATACCTAATGGACCCTAGCATCCCTTACCTGTTAATTAATTGACCATTATCCCTTGATATGTTTATGAATGACTTGAGAATAGTATAGACACTACTAAGGTTAGTTACAAATTTGACCATATTGTTTGACCCTAGTATTAAGGAACCAATAGAAATCCAAGATTGAATATTAGGACTAAACCTAACTTTCATAGTGAGATAATATTAGAACAATAAATTTAGATTCTTGTCTTGATATTAGCATAATAGTACCTTAGGAAGCCAAGAGGAATAAATATAACATTTTTCTTGATCATACCTCGAACATGGAGACTAGCATACCACTTTTCCCTTAGAAAACTATGATACTATCAAGAGTCTCTATATTTAATTTGATCTCTTATTCCTCTGAAACCTTAACGCTCGCTATTTGTGAGACGACTAAAATCTTCCTTCATCTTTCAATTCGTGCCACCTAACCGTTGTGGTTGTAGGTCAAGTGATTTTCTTTTAAGTTAGGATATATAGTTTGCTAGGATTATAGTTGTTAATCTTGAATTTTAAAACTATGTGCTTAGTAGTTAGAACTTGATAGTTTGAGTTGCTCATTTAGATTATGATTTTATGATTATCCTTTAGATTCAAATCAAGTAATTTGTTCCACATATCTCCACATAGGTTATATCCTCTTTCACTTGAGGGCCAGTAACTTTTCCATTCTTAAAGTTAACACTTTTGTTCTATAAGCACTATGATTAAGACTTAAGATGACCATTACCTATATAATGCAATAGGATACCCTAATAGGTACCAGGATCTTTTTCTCGTATACACTAACAAGAGTTTCTACTTTATTTATGAGGACAAGGTTATTTTATATAATTCCCTTAAGGCAGTTACAGTATTAGTTGAATCTTTTAAGTCGGATAGTATGCCTCACAACCTAGTATCACGAAGTCCTTTTGACCGATTAATGAAGTGTAACTGAATAACACCAACTATAGGCTTCCATAAGAAGATAATGTTTATCCAGACTGTAGAGCTTAGAGGCCCATACCCCTATTTGGTCGACTAGAGACTTAGACAAGGAGTTAGTATGGCATCTGTAGAGTCACAACACCAGACGAGTCTTATCTTCTTTGTGAACTTGAATTATTTTTGTACCTTCTTTCATCATAATCCAGCGTACTTATATTTTCTGGACTATCCTGACTTATGCTGCTATTATAGCCTAGTTTTGCAAGCTTATTCTTTTATCGAGCTTGTTCATGACATATATATATTATTGGGTCGACACACTAATATAATTGTCTATTTAGAATCAGTGTATTATGGTCTAGCTAACCTTAGTGCGCTTGGTTCGCTCTTCGCATGACTACTTTACGTGGATTGAGATATATAGTTGACTAGTAGACGAATATACTTGCCCTCTAGATATGTCAGAGCATATCATATCAGGTACATAACTGTTCTGATATGAACATATGAAGAAGAATTTACCAAAATAGGTTTCAATCCACAACTGCCTTGGTAACTCCCTTTTGAATTCTTTAATCGCTTTGAACCCCGTACTTGTATTCTATCACCTCCTCCTTGAATTCTTTATTATTGTTCTCCGTCTTCCCCTATTTTGGAAAGACGAACGCTCGTGCTTGGTATAAGTTTGATACACGGATAGTACTAGATATACCCCATAGGCCAATCACTTTACTTGGTGACTATTTTCGTAATTAAGGACATATCACATGTGATATAATTGGTGTTAAATTTTTGAGGATTGAATAATACGATTAAATAATTTAAGAAATATTTTTCTTAAATGTATAGCCTTATGTGATAGAGGGATAAATTCTAAGTTGGGTGGAAGTTGCATTGTTAACTGGAGGTAAATTTCTTTTAGATTGTGATCAAGTAAGATTATATTGAGAGATTTAAGTCATTTTAATTTTGAGAAATTTTTAGAAGAATGATGATGATGATGATGATGATGATGATGATGCTTTAATGAATTTTTGAAATCTTGATCTTGTGGACCAAATATTTATACTTTGAGCACATGATTTAAATTTTGAACATTGAAGATTGAATCAGCGATTTAAATCTTGAAAAAATTAAATAGAACTCTAAACATGAACATTAGTGGATTGAGTTCAAAATTTTATAATTTGATGATTTGAATTGAAAGTTGAATTTTGATTGTTGGAGTACCTATTTGAAATATTGAGGATGAAAATTGAGTTTAAAATTTGAAGAGTACGGAATTCATAAGTTAAAAATATGAATAATATTTGATTAGAATTATTTTCTAGAGGAGATTATGATAGTTGGAGATCGTGATGTAAAATTTGATATGGGTTATTTAAATCTTGAAGATGTCATATAGATTTGAATTAGAATTGGATGTTGATTATTTAAAAATCGAGAAGAGATTACGATAGGTTAAATTTTGAATAAAACAGCAGTTATTTTTAATTTTGAAGGAATTGCGATAGATTTGAAAAGATTTTGTTATTTAAAATTTTTGAAAAGATTGTGATTGACTTGCCCTATATACGAATGTTAAGGATTTAGCAAATCATGCCTTATTTTTAATTTTGAGGACAAAATTCTTTTAAGTTGGGTAGATTGTAAACTCCCTCACCCAAAAATAGATATTTTGTGTGTATTTTGTATTTCTTGTATTTGTTTTAGATTATTTATCAAATCAAATAAAATTCAATAATTTTATTAGGACACTTCACCATGGTTTGGACATTAATAATATAGAATGGCCCCAAAATCTGTATCGTCCTTCATAGGAAGTAGCCTACATAGGAGACACTACCTGTAGGATCTTTTCGTGGCACAATAATTCGATCCCTTGGTGTTAGTATGACATTAGTGTAACAACCAGAGATTAATTGTTAAATATTTAGATATTATATATATAATTTAATTGTGGTTATTTTTTAACTCCAACTTCCTACAATTAGCATCCCATAATTTTTCGTGTCAAATTAGGTACATTCCCTTTTTATAGATTTGCATAATATTTTCTATTACCTGTTTTGTGGATAACTATTTAATTATTTGCTTAGTTAATTAGATAATATAATTACTTGATTTATTATAACTAAATAAATATCTAATTATTAATTACAAAATATTTTATAAAATATTTTGAGTGTAGTATTTTATTAAAACTTTGCAAAATAATTTTCTAGAATTTATTTTGTGTGCAAATATTAGTTTTGAAATTTTTAACATCATTTATATATGTAAATATATATATATAGTAATAATAATAATAATAATAATAATAATAATAGCAACAATAGTAATATTAGTAATAGTAATAGTAATAGTAATAGAATAAAAACAAAAAGAGAAAAGAAAAGAAAAGAAAAGAAAATATAAATAAAAACCTAATAATATCTAAAACCCAAAACAAAACCTAATAACGAACTTTCCCCCACCTTAGCCTAAACCCCACAACAGCAACCCAACTCCCCCTTTTCCCCCCGATTTCTCTCTCTCTCTCTCTCTCTCTCTCTATATATATATATATATATATATATATATATATATATATATATATATATATATATATATATATATATATATATATCAATCTAAACAAAACCCTAACCCTAACCCTAGCCACCCGGCCGACCGTCGGCGACCCCCGCCCCTCAGCGTCGCCGCGCCGACCGCGCACCACGCGTGCAGAAACACCGCCCAAGCACCCATCTTCAAGGTGATGTATCTCCTTCATTTGTGATTATTTTTGCGTACGGTTTATTCGTGTATGTTCATAACCTAACCCTCTAGGATTTTCATTCAAGCGGGACGAGTTTTCGTATCCCGGATTGGTCGAAAAATCGACCGAAAAATGACCGAAAAACTGACCAAAACAATCCAGAATTTCAACACAAACCCCTATGTTCACACCCGATTTGCCATCAACCTGTTTAATATTTTTGAAAACTAATTAAAGGGTTTTTCTTCTCCATATAAGCGAGAATTTTTTTTGTTCTTTTAGTTTTTGTTAATTTGTTCTATGTGTAAAATTATTCAACCTCCAAAACGACCAAAAACTTGTTATTTTAAAATTAAAATTTTGCGATACAGAGCGCGCCCCGCCAAACGGGACCGTCCTGTCGTATACCAATTGTACTGAAAGACACGTATGGTATATCCTGACATGTGGGCTTTCGCGGAAGTTGATTCGGACGTGTGTGCGCGTCGGAATCAATCTGTATCCGTAAAAAGTTCATGTATCGCGACTTTTACAAAACACCACGTCATTTTATGTATGCTCGTCGGAATGCGACGAAACTTGCGTCATTGAATTCGTGGTATCATGCAGGTCTTGTGACCCAAGTTTCACGTAATTCCGAGATAGTTGACTAAGTCGCCTATTTGTGGGCCATACGGTTGACTTTTAGGGCAAAATTGTGTTCGGCTCACCGGAATCCAAAATTGGACATACCGTTGAGTTCGTACTGACGTTTAGAATTTGTTTGACCTATAATTTATCATATTTAGAGACCTTTATCCCTGACACGCATTTCGGTGCAAGGTGGACCACATGTGGACCCCGCTTTGACCAAAATTACCGTTTTGTCCCTGTGTCCAAATTGGACGAAAGGGTAGCATTTTCTAGCTATCTCGCTGATTCCGAAAACATTGGTGATATTTATTTCAGCATCCGGAGACGTTTATTCGGAGGCCATAGTTTCTGATCCTGTGTACTTGACGTCTGGACACTTACACTATACAAATTTCTTGCCAGGCAAGTATACCTTGCCATTGTACTGTGATTTACATTCCATATGGTGCATGTATTTTATTTCTGTCATTTAGTTCATATATGTTAAATGCTATATAAACTGTGCGTCCAAGAATAGCTTGGGTACAACGACGGTGACGTCGTATTTTATCTTTATTATATATTATGCATGTCGACCTAGTTTTACGAGACCACCACATGATCATGAGACATTCTTATATTTCATTTGGCTTGACACATTTCTTACACGAGTTGTGAGTCTCATATAGATCACGGACTTACGTATTGACTGATCATCAGTACGTGTGGGACGTGCGATAGGGAATAGCTGTTGATAGAATTTGCATGCTAGAAGACTTGGCAGTTATTAAAGGTATCATCGTGTCATGGATATGACATGCTTAGAGCATGGGGTGGGGAGAGCAACAAGTAAGGCGTTTGGGCTCCTTTGCACTTTCCTTGTGTAACCCGTAAGCTCCGCCGGAGATGCGCGGTCATGATGACCCCTATATTATTACATGGCGGCCTCTGAGGTTCAAAAGACGTTATTCTTTGTAGGCCCCTGATTCTCCAAGAGAATCATGCCATCCCATTTTAGCCAAATAACCCACGTATTGGAAAGTTGTTCTCAAAGTGCATTCACATAGATGGTTAGGCAACCCTTGGATATTTATTTTCAATATTTTATTGGCATGCTTATATGTATCTTGTTACGTCCCTCTGAGGACCTGGTCCCTTTCCAGGTGTAGACGATCATGACTATTTGCAGGAGCACGGATCAGGACTTGCTACTCCACTACCTTTCGAGTAGGTCTTCCCTTCGAGCCTCTTTGGTCATTAGTTGTTGTACTTATTTTGTTTCTTTTATATTCTAGTTTGGTAGTAGATTTGTCTCCACCCAACTACTTGTTCTTATCAAGCATCTTATACTTGATTTAGTTATATAGCTGATTGGTTATTCATTTATATTTGATTCTGTGGATAAGATTTAGTTATGCCATGTGACTTGTGACAAATATATACCACTTGTGAATTATTGTTCATAATACAGCGTACGTATGTGTTATGGTTTCCATATATTGGAGTTGCCTTATAATACGGCTGGCATGCTTACGTATTCATAGTCCTACATATTTTGGGAGTGGGGCGTGACACCAACCCTTGGAATGTCTAAGTTTCTCCTATTTATAGCCATCATGCTTATGGGCTATAGGTGCCGCATGTGCTTCTGTTTGGTGAACTCAGGGTGCTCCTTCAATAGAATACGGTTGCAACTATAGCCGCATACTATGGGCAGGCTGCCACGCGTACATCCTTAACAGGATGTAGTTCCAACCGTGGGAGTGAGTCCAGGCCAAGCTGCCACGTGGATGTTTGTTGTGATTTGTTGTTGCTGAAGATCTGGACGGTTCTCGTCTTTTGTTTGCGTGACATGGTCAGCTTGACACGTGGCCCGCACTTAGGTAGAGAGAATTACTTTATTTGTAACAGAAATATTTTGTTTCAGGAAACCCAGCCACATTGGACGCATGGAGTCTGGGGCGCATGTGACGCATGGAATGCATGGAGTCTGGAACGTATGGGGCCAGAGACGCGTGTACGCATGGAGTCTGGTACGCATGGGGCCAGAGACGCATGTGACGCATTGAGTCTGGGACGCATGGGGTCAGAGATGCATGGGACGCATGGGGCCAGAGACGCATGGAACGCATCGAGTCTATAATGCATGGGACCAGAGACGCATAGAATGCATGGAGTCTAGAATGCACAGGGCCAAAGACGCATGTAACGCATAAAAAACTTTGTCTTACATACATGTGGTCATGTACGGTTGCATAATGACAAAAGTAATAATGACGGTGACGTGAGCACTGATACCAACTTTCTGTGGCAGAATCGAGTCGTTCAGAGAGTCTTTTTTGTCAGAATTTTGTGTCAGACATAATCTTTGTGCCAGGCCTTTATGTGGCCAATATTAGGGCGCATGGATGCTGCTTTTCCTTGACCGCATGGTCATTCTGTGGACTGATTTCTTTTGAGTTGATCTTGGGGTGCATGTTTGTTGGGCGCATGGATCTAGATTTTCTATGCTTCTAAAGTCCCGAGCCAAGTCTAGAAATTATAGTCGTACTACTGACACTTTCTCTCTAGCTGGCACTCCAACTGCCTTTAGGATAACTTCTGTGTCCTGAAGCCACGCATCTGATACAATCACGTCGGTGCCATAGAAATACGAGGGTTGGAGGCGCTTGAAGTTTCTTACTGAGTTGTGGGCACGATGTTCGCCTCTTTCCAAAGTCTCTTGTACTAACTGAGTGAGTATGTCGTCTCGACGTCCTTGAGATGCCAATAATTCTTGAAGGATACCAATCAGCACATTGTTGCCCCCTCTTGCCTCAATACTGGTTCCAGGGGAGGCACTGGTTGGATCTGAGGTTCCTTATTTTGAGTTGTTCTGGACCCGACCCCGGAATGCTGAGGTTGAACCTCAAGGGATTGCTAGACATCGAGATGTTGTCCTGCTACTGGAGGAACTCGGACGTGATGATTAGAAGGACCAGAAACAATGTCCCTGGAAGATAAAGGGCACAAGGATCATCAAAGAGACGGACATGATTGATCGAGGATCAAGGCAGATATTGAATCAAGATTTCAAGGATATAAATTCGACACTAAAGGAGATCAAGGATTAACATGAATAAGACATCTAAAATATCTCGTAACCCCTCTCCCCACACACCCACACACACACTTCTGAATTTTCAGACCTGCATGGGCCACCACTTAAACTGTGTCATGCCCCAGAACCAGAATACTGGAGAGCGGGGACGGACAAAGCCAGCTACGTACACCAGAGTACTTAATACTCTGAGATACGGTCACGGGTGTCTAGATATGCGAGGGTTTACTCTACAATCCAACAGTCATTCCTGGGTCAAGGGTCTTAGGTGTCTCAATCTCAAGCAAGAAACAAGTTACAAGATGTATGATCACCTAACATATAATAGTAAGGCGTCACAAACTATACATACACAAATGATCATGAAGCTAGTTACAAAATGAAGAACTAGCAGGAGTGCAATATTATATGATCAGCTCTAGCTATAGTCTACAATATGCTTTATATGTAGGTCCGCAGGCTAGAATGTCAAGTTCCAAAATACGAGCTAAACACGTGCTCGGTGGCTAAATGCCTCAAAAGTATAAGTACAAGATCAAGTGGGTGATGAAGAAGAAACTCACTCATATCATCGGGTGCTCCTGGTGTTCACCATCTTGAGACGGAAAGTACGGGAGATCTTGTGGTCCTGCTCCGAAATCTGGTCATACAAAACCAGTGGGGTTAGACCCCAAAACAACAAGTACCACAAGGGAGACAACTTAGAAACTAAAACCAGCATACAAATAAATCAGTAAGAAATAGCACAATGAACAATTAAATAAGTGCAGCAGGTAAAATAACAGTTAAACAGTTCTGGAGTATTTAAACAAGAATATCTGAAATCAGTACCATGTTACAGTTTTTGGATCAGTTGTTAAATAAATCAAGACATGACTAGACTAGACTGGAAATCAAGTAATCATGGTCAAGCATGTCCTACGGCTTGCTATCATTAGCTAACTAGGGTTATCCCAGTCCTAGTTACTAACACATGCGGTTTGAGATTCCATACAGTCACATGTCCTGCAGACTATCCGAGTTATCCAGGCGTAAGGATACATAGAATAGATTATATCAGGTATAGTAATTTACAGGTAAATGCAATAATCGACGACGTACTGGAAGTGTGTCCCTCACGACGGAGAGCTCCAAATCCATTAGGTGTTGCTGGGATACCGAGATTTTATGTAGCCAGAAAATCTCTCTAGATGCTTCTGATTCATTATTCTAGTTGTTATCCTGGCCAAGTTATTAAGAATTCCTGACTGTGGTGGTAAGAAATTTGTCTTAGACATGATGCAGGACAAGACATGACAGTAGCTTGACAAGTGCATTCAGGACAGGAGCAAGCAAATCAACCACGAGAATTTATCTTATCAGTTCAAGCATTTTAGTTCAGAAAATTCTAGCATGTCAAGAGTGTGATTCATCGAGCTACTTTTAGGAATATCGGTACATGTCAGGTTAACTCGATACGAGAATTTATCAGGAATATCAGTGAAAGTCTGGTATCGGGAGTTCAAGATTAACTGTGTCAATACAATCCACTATAAGGGAATTCCAGGTTCTGGCAGGTTGTCATAAATTGGGTTATAAGCAATTTAGAAAAGGTTTACATTCATAACAATTAAACAAAATAGGCTAAACAATGGAAACAGTTACACCATAAGAGAAAAAATCATAAGAAGTTAAGCTACTAAAAGTATCATAGGAGCATAGGGTAAGCTGGCCGCATGCAAGAGCTGGTCGCATGCAGCACACTGGCCGCATGCAAGAGCTGGCCGCATGCAGCACACTAACCGCATAAAAGATGCAAAGTCCACTCCTCGGGATAAGATAAGTGACATGCAATAAATGCAAAATTAGGGAAGCGACTGATGTGACTGGTCAAGAAAAGGAGTCAGAAGAAAAAGACAAAATCATGGAAAGTCGTGCCAAGGCAGTGTTGAGTCATGCGTTCGAAAAAGAGGGACGCATAGCTCTGGGCCGCATGGACGACTCATCCACATGATCCTCTTGGCCATATACACACTTGGCCGCAAGAAATCTTTTAAACTCAGAGAACTTTTATTTGTTCAAGTTTTATGCATTTGGCCAAGGGATGCATGTGCATATTTCAGTCATGCGTCCAACAAGATGGTCGCATGTTGACTTGGAGCGAGGAGTCCAGGTCGCATGCCAAGCGGACCGCATGGAACTCCTTCGTCTCAGAACAGCAGGTTTCAACCATGGAAAGCTCCAAGTCTGAAATTTTATTTTCTCCATGAAATCCCCATTTCAAGTCCGAATCCAGCAAAGTAAAGTTCAAAACCGCATGAAATCAAGTGCTCCTCAACATGGAACTACTAGTTTTTGAAAACATCAAATTTTAAGTGATCAAAACCAAGTAAACTCACGGAAGCTCCAAACTTGAAACTCAGATCTACTCCAACCAAGGCGTCAAAACCGAAAATAACAAGAAGTAAACATGAAGAGCAGTTCATAGAGTACAATATAGACTAATAAAATGCAAGAGTGGCCAAAAGTGAAAGTTCTTTCTCATTGGAAAGATATACTTGCCTAAATTCACTACTAAGCTGCTACTACTACCACCAAAGGGAATGGGGAGGCAGGCCTCGGGCTGCTCTCGGCTAGGGAGAGGAGAGGGAAGAGGAAGAAGAAAATAAAGAAAGAGAAGGAAAGGAAGAAGAATGAGGAGGAGAGAGAAAGGAAAGGCTATATATATATATAGTAATGGAGAGTCACCAAGCACCAATCTAGAAGTTATATGAAAGTAGCTAGAAAAATTTATAAATTACACGGAAAGCAATTATACAGCTATAACACACATATACCAGATAAAATACAATAATACTAAAGTAGTGAGACGGGTCTCACAATGTCCATTTAGAGAGTTTGGTCCCTGGATTTAGTATTTTTTGATCCTAAAATGTATACTGCAATACCAAATCTAGGGGGCCAAACTCTCTAAATAGACATGTCATGACCTAAACTCAAAGTTGATATAAATTCTAGGGTCTAAACTCTAATTCGCCCAATAAAATAATAGAAGCATAAAATAATATAAATGTCTTGATTAAAAGTAGATGAGAAATATTTTAAGAACTTACCAAAAAAATAACCATATTTTAAAAAAAATATCATATTTGATCAAAATAATATAAACACATGAAATACTATAAACGTCTGGATTAAAGTAGGAGAGAAAGATTTTAAGAACTTATTAGAAAAAGTAGCCGTAGTTTGAAACAAGTAGAAGAGAAACACATATGATAAAGAAAAAATAGGGAGAATATTAGTAGTTATAATTATATAATTATGGTGAGGATATAAATGGAATAAAATAATAAAAAATTTTAAAATTCATCAATTTGGGATGTTTATAAAGACACCCAAAATTACATTACATCAATTTTTGGGGATTTTTTTAGCCGACCAAAATCCAGTGCTTAAAAAAAACAAGGAGTTTTTTAAACATTTCATAAACAATCGGTTAAAAAAATATCAAAACTGGTAAAAATATCATTACCAAACAGACCCTTAGGATTTGGGGGGTTTGGTTGCCTGGGGATAGGTTTCGTTTGGTTCACGAAATCATGAAGTTGGGAAAGGAAAATCATTCATTTCGTGTTTTGGATATCAAAGTAATGGGGGAGGAAAGGAAAGTGATTTACAATGGAAAGAAAAATATGGAAGAAAGTTGTTCCCTCCATCCATCCAAGGATTCACTTTCCCACATTTAAGTAATCACTTTGTCTTCCAATTTTTTTGACATTTTCAAACACCGAAAAAAAAATAGATGAAAATTACAATTTTCGATAGGAAATGAAATACCAAGGAATTAATTTTCTTTTCTTCTCTTTCCGCGAACCAAATGAGGCTCTTAGAGAGGATTGGACGGCCGGATTCTAGAGTTAGGGTGTGCACGCGAATTGCAATCCGTGGACGATTGAGCTGCCAAGAAGCAAGTGATGAGGGATTTTTTTTGGAAAATGCTAAGTTTACTACCGAATGTTTACAACCATCTTACAACCCTCTCTCCCCCTGCTATGTGGGCCATACCCAGCCCCACCTCTTATCCAATGAATGGCTGCCACGTGGCGACCACGTGGCAGAAACCGGGTCCCACAAACCCCTCGCACCCAATGGACGGCCGCCACGTGGCGCCCACGTGGCGGTTGTAAAATGGGTGTAAGCATTTGGTTGTAGGTGTAGCATTCCTGATTT
Organism: Iris macrosiphon; assembly: GCA_036927795.1. Classification (NCBI taxonomy): domain Eukaryota; kingdom Viridiplantae; phylum Streptophyta; class Magnoliopsida; order Asparagales; family Iridaceae; genus Iris; species Iris macrosiphon. The sequence continues at coordinate 260,078,755 of JAYESA010000004.1, read as the reverse complement.
TGTTTAGGTCGTTTATTTATTTTAACAAATTGACCTTAATAAGAGCATCAATAGTTAGTTCCATCCCAATTTCTATATTCAGAATGTAGGTAGTAAGACTCAATTAGAATTTTATCATAATTTTAACCCACCCACAAGAGCTTTGGCTTAGGTCTCATAATTTCTACATTCAGAATGTAGAAACTTATTTGGTGGAGTAGTAAAGTTCAATTTGGAATTCCAATTTCTAGATTCTAGATTTTACATTTTTTTTTATCACATTAATTTTTTACCAAACAATCTTTGTAAGCAAAGGTTATTTTATTATTTTCTACTATTTTTATACAGATTCAATCCATTCTAGATTTATTTATTTATTAATATAAATTTAGACCTCAAGATGCAAAAAAAAAAAATCGTTTTATCTATTAATGATGCTCTAACAATTGAACTCTTCTCAATTTGTCAACGGCTACTCTGTATCTCATGTAAGTTAGGCAAATCATTAAGAAATATGAAAAATAAATAAACTTAAATTCAAAGAAAGCTTAGGGTTCCTTAGAGGCTTTTTAGTTGTTTGTAAATAGTAATCTAACACAAATTATGTTGCGTGTAGAATTTGTTTGTTGCTGCCAGTGGTGTTATAAATTTTCGTTTAGATATAAATAATGTTGTAAGATTTACCCATCCGTTGTTTGGAATAAGGTAATTAGCATGCATTTTTTTTTCTTTGCGGTAAATGGAAATATATTGTTTGGCTATGACTATTATATTAAATGAGGAAGGAAGCATTGAAAATGATGTACATGATGTGGTATTTGTTGTATTGAATGGTGTTTCGGCTATTTGTTACTAGTTAGATGAAGTTGTGCAATATCTGTTGCACAAATTCCACCAATTATATCAAAACAAAATTGATGGTCCATAGTTTTTGAAGGTTCTAGACGAATTCTCGAACGACGTCTTTTTATAGAAAGAATAATCAAACTTTTTTTTCCACAAACTACACAAAAAAATATAAGCGACGACATATAGATCAGCAAAGAAATAAATAATATAAAACAACAACTATGACTTGTGGATAAATTCAAATGATGGATCTACCTATTTTTTTCTATAACAACTCTTATCTTATTCCGCAACAACTTATTTCTCGACTTGGTAACTCTTCGATCGGAGGACCGTATGGTAAGTAAGTCTATTACACCTTGGATTATTGATACAGGCGCTTCGAATCATGTTACAAAAAATTTGAATTTATTGTCGAGATGACGTAAATGGAGGAATGTCCGATTAGACTCCCGGAAGGACTGACTGTGATTGCCTCGTGCTGCGGACGTGTTGCTCTTGCACCGGGTGTTGTTCTCACGAATGTTTTATTGGTACCTCAATTACATTATAATTTAATTGAGAAACGAATAGAACATTCGTGAGAACAACACCCGGTGCAAGAACAACACGTCCGCGGCACGAGGCTACCGCAGTCCGTCCGTCCGGGAGCCCAACCAGACATTCCTCCATTTTCGTCACCCCCACAATATTTTTTAACGATTGTGGATGATTTTTCTTGTGCTGTTTGGATGTATATATATGTAATATCATGATGAATGAAAGATCTAGATTTTTCTCTTCTACTACTTTTTCACATGGTATCAGAGCATGACGGTTATGACACGATTTCTTTTTCCGGACTTTTCTATAACAATTTGGACATAAAACATTCTAAAAATTTGACAAATACAAAAAAAAAAAAAAAAACCTAATGACAAAGTAAAGTCCAATAGTAATGGTCCAAAATAGATTTCTGGACTAAATAATTTCGATACAAACACAAATCAAGTTTATTTTCCAACAAACAGAACCATATTCCAGGAGTAACATGTTTCTTCATTGAATGGCCGAGTCCCGGCATATTCCAAGCATATCCGTGATCACTTTAGAAGATAATTTCCAAGTATTAGAAAGAAATAAAAGCAGTAGAAATGTTTTCACTCACTCACCATATAAATGAACTCTTGCAATCAAAACTTATTCCTATGATATTGTTGAAAAATAACTAATATTAAAATTTGTTATAAATATAATTTTAATTAAAATTTATTGCAGATATAATTTGAATACATTAATTAAGATTTGGTACATATATGTTTATATTTTAATTATAATTTGTTACATAAGATGGTTAAACTATCAATTAAATTTTATTTTTAAATTTTTTAATTATGTGAATATATACATACAGCTTATTTTAAACTTTTGAACCGTTTTCAAGACTCATTGGACAACAAAGAACTGTTTTCAAGCCTCATTGGACAACAAGAAGTGACCTGGGATGATAATAGAACCATGTAACATCTAGAATAGGCATTGATCTACTTGCAAATTGGAAGGCAAGAAAGTCAGCTAAAAACGAAGACCAAAATAGGCTCATCTGGACAGTTCTACTAGTCGGACTCGCGTGTCCAAATCATCAAGATAATCTTTGATCAAGCTATATTAACAAATTAATAGTACAACCATTCTAACGAGCAAAATGACAAATAGCATGAAGCAGAACACTAGAACAGTATGTTGCTAGAGAAGAAGGCAAGATGCAACACTTCAGAATCCAAGAACAAGAAAGTGATTACTACCGGACAGTAAAATATAACCAGGCAACAATGGTCATATTGCATGGGGGAATCACTCCCCTAACAGCTTCTAGAGCCAAATCATACCCACGATATTGTGATCATGTTAGAAAACACCCTCCGAAATTGATCATCTGCCAAATGGGCTACAAAGAGCAATACTCGAACCAAATCCAAAATTTTCAAATGGCACCTGCTGGAGTGTTCAGACCACTCTGTGGGAAGAGCTTCAACTCTCAAAGTATGTGAAGGTTCTAATCAGCAAAAAATAGAAGACTTTTATAAACTAGACCTTACCATATAAATAAACTCATTCAATCATAATATAGTTCAAATCAGAATATACAATACATAAAAACCTTTGTCTACATAAACTAGGGACCAAATCAGGCTTCCCTGATGCAACATATGAAGAAGATTAATATAACAAAACAAGCATACCAGCTAGTACTACTAACCACAAACCAAGTCATACGAAATGAAAGAACGTCTACTGCACTACTCATGACCTACATAGCTGACCAACGAAAAGGTAGTGGCCAGCTCTTTTGTTCCCAATCACTACATAGTTGATGGCACGTAAACTGAACTATGAAACTTGACAAATACCAACAGCAAGTTCAACTGAACAAACAATTCAACTCAAAATCAGCCTGGAGAAAGCAATAACTGCTCACCGTAACAGTCAATTGGTCTAGAAGCACTTGCGGTGAACAATTGAAGGACCAGATTCATCATACTCTCCCTTGGATATCCACATCTGTGAATCCAAATATATATAAAATAAGTCAGGTCGCATGAGTCGGATAGATAAACAGAAATAGTAACAGCTCAAGCAGCAAATTTGGATAATTAATAGGTGTACCTTCAAGTTCAATATTAATAATTTTTATAAGATTGTATTATAGCCATGAACACTTTTTGACTCTCAAAGACGCTGATTCACAATTTTTTTTTTGATTTAAAATAAGTTGGCAACGTAGAAAAAAAAATCGACTAAACCCTTTTTGATAATAAAAAAATGTCCACTTCGTAAATCAAATAATATGGTGACTGTTTCCTATGGCCAAGGGGGTGAAATAAGACATTTAGTAGAATTGAAGAATAACGTAAACCAAACTTCACCTGCTGGAAAGTGCTGAGCGAGGCAAGGATGGAGCCTCCAATCCAGACACTGTACTTCCTCTCCGGTGGAGCAACAACCTTGATCTTCATACTGCTTGGCGCAAGGGCTGTGATTTCCTTGCTCATACGGTCAGCAATACCAGGAAACATGGTAGAACCTCCACTGAGCACAATGTTGCCATACAAATCCTTCCTGATATCCACATCACACTTCATGATGGAGTTGTAAGTTGTCTCATGGATTCCTGCAGCTTCCATACCGATCAGGGATGGCTGGAAGAGAACCTCAGGACACCTGAACCTCTCAGCACCAATCGTGATCACCTGTCCATCGGGAAGCTCGTAGCTCTTCTCCACAGAAGAGCTACTCTTAGCAGTCTCCAGCTCTTGCTCGTAATCGAGAGCAATATAAGCAAGCTTCTCCTTTATATCCCTGACAATTTCCCGCTCTGCAGTAGTAGTGAAAGAATAGCCTCTTTCTGTAAGGATCTTCATCAGTGCATCTGTGAGATCACGACCAGCAAGGTCCAATCTGAGGATAGCATGAGGAAGAGCATATCCTTCGTAGATGGGTACAGTGTGGCTGACACCATCACCAGAATCCAGCACGATACCTGATCAAAAAGTGATTAACAATTTGGCTAAACAACATTGACAGATTATTTGGGGCTATAAATACTTTAATAATTCAAGAGAAGTGTGATGTGTCAGATATCCAATAAATGAACCATGGTTACTAAGATCGACAATTCACAACTATTTTGCATTTTTGTTTTATTTTAGTATTCCTTCCCTGTTAATACATGAAGCAAACCACTCAGACTCGCATATGTGACCACGTGAGCGCATATGTATGCATGTATGTCACCTATTCAAGGATACCCATAATCTCTTCTTCTATATATGTACCCATAATCCATCCTTGTCTATGCTTCATAGTAGATGAAGGTTATAACAGGTCTTGAAAGATTTATACCTGTGGTACGACCACTAGCGTAGAGGGAAAGAACAGCCTGGATGGCAACATACATGGCAGGCACATTGAAGGTTTCAAACATGATCTGAGTCATCTTCTCTCTGTTCGCCTTGGGGTTGAGTGGGGCTTCTGTGAGAAGCACAGGGTGCTCCTCTGGGGCGACTCGGAGCTCATTGTAGAAGGTATGATGCCATATCTTCTCCATGTCATCCCAGTTGCTGACAATGCCGTGCTCAATTGGATACTTCAAGGTAAGGATACCTCGTTTAGACTGCGCTTCGTCACCAACATAAGCATCCTTTTGCCCCATCCCAACCATGACACCAGTGTGGCGAGGTCGACCTACGATGCTAGGGAATACTGCTCTAGGTGCATCATCACCAGCAAACCCAGCCTGCAAGTACATTATTGATAGGTCCTTGCCATTTCAATTGACTGTTTGGTGACATTAACTAGAATTTTAAAAAGAAAAATGTGACAGTAACAAACCTTGACCATTCCGGTACCATTGTCGCACACGAGAGGCTGGATATCCTCAGCATCGGCCATTTTCTATAGATCTGTTATCTGTATATGGAAAATATGTTTGTTAGATAATTCATTCCAGCAAAAAAAGAAACAGCTTGTAACTATAAAATAACTACAGATGGCTTCTTATTTCACCATGATGATGTATACGGTGCCGTTGCAAATGGAGAAAGGAAAAGCGACAGACAGATACAGAACATTGATAGTTAAAGAAGACACTAAGCATGCTGCAGATAGTGGAACAGAAAACATCTATCTATATTTCAGTAAACCTAGGATGTCCAGATTCATATATGAACACTTCCAAGACAAATCAGATGGGTGGCTTAACCTACCATCGTCTACCCCGTCCCTGATGCAGGTTCATGAAACTAAACTAGCTCTTATGATGGTTATGTAGTAAGCTCCCAGTAATGGATCTAACACTAAAAAGCAAATATGCTTTACTAGATCAGTGGATCTTAATTGCTTAGGTCTATTGCCCAATAAAAATATGACATGACAAGATAGACACCTCATGGAATTTGGCGTATCCTAGACACATGGAGTGCCCATGTAGCGTCTTGTAGACATCAGACGATAAGCTATGGCACCAAATTCGGAGTATCTGCTTCCTAGTTGCTTAACAATGCACTTATTTTATTCCACACACGATTTTGCAAATATAATATTATAATGCAACTAGTATACGGTAACCTCCTCAGTTTAAAATATATCCGAAGTTGGAACACACAGCAGCTTATATTGCATGAACATGAATGCAACATGACAGTATGAACATGCCGATGAAGACAAAGGACTAATTTTGTTGTCTTAATTTATTTTGGAGTATCTGAGACTATAATTGTGCTACATATGTGTTTGAGACGGCGCTGAATTTGAATGTCTCCGTGCCAAAAATTTATAAGAATCTTTGAAATGTGTGAATTATAACTGTTAACCATGACCCAGTGCTTGGTGCACTTAATATGAGGAAAATAACTGATTCATGCGATATCATATGATGGAATTGTAACCAAAGGCTACTGTAGGATTATTCTTGTTACGTGAATTTTGGAATATCTGAGACTATAGCCATGGCTCGTGTTTGAGACGGCACTGAATTCGAATCTTTGTGTCTCCATGCCAAGAATTCAAAACAATCCTTGAAATGAGTGAATCATAAAACCATGACCCAGTGCTTGTACACTTATTATGAGGACAAGAATTGATTCATACCAGATATCATATGACGGAATTGTAACCAAAGGCTAGAGTAGGATATTCTTGTAACATGATCCTAATTAGCAAATTGGTGCCAAGCTGTTAACCATGACCCAATGCTTGCACATTGTCTTCATATTAAGGGTACCAAGCTGTCCACAGAGATCATTACTACACTCTAGTGGACAAGAGGAAACAAAGTAGTATAAAACAGCAAGTTTAAACCAGTTCTCTTTATTGATAACGATCCTTGGACAGGACAAGCTAAAAAAGAGAAATGATAGTCAAAGGCTATTCCTTATTTGTTACACGTCATCGATCACTGAAAACACTGCTACAAAAGTTGAATTCTTATGCTTTTGGGCGAAGAACTTAACAAGAAGAAGAAAAAAAACAAAGATAAGGTCTCCAGAATTTGCTACAATCATTTTGGAGCGCTCATGATCTCTATTTCAACATTTCAAGCTTTTAATGGTGACTGCTTTTGGATGCTCCTGGGTTACATCTTTCTTTTGATTGCCAGTTCTCTTTGTATTTCTTACTGTTTCAAGCTCGTTTTCTCTTCCTCATTTCATCTTATGCACATGCTCTCTATGCTTCTTGTAGTTTTGTTGGTTTCGTATTAATGGATCTTGAATGCGATATCTTTGCCCCTCCTCTATAAAACATCTTATTGAGATAAGTTTCCTATTAATCAGCAGTGTATCCTACAACTTCTGTGAGCCAAAAAAAAATTATCATAAAATATAATTGATTCAAGTGTCATGGAACAGTGGAGTATTGGGGAGGACGTATGTGAGTACAAGTCTCTTCCTTTTTCACTCACCATATAGATCTTTCCAAGTGGTTCAAAACACAAGTGTACTCTTTCAACTGTTTTTTTTGCATGCATTGCCATTTGCATATTAATTAATGGTCACAATTAGGACTTGCATGCAGATTCCAGAATCTTCTTGGCCATCTTAATTCGTAACTCCTAAGCTTGCCGCAATTCTGCCAAGCCATCTACATATGTTGCAGAACTATACATTATCCTTAATATATGTGAATAACACTATTACACATAGTAGTCCAAGAAGCACCCAAGGCGCGCCTCGCACCTCACTAGGCGAGGCGCCTTACTCCATGTGTGCCTTGTGTTTTTTTCCCACCATTTTTTAGAAAATCTTGGCAAATATGTTGCGCATTCGGTTAACTTACATATTCTTATATCTTGATTACTTTTGACACGAGCGTGAACATGCCAAATCATTCTTTTATCATGTTTTTTGGCCCTAGACTTGTGTCAAACGATGTTGCATGTGTTAGAAAAGTATCGTATTGAATCTGTTGGTACGTGATAGACACTAAATGGTCCTCTTGTGGTGCGTGATTCGTCAGTGCAACCTAGCCTCTTCTATGTTCAATGTCATAGGTTTCTAATGTTCTTTGGCCAGCATAAAGTATGTTGCTTACTATAATTCCTTAATCGGAATTAACACTGCTAACCAAAAGTCGATTTTCTAATTCACATTTTTTAACATCATCCTCATAATAATAGTGTAAAATATGATCATGATCTTCCTGATATGGTTTCAGTGTTTTTAATTTAGAAGACATTTTCCAATCATAATTTGAATTCCAAGTAAATGTAGAAATCTTTTTTTATTTTTGTGACTTGCTTCGCTTGGGCACGCATCTTAAGTGCGTCTTGCACCTCGGACATTATGGACCATTTGCGACCATTTGCGCCTCGAGTGCGCCTTACGCCTTTGACTACCTTGCTATTACAAGATGAATTTACATATATCATACTCAATCCAGAAATTGCGAAGGGTAATTATCTCTTTAACCTTTTTCCCTTCATCCCTTGGGAATATAACACAACCGAAACTGTGAACTCAACCCGCTATCCAAAAAGTTGAGAAATTTTAATATGTTCTTATCATATTATATGATGCTTAGATTGAAGATAATGACCATATGTAATTACTCATCAAAGTTCCCTATAGTCTATAGCTTTTAGCTTAGATAAGAATAAACAATTCTCATATAGTTGCATGTATCAATTTCAAAAATTAAATTAAGAAAACCAATTATGGTTATAGTAACAGTTATAATTATAGCCAAAAAATGATATTGTCATTTGGGTCAAAAGTACACACATGGTTGTATGTAAGAACGCATCTTACTAAAAATGGGCTCCATATGCATGCTCATGTTCAGGTGTAACATGAGCAAAATAGTTCTACATTCCTTCTTTAATAAAGATTTAAGATCTCCAGGACAATTTCTAAATGAAATTTTGAACTATTAACAATTTCAACCTCTAGTAAATTGCAACAAAATTTACAAGAAAATTAAGAAGATTATACAACACAATCAAATCAAATCAAATCAGCAACACAAGATGGGATGAAGAGAGGATTTAAGGAAGAAAAAAAACATCAAAATTTAGTCAATATTATTATATTGGTCGAGTTACTCCAAATTTCCACATAAACTTGCATAACTCGTGAATCCTAATAAGAAAGGTAAATCCCAATGAATACTTTTTGTGAAATATCCCTTCCTATCTTATAGGAAAGGTTATATGATCCTCAATAAACATAATCTAGGATCGCAAATCCTAAGTTTGTCTACCAGATCTAATCGTAGTTGCTTCTACAATTGATTCTTCTGCGTGTACTAATTGATAGAGCCACGCAAGTGCAACGAGATATCATGAATTTAGAAGGAGATCTGTGAAGCAGGTAAATCAAGCCCTAATTAAATCCTAAATAGATGTATAAACCACGGGAGCAAACCTGAAAGTCAAAACAATGACAGATTTCAATGAACCCAAGTTCAAAGAGCATTTTATAGTTCTCTCATGAGGAATAAAAATTTGAAGTCCACCTTTATTACCAATGTCAAGGAGAAATGAAAAAGAGAACTGAGAAAAACCTAACTAAACCATTCGTACTGCATAAATCAGCAATGGTCCAAATTACCCAAAATACTTCATGTCACCATCTGTACGAACCACAAAAGTCTGATTATACAGGAAACAATGAGGTAAATCTCTCTTCTGGGGGCAGTCAAGCACCAAGGTTCAATATCAGACTAGATCCGCATGCTAAAGAGACGCACAAACCTGACTAAATCACTCTATCTACATAACCCAGCAATGATCCAAAATTACATGTTCCTTCAGATTGGCATGATAAGCATCATAGACTTAAACCAAACACCTCAAACCAAATCATTCTTTAGCTCTACCACGGGCTACAAGCATCAAACTACAAACTTGTTCAACAATAAGTACTAAAAAACTACAACATTCTTGGTTGTCGAAAAGAGAGAAAGGACGACAAATCAAAAAAATATGACTAAATAATTTTAGCTTTCCTGTCGATCCCCAAAGAACACAAGTTCTCTAGAACAATGAAAACTTTTAGTCAATACATCAAATCTAAATATTTAAAATTATTCCAAAAGAGAACATTATCAAACGTCAGATCTCACCTGCTGATCCAAAAGAACTCGAGAGCTCTCTATATCAACATTAAAAAGTATCAAGAAACTCAATAAATCCATAAGCTCAAGACATTTGTCACTCTCTCAAAAACAATCAAGCATCAAATTCCAAATCTGGACTAGATCAATGCTAATACTAAAAAAAATGCAAAGTGACTCTAGATCCTCTTACCTACTCGATGATCAAAAAACCTCAAACCTTTCAGATCAGCATTAAAACAGCAACAGATGTGTAAATACCACAAACCTACCTAAGTGTTCCTTAGCTCTTTTGACAGCGATCAAAAGTCAAAAGTCCAAATCTGAAGTAGACTGGCACTAACTCTACCAAAATGGATAGTAAGTCAAGATCGACTTACCACTGTGATGATCAAAATGATAGCAAAAATATCCAACTCCCTATGTTCAAAGGAACTCAAATTTCATCAGATCAACATCAGGACAACCATAAAGCGCCGAATCCAAGAATACCTTAGCTAATTCCAACATGAAACCCTAAATCTAGACCAGATCGAAGCTAATTTTACATAAATGGACAGTTAGTCGGGTTCCACTTACCTATGCAACTATCAAAACCCTAGCTAGATCACCCAACTTAACCATAACCAAAGAAACTCATATTACCTCAGATCCGCATCAACACAACCGTAAATTCGAGTACATATACCAAATCTAAGAATATCTTGGCTCTTTCAGTGCAATCAACCATGAAACTCCACATCTAGATCAAATCGACCCTAAATCTAAAATAAATGGTCAGTTCATCTAACTCGACCAACAACCAAACAAACTCAAATTTCTCCAGATCCCCATAAAAACAACCATCGACTAGGCTTTGGTTTTATCATCAACCATTTAGGGTTTGATGATTGATACAAACCCTAAACCGGAGATCCTCCTACCTAGTCGATGATCCCCCTACCTAGTCGATGATAAAACCAAAGCCAAATCATCCAACTCAAACAACAACCAAACAAACTCAAATTTCTCCAGATCCGCACCAAAACAACCACAGATTTTAGCAAAACTCCCCAAACCGAAGCATTCCACAGCTCTTTCGAGCGCAATCAATCCTCAAACTCCAAATCCGGAGAAATCCATGCTAAATCTACAAAAACAAAACGAATCGAGATCCTCTTACCTATTCGACGATCAAAACCATAGCTAGATCATCTAACTCGACCAACAACCAAACAAACTCAAATTTCCCCAGATCCGCATCAAAACAACCATAGCTTTGAGCAGAACCCCCAAACTGAACCATTACATAGCCCTTTCGAGCGCGATAATCCACGAAACCCTAAATCTAAACCATATCGAAACCCTAAAAAGAATTATAAAAATCGCAACTCTCTTACCTCAACGAAGATGAACAGGAGGGAGAGAGAGAGAGAGAGAGAGACTCGAAGCAAAAAAATCTCTCTACCCAATGAGCTCCGGCGGATCCGATGGGAAATGGAGACGAATGGGAAATCGGCATTATATACTGCTGCTGATAGCACAGAGCAAGGAAAGTTTCAAATAAGCCCCTAGCGAAATTTTCTTGCAGTATAATTTACGGTATCATTTATCATTCGCGTCACCAGAAAGCGACAAGGACAGCCCAAGTGAGATCTAGACCGTCCGATGGCACGGGATGACTGGGAATGTAAGCCGTCGGATTGGACTAAGACGCGTTGGCGCCAACCCACAGCCACTTGTGGGACCACACCTGTGGTTTGTTTGCTGGCTATGGAGTCGCATGCGGGTTGGAAAGTTTGGATCCTGTTCTGGAAGCCGACCTGCCATGGAAGTGAGAGAAAAGGATAATTAATTAATTAATTAATTTTCTCGGATAAAAAGAAAGGAATATATTAACTATTTAAAAAAAATAACTTCAATTGGTATTTTTTTTTTCGATAGTAAGTGTATGAAGGTAAGCGTTTTATAAACTTAGAAATCACACTCCCTTTATAATTAGTTTACTTATGAATGTACTCAATGTTGAGTAATGAATTTAATCGGATCATGGACTCCAAAGTCCAAATAACGCCATGGTATTAATAATTTTTTATTTCGATAATTAATAAGCATCCTAAAATGTGACATGGTTAATTAATACCAATTTATTTAAATATATATATGATTCTCGTACGGCTATAAATTAATAAACTCTATTATATTTATTCTATCAGTCATCAATTCTGATTTGAGCATCAAAAATGTTTCCATAGAGAATCTTCTACTTAAGTAGATTCATTTGTGTAGGTGGCATACGAATATCACATCGACTTTTCTACCTGAATGAAATATATCAACTCTTCTATTCGATTCAAATAAATAAAAAAATATTTATACGTCGTACATAGACTTTTTAAAATTATAAGATGAGCAAATTTTTGTAATTTTTTTGTCTAACGATACATAACGTTAGTACAAATATTGTCTTAAAGATATTGAAACAAGTTCAAACTTCGATCTTGGTCAGATTATTTATTTATATTTCTCTATTTCTACATTACATAATTGATAATAGTTGCAAGAAGCAACACAATTTCATTCTCTTCGTACTTTTTTTTTCTTTAAACTCTTAAAAGCGTACTCTCACATTCTAGAAGCACCATTATAGTGACCGTTAAGAAACCAAAAAATAAATAAATTTGATGGTTTCCAACTTTGACTCCATCAACCATCCACACATAAAAAATTAAAAAAATAATCAAAAAATAATAATAAATACATAGGAAAGAAATGTTATTAGAAATAACGTACATGTGCTTACAACGTTTTCATAAAAAAAAATCATTATTAATAACTTTATATTTTCTTTCTTTATACGCCATTAATAAAATGACTTTTGTATTGTTATTTGTTACACAAATTTTATGTCGAATTTGTACAATTTTCAAAAGATTACCTTGATTGAAATACATCAACTTTAATCCAAACAAAGTCCATTTCGAAGTTAAAACCCAGCCGAAATGCGTCAAGCATGCCAAACAACCAACTACTTTGAAAACAAACTCGTAGTTGAAGAAACGTAGTCAACAATAGTATCAATAGTTGCATGCATCCTCGTCAAAGTTGGATCATAGACCGTTGTTCGATTTGGACTGGACTGGACTGGATCAGATCAGAGCCGACCATGGTCTCCGCTACAAGAACTATAAACAATGTCATTTTCTTAATTAATCAACTTCTCGATGACCAGTTATTAATCTCCCCAATTGAGACTCGTGTGCCTTCACATGAAAAGCCATTGATCTGAATCTTATAACAATAATCAAAGCTTTGGAAGGGTCATCATCATGATTATAGACCATGGGCCAACATTCCCATATGCACTGCACTGCTAATGAGATTTCTGTAGACTTAAAGACTCAAACTTAATTATTTTGTAGTTTGTTTACACGTTGTGCTCTAATTTAGGCAACCAGTACGAAAATTCTCCTCCAACATGCTTACATTTTATAATCTAAATATCGTGCTGTCAATTTCACGTTTTGTTTCAATAAAATTCCAAACAGAAATGCTGCTCTTCCTCCCAAAGAAAAGAAATATATATATATATATATATATATATATATATATATATATATATATATATTGAATGATGCTATTTTCAACCCTATTGACTTTGGAAAAAGTTGTTGCCACGGAGGAATAGAAACGGCAAAATTTTATTTAAAAATCTCTCCAATGCAATTATTAAGTGATAAAATTTATATAAGATATTGTTAAGGTGGACGTTTAGTCTTAGACAATAAATTTTACAATGTCTTAACCTCAATGTCATCAATTATGAATAAAAATATATATATATAAATACGCAATGAGTAGGACTGTAAATAGTCCGAACGGACTCAAACAACCTCATGCTCAAGCTTGAACTGAAATTGAACTCGGACGGGCCTATGTTCGGATGGACCGAACTCCGACCGGACATTGGCTCGATTATACTTTTCAACTAAATTTGTTTTAGGTGTAATGAGCATTAGGCAGGATGACAATCGCGGCCTAGAAACCATGCCGGATACGGGAAAGAAAAATGACAATGGTAAGAAACACATTTCTCAATTCTCTTGGCATCTATCTTTAAGAAAAGATACTAATTATTATTTTACTTTAATTGCTCGAGTATTCAATCGTATCAAACTTTCCTTCAATATGGAAAAAGGCACACCATTATTAGGGGTGCAAAGGAGCCGGACGCCGTGTTCGGTCCGAAAATAAAAATGAATTCGGCCGGACGGACACTGACAGTCCACTGTTCGAGTTTGGGCTGGACGGACACGAACAATCCACTGTTCGTTACTTCAATCGGACGGTCCGCGGACAAATTAAATATATTACCAAAAGCTGTTATTTTATCAGGATACCTTGATAGTCGGTACAAAAAAGCAAGTTGAAAGGAGATAAAATTGAAGGTTATAGAGTAAAAGAAAGTAAAAAGTAAAAGGTTAACGAAAAATCATACTGAACAACCAAAATTTGATGCAAAACCAAAATGATATAACATAATTGATGCAAAATCAAAAAGAAGTCTCCACTATCGGAAGGTCCGCGAACAAATTCGGACCGGACATGGATATGATCGTGTCCGGGTCCAATTTTTAAACGGACAAAAAAAATGTCCAAGTTATGTTCGTTAATTCAAGGGCTATTTGATCTTACCCCCTCTTACATTATGTATATTGATATTACCCCTTTGTTAGATTAAAAGTTAAGAATACCCTCCTGAAAGTGTCGTTAATAAATTTTGAAAGTGTCGTTAAAGAGTTTTTAACGACACTTTCAGGAAAGTATTCTCAAATTTTAATCTAATCAATATACCTAATCTAAGAGGGAGGTAATATCAAATAGTCCAAAGAACCTTAATTCAATCGGACGGCCCGCGGTCGAACCATTTATCGAATCAGAATCGTACGGACAACGTATTGCTGTCCATTTTACAGCCCTAACCATTATTCTTAAATATACTTTAAAAGACTAGAGGTTTTTTAAGGGTGTTATTATTTTCGTTTCGTTTATTCCACCCTTTTTAGGAGCTTTAACCAATTTTATGAAAACAAATTCTAAAAACTAAACTATCAATTTACCTATACAACTAGATATATATAAAATAAAAAAACGGAACTCAATTGGATTTGTGGTCAGCGAGAAGAGAGATAACTTTACTGGTTAGGCTGGAACGGTCTCAAAATCGAACCGTGAACGAGGTGTATGTGTGTGAAAATTGAGGACAATGGACCAAAAAAATATGCAACGCAGCGTGTAAAAAGTTTCGTGCGTTACGTCAGACATCGAAAAAAAAACTAGATATTAAAAAAAGTCTATATTAAAAAATATTTTTTTTAGCTTTTGATTAAATATCTAATCGATCTTCTCTTTTATTTTATTTTATTTTATTTTTATTTTTGTGTGAATTGCACGATTATCTATAGTCTTTTTTACTTAAAAAAAAGTGTGACATATTGCATGTAATGGACTAGTTATTGATGTCGTATGATGTATTCTATGTAATGAACTCCTTTTCTAATTGATGGGCACGTGAGTTGGAGATGGACTGAGTTAACAATTTTGAAAGAGAGAGTAGCACCAGAAGGGAGAATGGCATCACAGAGTTTGTGATCAAGCAAGCATTTGTTCCAGTTAATTGGCGTGCAGTATATTTGATTGGATTCGACTTAATTACTATTATGCTTGAATGAGCTTGAGACCACACATGAATATCTGACCAAGAAAACTAGGTTAAAATTGATTATATCAAGGCTGCTCTCACGTGTGCTTCTTGTAAATATCTTGAGTCACTTCTTGCAAAATCAGATACATAGACAAGGATTGTGAAACCCCCCAAAAGTCCAATATTGAATGGAAGATGGGACTGTGTTTTTCTTATATTTGATCTTGGGTTTCATGTATGATATGACCTTTATATCTCTTATCTTTATAATGAAGCTTAAAAACGACTCAAAATTGAACCATTCAAATCGTATATAAATACTCCTCTAACTATATTTTTTTATAATAACTAATTATTTAACTACTTAATATTATTAATTTACAACTAAACAATTCTAACTCAAATGGTTAAGATGAGAAGTATTTTTTTTTGGTTGCTTGAGTTCGATTCCTAGGAACGACATTATTTATAAAATTTTATATTAAAAAAAAAAATTAACAATTTTTTTACGCACGGACAAAAGATTTGTTATGGCATAATTTAGGAATTGAGAAGATCTGTTTCTAATGAATAGTTGACACATAAACGTGATGGATACAATTTTCATACTAAGAGTCCCTAATATGGTTCTTGAGGCAGTAGAGATGGATTTGTTAGCCAAGAACCAACCTTGTTCAATGATTCAATTTGTGATAGCACTATTTATGTCAACTAGTAAAGTAACGTGCATGCACGTGCGTAAAAAAATCGTTAAAAAAAAATTAAATATAATATTATTATAATATTGTCGTTTATAGGAATCAAATTCAAGCAACCAAGATAAATATTTCTCACCTTAATCACTTGAGTTAGAATTGTTTAATTGTAAATAAATAATATTAGATAGTTAAATAATTAAAAAAAAATTAAAAGTTAGCACCACCAATGAACTATTGCTGCATTTTCATTTGAACTTTGGGAGAAATGATTTACTATTCATCTAAGCAGTTTCTCACATTTTCTATCCTCTATATTTTATTATATTTCTTGTAGAAATCCTGCCACTTTTTAATAAAAGAAGTGCAATCTAAATATCATAGTGATGCAATAGTAGGTTCTAGCTCTGTATAGTAGAGATGCTTATATCACTTAAGAAAAAATGATTTCATTGATGGTAAAGAGACAGAGAACTATTTAATGGATTTAAGGAATTAAGAAATATAGGGGTAAAGAGAGAGAGAGAGAGAGAGAGAGAGAGAGAGAGAGAGAGAGGAGGTAAACTGATTTATTTATTTATTTTTTTAAAGATAAAAAAAAAGTATGTGCCTAAAGCTTTGAGTTGGATTTGAGTGTAGTTCTGAGATGAAAAGGTTGTGGTGGGCAGGTCTGAGTACTACTACTACTACAACCCAACCCAACCCAAATTTGCATAAATCAAGTTGTACATGATACTGTCACCATGAGCCCATTTTTGTTCACACCCCAAAAACTAGGATGAATATTTCACCCTTCCACTCAAGAGTTGCCATGCGTCCAAACTAAAACTACTTTGGGAGTGATTTGACTAGTGGTTTGACACGTAACTCTTCTTAATTATAAGGTGACACTGCAATGGAAAAAGAAGCAGCAGCAGCAGGAGGAGGAGGTCCCACTTTATCTTCTCAGCCTAGCAATCATTGATCCACAAATGTATCCAACAACATGGATAAGGAATTATGTTCCAACAAATATCATTCTTCCTTCTTGAATGAAATAACAATAGAGCTAACATTATCCACAAAGAGTAGATAAGTTATCATGCTCATACTTCCTTAGTCCAAACAAGGATCAATGAGCTCAAACAACATTAAGACAACCCTACCGTCGTCAAGAGGTGTATCAAAACTGAGCATCAAACTACCCAACTCGACGGAGAAAATCAACAAAATACAACTTTCAGAACCGTAATACTGAATCACCCAACTAACTCTCTTTAGCTACTGAAACACAATCTAAAGTGTCAACAAAGCTTATCATTATCAGAAGAGACCAATTAATTACAGAGATATTTCTCATTCTTGACAGTAGCGTGGCATGCATTAGTCTTGCCAGTACATCTTATATGTTTCCTTGTACTTGGGGATACTCCTAGATCTTAGCCTAACAATTGACAAGAATGAAACCTTATAAAATTTGGTCAGTCCAAGCTGTTTACTATAAAGACCAAAAGAAACCTATAATATCCCTCACAGCAAAGTGAGAATCCATCTCATAGAGGCACAAACGTACGATGGAATCTATATTAGGTTAGCAGCATTCTAGAGGAGGAAGAATAAATGATCTTGGTAGTCATGGTCAATAGTAATAGAGAAACCAGTATAGACTCCTAATTTCATTGAAGAAATCCTAATGACAAAATTAACCTCAGAATGGAGTGGACTGTTGAGCATGTTATGCCAATAAAGGAAACTATACATGTACCAAGGTTTGAAATATCACTCTAGGGAAATCATGATTTATATAAGATAGATGTAAGGAAGCGAATCATGTTTAAGGGAATGTCAGCGACGTGGGCATTATATGCCAAAGTTTGTCATAAAAACAAGTCATAATATATTAGGACTCTTTAAAAAGAAACCAACCACCACATGAGATGGAGAACTGAAACATCCATCGAAACTCTCACTCGCATAGAGATTCAAGAAGAAACTCCTAGATGACATAAAGTCATATGAGAACTCTAGTAAGGAAGAACAAAGTAAAGAGGAAAAAAAAACCCTCATAAAAGGGACAATAAGGGAAAAGGCAAAAGGTCGAATATATAACTTAGCTACTAATGTCTCTGAATCTATTCGGATTTGATTTCCTTTTTTATTGTTTAAATTCCTTCCACTCAGTCTGGCATACCTAACTTAGCCAAAAGATAAATGCACATCATGTTAACTACAGTTGTGTTAATCTCCAGACATCCATATTCTTATGTCTCGTCACCAGTGATCTTTTTAGTGATAAATCCGATAGCAGGAACTAAAATCTGAATAATGTAAGATAAATAACAGCCTTTACATGACACAAAAAGAACTACAAAATCTTTGTTTCCTACTGCACAACATTCATTAGAGCAGTAATGCAATAAACAAGAAAGCCACCTATCACAGTAAGCTTAATAACTTGTAAATATGTATATAGACAAAATACTGTAAGTCACAAAAAGCAACCAGCATACCTTCAGTTGTAAATGAGATTTGGCTGCTTCCAGCAAATATGAATACTGTACATATGCACAAGAGGGTATCAACATCACTAGAGCTCTGACGAGCCTTCCGAGTTTGATTTTCCAGGTTGGCTGATACAAAATGAGTGAGGTCCACCTTTGATGCCTTCAGAAACTCGTTTCTCAGCTTGGTCAATATCTAATGTCAGAGATTCACCCTCACTAACTTCAGAAACTGCTATTCTGGCTTGGCCAATATCCAATTGCTGAGACCCATGCTTGCTAAGTATCAATTCTTTAATTTGTCTGTAACGTCTCAGCTCTCCTAATGCATCAGCAGTCGTCTTCGACTCGAAGAACCCTGGTGCAGTACCCATTGAACTCGCTGCAGTGTTTTCAAATTTTGCCACTTCAGCCTCCTTGTTTTTGTTATCTTGGGCCCCCTTCATTGTCCAAGCTTCTTCCTTGTTGGCTTGGGAAGAAATGGTCGAGTTAGTCAAATCTTGTCGCAATGGTGCTGCAGTCTTCAGCATGTGTACAAGGGCACCAACAGCAGCATCTGAAGATCTCTTGAATGGTATCAGCTCTCCAGATGTCGAATCACCAGCATGACTATCAACATCATAAATTTCAACCCTACACAAACAACTTATATCATCGTTTATATCAACTAAGGAACGAATCAAGGGACGGTTTAAATATTGGAAACAAACTATATAAAAGTAATTATGTTCGTTGTGACTTTAGATCTGGCTCGAGAGCACATATCTGTAAAAAATGAACATTTATTCTTGATGATTTCCAACTGGTTTGCACCTTAAAAAAGGACAAAGAGCATGGCAGAGAATAGAAAAATTGACCCATATAAGGTTCCTTTTTCCCCCACAAAAACTCCTTTGCATCTTTCAGAAGATAGGTAGGATTCAAGGGAGAGCCTAGGAGAGGGGAGGTCCTGTCCTGATTTGGCTCAATGGTTTGAACATGATATTTAAACATTACTTTTATTAAATGACAGAAAACTATAACGCAAATAACTCATTATCGTCGCCTCAATGGTTTGAACATGATATTTAAACATTACTTTTATTAAATGACAGAAAACTATAACGCAAATAACTCATTATCGTAAGAGTTTGGCCTTGTGCTAGAAGATGTTTCTCATGACTCAGGAGACAGCCATTGGCATGGAAAATATGCCTGAGTTTGGTTAAAGAAAAAACATTCCAGAAAGAACTAAGTTGTTGCAGCCTCTGAAGTACACAGTCCAAAATTTTAATAAGACTTCTTGGCAAGTAAAAAGTTGTGTATGTGCATGTCTTACATATATATGTGTGTGTACATTTGGTAGTATTTGTCCAAGTGGTCAGCAAGCACTTGAAGACATAAGAGCACAAGAAACCGTTCAGAGGTCTAACTTTGACAACCCCCCCCCCCCCCCCCCCCCCACCCACCCCCAAAACCCCCAAACCACCACCACCACACACTACACGTGCTACGTCCTTAATTATACCAGGGGAGGAACCGAGATATCTAGGTAACAACTGATTGTGAGTCGGAACTAGAAGGGTCCAATTGGATCATGTGGTGGTCAGCACAAGTGGCAGTCGAGGAAAAAAGACACCGATTTCAAAAAATTGAGGAACAATGTGCAAAGAACCAGATCTGAGCCAAGTCGAGGAGATTGTAATAAGGCTGGGGCATAGCGTTCCTGTGGAGAAGGATGTAATACATTCACTTGTTGCAAAAAATGTTCAATGTGCACTTTGGCTTCATGTGCCATGGAGATGAATGCAATTCCCTACAGCAAAATTGTATCATTGTATTTCTTCATCTATGCTCTTTTCTAGTCCATGGAAAGTTGGAGGGTGCTCCTTGGTTGGTGATGAGCTTCAACTGCAAGACCAAAAATGTAGTTTATCTATCATCCAACTGACCTTACAGATTTTATGGCAAGATCTCTCTTGTTTAAAGCTACCGGTGATGTGTTCTTTGGCAATGTTTGTTGGATGATAAATAAACCTTTTGTTGGATGCATAGATAAACCTGACCTTACATATAAGGTAGTCTCAAAAAAATAATAATCACTTACAAGACCTTTGTCATTATATCCTCATTTACCTTCACCTCTACTATAACCCCTCTCACCAGAACACAAACAAGATTAGCAAAACCAAAATAAGCAAACCCATCTCCATCATCATGTATACCCACACCAACTCTATCCCCTCTCCTATCCACATATCCAACATTCTCATCCACAGTGCCTCCTTCAAGAACGCACACAAAGGCCAATCTAACATCTATGCCATCACAATTGCCATTCTCCAGCACATCCCCAACATACAAATTTGTCTTCGGCCAGTTCCACAAGAACTTCCTATTGCGCTCCCTAAAACATCAAACAATCTTCCTCATCAAGAGGTACTACCCCACTTCGAGGAGAGGCACAAAGCCTGTATGAGGCATACGACATCACCTAAACTAAGTAATGGAGGACCAGATCATCACATAGATCCGTGTCGAGTTCGATCTCAGTTGGTTTAGAATTGAGGGATCAAGTTATTTGGTTATTTTCTATTGGGTTTATTTTTTGGTTGTATTTGTTTGGGTGCATCAGGTTTATTTATTAGTTATTTTTCATGCAAGTCCATTAATTCTACCACATTCTTAAATAAGTCCCCCAAATCTTGTTATTTGCTTGGAAGTCACTCAAGTCAATAACAATCGATAACAGGCCCCCCTTCATCTCTATCGGTCAAAAATTAAGACAAGTCGCTGGTTTATTAGGCTATAAAGTCAATTTTGTGCTCTCGTCTTCTTCCCCTTCTTTCTCAACCTACCTTCTCCATCTTGACACTTATTCCTCCACTTCTGCTCCCCTTCCACTCATCCTCCTTTGCTGTAGATCCACCAGAACAAACTTCTCTTTTATCCTCATCGTCCACTCCCACCATTTTCACTCCTCTTTCACTCATCCTCCTCCCCCACTCTAAAATCATCACCACCAACTCCATTCCAAGACCCACTACATTTTTCCTCCTACCCTTTCACTCACTTTTCCGCTCTAAAACCCAACCCTCTTTTTCAAGAAAATTATCCATTTACCAAAACAAAGAGAACCCATCAAAATGATAACCCACTTCAAAAGATCATATTTTGAAGAGAAAGAAAGGGTCGTCTTGGATAGATATGTATCCAATTTGACCTTGGAATGTGATGAGCGTTTCAAAATGAGAGTAAAATGTAAAATCCATTATAAAAGAAAAGAAAAAAAAGGGAGGAAGGAAAGGGATTTGTGGGGGGGTGCAAAATGTCAAAAAAGTATATTTTGTTTAGGCTTAATTTCAACTTGATACCTTCAACTATTCACGTTTTTCAACTTGATATTCTAAACTTTAAAACTAGACAACTTAATACCTCAACTATAATTGTACAACTTACTATCCTAACAGTATTAACGGAAACTGTTATTCTCCTCAATAGCAGCAGCGGGAAGACGGGGGCAAAGGGAGCGGCGTCGATAGTAGCAGGGGACGGAGGCGGAGGGCCAGCCCCCCGGGGGGGAGGGGGTAATTTAGTCTCTTTGTTAACGAAAAAAGTAACCCCTGACCGACGTAGGGTATCAACGAAGGAATATTTCTATTTTTCATCAATTAAGTTAACACAGGGGTACTCAACTTAATTTTTACCGGTTGAACTTTTAAGCAAATGACAAGATTTTGGGAACTTAATGTAAAAAAAAAAGCTACATGTAAAGGACTTCTATGCTAAATAACCTTATTTATCTTATGGACATGGTTTATTAAGAATTTTAGGATTATGATTTCTTTCTTGGTAGCCAAGACTTGTAGGCCTATATAAATATATGTAATCTATTGTTTTGATCAATGGAAAGAATAGGAGAAGTTTATTTTGTGAGTTGCCAAAAACTCTTAACATATGACGTCCAAATTCTTCATATAAATTTATAGACCCCTTTTCTCCTTTATATTATTGTTGTTGTTTACGTAAGGACCTATATGGCAACCAGAAACTAATAGAAAGGGTATAAAACTACTGGAAACCATATCCACTTTCCATCGGTTGTTCGGCAATCAGAAAGTCACTTTCGAAAGTCCAAACCACATCAACATATTTGGAAACTAGTAGGCATGTTTAGTGTCCTCCAGACCATGGAAAGTCTTCATGCCATGTATAATATTATTATTTTATTAAGAAAGTAACAAAAAGTAATTTATGTTATCATTTTTATATTATTTGAATAGTGAGATTTTCTACTTTTCTTATTCTAGTTTCAACCAAACAAACAACCTTTTCGCCTGGAAAGCTGTTTTCATTAGTTTCAATAAACTCTACAAAAACTATGTTTCAAGTTTGTTGTAGTTTCCTGTTGCCAAACAGGCCCTAATGTGAAGCAATGAAACCCCAACCACCACTACCATATCCCTCCACGTCAACCCTGCAGATGAATCGGATTAACATATCATATTCTGATCTGCACAGAACATATATGGTAAATCAGCAATATCTTTTGGTACAGAACTCTGTTTCCGAAAAGCTAACTTCAATATCTGCAACTCTTGTTCGAAGGATTTTC
This sequence comes from Iris macrosiphon, assembly GCA_036927795.1. NCBI lineage: Eukaryota > Viridiplantae > Streptophyta > Magnoliopsida > Asparagales > Iridaceae > Iris > Iris macrosiphon. Next base: position 260,055,385 of record JAYESA010000004.1, on the reverse strand, counting down.
AGATTAAGTTGGTCTGGTGTTTGAATCTGTTGTATTCAAACGAATTTTGGACACAACGATTGAAATCGTGGATTAACTTTGTGACCACTGTGGTAAACCCGTTCCTTTTTCTCTTGAACTCAATTGTTAGTTTTGAGATCCACTAGAGTTTCTACCAAACCTAAGACCAATTAATTATGCAATGACCGACGTACATTGTGGTCTAGGTCTAGTCATGCATCACTAAAGTCACAAGCTCTGCAACAGGCACGAATGCATGTTGAAAATCTGCTCATATTTGATGCTGGCTAAGGACAGGCAAAGTGCACAAATGCATGTTGAAAATCTGCTCATATTGGATGCTGGCTAAGGACAGGCAAAGTGCTATTCTCTGATCTACCGGCTAGGAAGGAGAGGGGAGGAGGTAACAACATGATGCTGTATTCGAGAGTTGCAGAGGGAATGCTCAAGTTCCCATGTGCCACTACCAAGAGGAAAATTAGTCGTGGCTTCTGATGATACAGAGAAAAAGGACACTTAACAACCCCACATGTGAATTAGGATCGCAGGATGATAAGGTGCGGTTCAGATTTGTTTCTACGAATGAAAATGTGGGAGGGCAGAGCTCAAAGTCTTAAGTGATGACCCCCTCCCTTTTTCCAAAACAAGTTTGTCTAGTAAATTAAACCACTCATTGCCAATCAATCATATTGCTTAATTTTTAAGCAATTCCCTTAACTGCTGTAGGCAATAAATGGCCAAAGATTATTAGATGGGTGAACACTAGATAGGGTATTTACAAGGATATCACACCCTGCACAAACAAGCAATTCAAGGAGTCCAGTAGTCTACACAACAAGGCCGGGCTGAAGGCTAAACAAGGGTAGCCTAATTGACTAGGCACCACTATCTGTGTAGTTCTTAGGAACAAGGACCTCACTAATATTCAACAAGCCTCTCTCTCATATATGTGATGGGACAATGTACGCCGCAAGGCTCAAATAAATTTGGGTTAGAAGTATCCTACTATGTCACTGTAACTATTTCAAACTTAAGTTTTTTGAGGAGCAAGCAATATGTTGCACGGATACTCCTTGGGAGGACCGTATCCGTGCCCATATGAGGACCCAACACATATTGGACACAATACTTGGCACTCTTGTTAGATATTGCTTACCCATTTTAGGATCCAAAAGGACCCAAAACATAGTTGAAGTGATTTTGGCATATTTGTGATTATGTCACACCTAATTACGATATAAGAAAGTAACATTTGTTTTACAGTGAACCCCACCTTCTACAAGTTTTTGGAACCTTTACTATTCAAAACATGCTTATATAGGTGTTAATACGATCTAACATACAAATATGCATAAAATATGTTTTCATGTAAACATATAGCCGTATCCATGCCGTACCCTCATCCCAAAATTTTCTCAAATGTCATATCAGAATCTGTATCGCGACCGTTTTTGAATCCATCTGTGTCTATGCAACCTATTATGTTACTGTTCCAAAATTCCTATTAAAATCTCTAGAGAACAAAATTTCGCTGTAACAGGACGGTTAAAGTCTTGTCATTTATGGCAAATCTACAGTGATCACAATAATCAATAGCATTCGACCACATGTTAAGGCCATTAGGGCCATATATGGAAGTTGCCTACTTTCACCTTGCACAGTTTCATTTGTCAGCACTCTCTGATCTAATTCTGAGAAGAAGAAGAAACATTACTATTTTGAGATCAAGCATTCAATTATTATCGGAGATGTTGAACATTTATGGTGTTTCCATCAGCAGCAGATGTATGCTTATTGTCATGGACTTTGTATTTTTTTCCTACACTTCGATCCGTGCGGCGCACAAGCTTCTTCCTCGAAGACCCGTACAAGTCTTCTCAAAACAAACTTAAAAAGATTGCTAAGAAGAGAAGAGAAAAGTGGAGCAAGCTTCCTCCTCGAAGACCCGTACAAGCCTTCCCAAAATGAACTTAAGAGATTGCTATTGCTAAGAAGAGGAGAGAAAAGTGGAGCAAGAGTGTATCTTGAAAGACTCCACTACATTGAAAGAAACTTACAAGATTCGGTGGTGAAGAGCAAATGAGACTCAATTATTTATAGGCTCCCAAGGGCCTTACAAGAAACTTCTAGGTCCTAGATATTTACATGGAAGATTGCAGAACTTCTAGAAAGCTTATGAGGTTTCATGAGATTTCAAAAAGACTCCACCACACCTTGGAGAATTCCAGAAGCTTCCAACTAAATCCATGTCTGGTAAGGGTTATGCAGAGTAGTCATAGTGGGACGAAATATTATATGCGTGACATTCTCCCCCACCTATTGTGTTAACGTCCTCGTCACACGTCCACTAAGAAATTTTTGGATCTTGTCCTCGAACTGATCTAGCGTGTCGACGTGCTCCCAGCTGGACTCGTCGTGCGGCGTTTACTTACATTTGATTAGGTACTCCACATACGAAAAAATACCTCGTCGGCGAATGGTCCTTGAATCAAGCACGACTTCCACTTCATTGTAGAAAGACGTGGTCATGGTCTCCATGGGCCGCTTCGAAACTCCTCGTTGAGGGTCCTCTAAGTCCACGTAATAAGGCTTGAGGCAACTCACATGAAAGATGGGATAAATTTTCAGCTTGGCAGGGAGTTCGAGTTTGTGGACAACTTTGTCTACCTTCTTAAGGACCGAGAAGGGGCTACTTGTGCACCTTGTAGAACACCTTGAACTGTTGCGGTTGAAGCTTGATTAATATTGTCCCCTTCCTTGTACTCGAGAGACCTTTGTTAGACATCGGCCATTTCTTCTTCTTGTATGCGATTTTCTCCATAAATGCCTTAGCAATATCCGTCTTTTCTTTGAAGTCGGCAAACTGGTAAGCCACAGGACTTTCGCCCAATGCCCCAGTAATCAACGTGTGCGGGGCGAGCGACTAACGACCCATTACCATTTAAACGGGTTGTTGTGGGACGACTCGCTCCATTGAAGATTGTCGCAGAACTGAGCAACGTCTAGGTGATGCACCAAATCCTGCTTGTTAGCACTCAAAAAGTGCCGCAAGTATTCCTCCAATAGAGAATTGACTCAGTCCGTCTGTGGGTGAAAACTAGTTGAGAAGAGTAAATCCGACCTTAGGATATTGAATGCCTCCGTCCAAAACTTTTCAGTGAAGTAGGAGTCTCGGTTGCTGATAATGCTCTCCGAGATGCCCCAAAACTTCACTACATGGGATAACAAGTGTGCGGCCTCCTCTGTGGTACAGTCCATCGGTGCAGCTATGAAAGTCCCGTACTTGGAGAATCGGTCTACCACCACGAGGATAGACCTGAGTATCCCCACCTTAGGCAAGGCGGAGATAAATACAACGAGATGCTCTCCCACGGTCGACTCGGTACGGGGAGAGGCTCAAGCAGGTTATAGGATCACTAATGATCCATATTGTCTTGCAAGCACACAAGACAAGTGCGCACATAGTTCTCCACATCCTCGCGCATGGAGGCCAGTAGTAGGCGGCCTCTGGTAACGCCAACGTCCTCTTTTGACCCGGAAGTCTAGCCCACTTAGTATCATAGCATCTTTGAGTAGCTCTCTGCGCAAGCCATCCCACTTGGACACCACCACCTTATTGCCTTTCGTGTAGAGAAGAGAATCGCATAGCCAAAACCTTTGCATTTTGCCTTCACAAGTGACCTTCACCAAAGTCTATGTCAATGGGTCCTCTGTCATACCCATCTTGACATGCTCAAGTATGTTTTCCTTGAGCAAGCACACCGTTGCTAGCTCGATCTTTCTGCTAAGCGTATCGGCCACGTGGTTCTTCTTGTCTGGTTTGTACCGCAATTCCATGTCGAACTCAGACAATTGCTTGCTTGGGACTATCTTCTTATGAGTCTGGAAGTAGCTCGTAGCGACATTGTCCGTTATCACAACGAACTTGGTGCCAAGAGGATAATGACGCCATGTCCGCAAGCAATGTACTGTTGCGGTCGTCTCCTTTCTTGCACAACGTAGTGCCGCTCCGTATCATTCAACTTGAGGCTCTCGAACGCGATGGGGTGCCCTTCTTGCTCCAACGTCCTATCGATGACAAAGTCAGATGCGTCAATATGCAACTCGAATGGTTTAGACTAATTCGACAAAGATAGGACCGGTTCCTCTGTTACTATCTGCTTTAGCGCATTAGATGCCTCATTGCATTTGGACGTCCAATTCCATGCTCGATCCTTCTACAACAAGTCTTTGAGAGGTGCGGTTATGCCAGAGTATCCTCGAATGAACCTTCGATAGTAGTTCGCCAGATGACGAGTCCCCCACTTCCGTATGGCCTGGACCTTCGTCTCGTCCATCCATATCTTGCCAAGTCTTATCCAATGCCCCATGAATGACACCTCCTCTTGAGCAAAGGAACATTTTTTTCCGTTTGACGAACAATTGGTTTTCCCTTAGCACTCGAAAAATTGCCTTCGAGTGTTCAACGTGCTCCTCCATCTTGTTCGAGTATACAACAATATCGTCGAGATATACCACAACGAAATGATCGAGATAGGGGTGGAAGAGCTTGTTCATCAAAGTACAAAACGTTACGGAAGCATTTTTGCTACTCCAAAAGGCATAACTAATAAGCTTCAAACGTCGTGACGCGCACAATCTTGGCCTCATTCTATTCGGCTATTTGCACCTAATAATATCCCCAAAGCAGATTCAATTTGGCCAATTGATCGAACAAGTCCGCCACCAAGGGAATAGGATATTTGTTCTTGACAGTCACCTCGTTAAGTGTAAGATAGTCGATGCACAAATGAAGGCTTATATCCTTCTTCTTTTGAAACAACATTGGTGCACCGAAGAGGAACTGAATGGCCAAACGAATCCTGCATCGAGTAGCTCCTTTAGTTGCTTATTGAACTCATCGAGCTCTAGCAGGATCATACGATATAGGGCTATAGTAGACGGCTTTGTGTCCGGCTATAGCTCGATAGTGTGGTCCATCTCCCTCCGCAGAGTGAGCCTCTTTGGAAGCACTTGCGGCATAACATCCGCAAATTCCGTAAGAACATCGATAATCTCCAGTAGAAGATATCAGTGCGCAAACGCCTCTTCGTCTTATGTAGCGCCAAGTACGTCGTCTCTCTGTGTTTGACACCCTTCTTGAGTTGGATGGCAGAAAGAGCTTTCCCCTTCGTGGACTTGTCTCATGCAACACTCGCCATGCACTGCGAACCCTCCTCCATAATCCCGACAACTCCTAAGTGTGGCATTGAAATTGCTTTTGTAGAAGAAAGTCCGTACATATGATCATCTTGAAGTTGTCAAATGGTGCGGCTGTGAGACTGGTGACTCTCGTCCAGTCTTACACATCTTTACTCCTTTGGTCATCCCTTGCACGAGGCGAGCCACTGAGTTGACTGCCTTCTTCTTGCTCGAGTCATTTTCTAGCACCAAATCCAAGCGTTGGACCTCCGCATTCAAGATGAAGTTATGTGTTGCCCCAGTGGCGTAGCCAAAATTTATATCTAGGGACGCGATGAAATTGCGAAATCCTGCAACGAATTGCAAGCCCGCAAAATGACGATCCAGTCGACGGTCTCATAACTGGATGCAACTTATATCGTAGGAAAATTTCGACGTTGTACATCGAATGACCCAAGCCTCGTCGTGATTCAAAGAGCATACGGATAATAATTGCAAATTTTCAAAAAGCGTCAATACGGTAAAATTCGACGAATACTGACCAAATTCGTCGCGTATAGTGAACGAATTTGAGTTCCGTCAATTTCCACACGTCGACATTGACCGTACACGTCTATCGTCTATCGGTGCAATGGTTCATGCCAGGATCGCATAGGTCAACGGGACGATACCTAACCTGTAATTGTTAATTAAAACAGAAATGTTCAAGTAGTTCACTTCAAACTTTATGACTGATCAAATTTAACGTGAAGGAAGAAGACTTTACCAAGATCGAGAAACATCGTTTCTAGTAAATATTTAAACTGCAATTGCAGAGTTATGCTCTTGCAAAGTCAGCCTCTCAACGCTGAATTTTTCTAATGTCCATGCTCTCTGCTTTCTCCTTCCTCCTATGTTTCTTATCATATTGTACTCCGACGAGCTACTTGGTGGAAGAGGACTTTAGCATAAGGTCCATAGTGGTCGGCAAGGGGAGTTGAGGCTCCTAACAGTGCCAGCGGTGGCGGGGGGACCACTTTCACTGCTAAGTTGTTGCTCCCACCTTTTTTATTATTGTTGTCGTAGGTAAGTGCTCTTTTGCTGGCGGAGATTCCGACCAGACAGGAGGAGGGGCAGACCAGGTGTGTGCGAGCTTGCGATAAGGATGATGTGTGAGCATGCGGCAAGGATGGGGACATAATCTAGCTATAATTATCTATGCATAACTATCTGCCTAAGACATGACTACTATTTGCCTAAGTCCAATCGACCTAAAAGCAAGGTTATAAACGGCGGTAGACGGTTGCGCGGTGGAAAGGGTCCGCCTACCGCCTAGGCATTTGAAATATACAACAGTCTACAGAGGAGGTTCGGTAACATGTTCAATGGAGGAAGTTATAACTTACAGGGAAGGGAAAAAAAAGAGAACTTAGAGAGAGAAAGAGAGGAGAGGTTCTGACTTTGTTTTCTTCAATAGCATTACTAATAAATATAATACATTCCACCTTTGTCTGACTTGTATACACAGTCCACCTTTTTCAAATTTTTGAATAGTGTGGAACACATTATATTATTATTTATTACTTTTTACCATACCAGACTCTTCTGGCTGAAGAAGTACTATTTGTGTACTGTCATCATCATTTTACTAATTATTTTTTAAATAATATATGATATTGATGAGTAACAGAACATAGGAGTGTGTAAAAAAAAAATCACAAAACCAATAATGAACTGGAGAGAAGACGTGAGTCTGTGAAAAAGAAGAAGAGAATATAGCAGTCGGCTCTTTTCCTGAAGAGAGACTATATAGAAAACCATGCTTCATCTTTGAGAGAAGGAGAGTCACATAGAGGGTTGGTCGTACCTGATCGTCGCCAGAGAAGCTGGATGGTCGCAGGAGAAGCTGCTTCAGGTCATCATTGGCTGTTGTTAAAGGTGCTTTTTTTTTGCTTCAACCTTTTTTTTTTACTAGATGGAGTCTGGAGAACAACTCCAAGAGCGGTTAGGATGGACTCCAAACACTGACGGTTGGTCTTCTGTTTTTTTTAATCTGTCCGTCTCACACCGTCTACGACAGCCTGGCTGCCTCATCGACGCCTTAGCACCACCGGACGCCTTAACCACCGCCAACTTCAAAAGCGGTGCAGTGAGCAACCGCCTGGCGCCTACAACGCCATTTAGAACAATGCCTAAACGTCGACACTTGGGCGAAGTCCATGTGCATAATTTTCTAAAGTCAATTTGATTATATATATATATATATATATATATATATATATATATATATATATATATTTCAAATTTCAGGGGGAGCAGTCACGGTCACGTCCCTAGTTGCCCCATATTGACCATTGTCCGTACCCTGGCAGTTGAGCTTCACGTCGACATATATGAGTTCTCAATTCGGGGCTTTGGCCGCAACGAGCTTTCTCTTCGAGGCGTTGAGTAAGCGTAGGGATCCCATATGAGCCACCATCTATTGTTCCTCATCCTCGTCCTCCTCGCCTTGGACCATGTTGAAGTCGTGTGCAAAGTGATTACCTACGCATACGAAGCACTCCACTTTACGCTTCGTGTGGGACTTTGCTTGTTGCTTGTCCTTCGACAGGGCCAACTTTTTGTTGTATTTCTTCTCTCCCACCATTGGCCTTGTTGGTGATCTTTGGGTTGGGCTTGGACGTATCGCTCCGTCGATACTCCATAAGCTTCTCGGCTACTGAGACGACAGTGTTCAAGTCTTGGACACCCGCCTCTGCAACTCTTGTACCGTCCATGGTTGCAAATCGTCAAAAAAGAAGAATAGGCGATCTTCTCCGCGCATGTTAGCGATAGCAAGCATGAGACGAGTGAATTCCACAATATACTTCCAGTGAGATTGAGTTGCCGCAAGCTCCTCTCGTGACGAACTCGACGTTCACTAGGTAGAACTGGACCTTAATCTCCTTGAAATCTTTTAGTCTCAATAGAGCACAAACTCTTTTTTTTTTACTCCACCATAAGATAACATCATCGGTAAAGTAAATAAATGCAGTGTTTACCTTATCGGGGCCTCGTCCTCGATGCAAAACACCTTAAGGTACCGCTTAATGTTCCATAGGAAAATGTCCTCTTCCTTCGTGTTTCGAACATCATTGAAGAATTTTGGCTCGTATGTCGCCTCCCTACTCGAGGACCCACCATTGGCGATAGACTTCTCAAGAATCACGATATTGGTCTTGAGTTCCACGTCAGTTCCGCAATCTTCGCAGGAGCCACCTTACGTTTCTCCTTGAACTCGGCCAGCATCTCACGAAGTTGCTCTCGAATCAACATCATGACATTGGCAACATCACTCTCCAATCCATGAGAACTCCTCGTAAGGTGCCTGATTTTGCTCCACTAGTAACTCCACGTCTGTTACATCATTTTCCAAAAGCTCCATGCAAGACACTAACTTGCCAAGGGAACGCTCCAACAACGGCTCATTGCTTTTGCCCCTCCTGGTGTTCTTGCTTTTCTCCTTGGGCGATGCAGGATGATCCTCGTAGACAATCTCGAATGTCGACATGACAACGATCGACCTTCGCTCCGATACCACTTGTCACGGACTTAGTGTGTTTTTTCCTATAATTAGACCCGTGCGACGCACATGCTTCCTCATTGAAGACCTGTGCAAGCTTTTTCCAAACGAACTTAGCTAGATTGCTAAGAAGAGAAGAGAATAGTAGGAAAGAGTGGAACTTGAAAGACTTCACTATATTGAAAGAAGTTTACAAGATTCGGTGGTGAGAAGCAAATGAGGCTCCTACTTATTTATACGCCTAAAGACCTTAAAAGAAACTTCTAGGTCCTAAATATTTACATGAAAGATTTTATAACTTTTAGAAAGCTAAGGAGGCTTCATGAGACTTCAAGAAGACCCACCAAACTCTGGAGAATTCCATAAGCTTCCGGCTAAACTCCTGTCTGGTGAGGGTTATGCAGAGCAGTCTCAGTGGGATAAAAAGTCATGTGTGTGACATTGTGTTGGTGTTAGCAATGCGTGTGCGTCATCGTTGAAGTTTAGGTTTGCGTGTTTTATGTTTACCTCGCAAACAATTGATATTCCAAAATAGTGATGTGTCCGTTGTATTCATGTAATGTAGTCAAGATATGGATATCTTTCTACATTTTGATGGTTGTTATTCTAAGGTAAGTTTCATTAATTATATGTTTGCCGATTTAATAAGAATTAATAGGATTAATAATATAGTATTGTAGTTGAATGGTATCAAATTTTTTACGACAATATTGGTTGTGTGCCCTAATTGGTATATTGACTTTCCTCTTCTAATTCTCATCATTTTCTTCCTCTCTTGTATTCGCGATCCCAAGGCAGCCCTAATACTTAGGTTGCATCGATTGGTCAGAGCATAATATGTCTCGTAATATCCTCGTACCAATTTATCGAGAAGGATATGGAGGCCATGGGCAAGTGAACGCTAAACGAACTACGTTCATGACGTGGAGAACGACGAACTACAAAGAACTTGCGCAGGCTCGTGATCAAGAACCGTAGTTCAACTATGGAACACAAATCAAAGGAGAATCTTTTTGGAGAGAGGCATCAAATTGGACTAGATTGTGTAGGCCCAAATTGATCATTGGGATAGGATCAAGGTGGATCCACCGAGTACTAAGGAAGCGACCAACCGGAAGACATCTTGGATCTGGCCCATACCATTGACCGAACCTTTGAGTACAAAGATGCTATCGAACTTGTCTTTGAGGACCATGATGAACTTATACGTGAGGGCTATGATATCTAACAAGAAGAAGATGATGCCACCATGTTGGAGGATGACATAAGTGACATGATGTTTATTGCCAAACGAGCTCTACTCATACTCCGTACCTAGGAGCCAGAGGATTCACTTGACATCCTTGCAATGGATGTGGTCAAGTGACTCAACCTTGATGAGTTATAAGGACTTATTTAGTCCCACATAAGATAGGAAATAAGGAGGGTAGCCTCCTCCTATATATATGTACTCCCTCCTGAATAATAAATCATCCATTATTCCTTTCTATATAGTATCAGAGACAAAATTCTGAATATTTCACATTAAAAAAAAATCATTTTTCTTCTTCTCCGCCACTCTTCTCCGCCGTCGATCCGTCGTCGACGTCCTCCTGCGGGTGTCATCGAACCCGTCGGGAAGCAGGGTACACTGTCGACCCCCTACGGGAAGCAGGGTACGTTGCTGCCGACCTTGTTCTCGTCGTACGCTGGCGTAGGCGAATTGTTCGTTGGATCGTGGATAATGATAGAGGAACTCCTGTGTAATCCTCTGATTTCGTTGTAACGTCGATAATCAGAGAGGAACTCTTGTGTGATCCTCTGATTTCGATCTCAACGTGCGTTCTGAGATTAGAGAACATACTTCTTGGAAAGCTTTGCACATATCTCTATTTCTAGTCTTTGTTCCGGCGGGTTCTACCCATCGTGTACCTCTCCTGCCGCATGAACTTGGAGACGTACAGATAGATGGAGAAAGTAGTGATTGCGTGTAGGTGTGCGGCCCGTGGTTGAGTTGCAATTGATCTCGTCCATTTGTTGGGTTTGCGAAAGTGCAACTGTGGAGATGAGAATACATATGACTAGTCAGGAGCTGAAGGAGATACTGGAGGGGGTGACCAAGGTGTTTCAGGCCAAATTAGAGGAGACCTCATCCAGTAGGGCAGTCGTGCCCGCACCAGAACCGTCGCAGGTGATGAAGAAGATAGAGTTGCTGCCCAATGACATCAAACTTGAGGGGACGAGAAACTATCTAAGTTGGCCTAGGAGGGCGCTACTAAATCTTCGGACCAATGGAGTGAAGAAATAGTACACTGAGCCAAAGAATAAGACGAGTGCTGAGTGGAGCATATAGAGTCACTTTAATTCTCTGGTGGTTTCTTGGCTGCTGACTTCTGTGTCTCCATCCATAGCTGTGATGGTGGAGTCGATCTGCACTGCAGCTGATATCTGGAAGAAATTGGCTAGGATGTACTTTGGAGCTGGGAGTGGCATGATGATGATGGAAGTTGAGGAGAAGATTGATGCTACCACACATGGGGAGAAGACAGTACTCCAGTATGCAGCGGAACTAAGTCGCTTATGGGCGGACTTGGACCACTATGATCCACTATCATTGCAGAACCCGGCATATGTTCTCCTTGGGAAGCAGTAACTTGAGCGTAGGCGTGCGGCTCGTTCTATCAAGGGCCTGCACTCGCAGTTTGAGGCTAGAAGGGCAGCAATGTGTCATCTGCCATCTCTCCCATCCCTGAATGAGGTTGTTGCATCGATGGAGCAAGAAGAGATCAGACAGAAGGTGATGAAAGACGAGACCTCACTTGATGTCCGCTCGGCATTGGTGGTTCCTAGTGCCCCATCAGCGATGATAGGAAGTGCTACAATTACGGAAAGAAATGACACATCAGCTACAACTGCCCTCAACCCCGCAATTCTGATCGTGACCGAGGAGGCAGAGGACAAAGAGGTGGACGTACGGGTCAAGAAGACAGGGAACGTGGAGGCCGAGGAGTTGCTCA